>OU824206.1:17445711-17873946 GCA_917499995.1 Ichneumon xanthorius | reverse complement strand
GAAGCATTCACTTTGCCCGTTCGAGTTGTATGCATAAACCGCGAATTACTGTATCCGCGTCCCCTACATGTACATTGACATCCAGTAAATATCCAGTACAGCATGTATATCCAGTGTCTTGAATATTTAACATTCAGCACGGCAGTTACCGGTGTTAATCATGCACGGACAGTATTATCGTTAGAAAGCCGGTAATATACATAATCGGTACCGACAGTGGGGTACAGAATGACGCGAGGCGCCGAGTTGACCGGCGATTTTCTGATACATTCGTAACCGGTAAGTCGCCTACATTTTACGATCTTTTACCATTTTTTAAGACTTTTTACTACTCGTTCTTTCTGCGTTACGCTCTCGAAGAAAAAAGCAAGCGTCCAGTTATTCGAGAACTGTTGGTACGATTTAAAAAATCGCAGTATAGAGATGGCCCACTTTCAATCGTGTCCAAATCCGTTACGATTTTTCCTCCGCGTGACAAACAGAACTGAGAAATTTCGGCACATTCCGCCGCAAAAACCGCTCGATACAATCGAATTCAAAAAGTCGAGGCGCTACACTCAGAAAAAAAATTGTTGTAATAACCAAATTCGCGGTCACATACGTTCAAAGCTGTTATTTGGTTGGTACAACTAAATCATTATTTTGTAGAACGATTATTCGCTTCAGTCGATTCAAAATATCTCTATGCAAACATTTTTTATTGTACCCACGCAATAACGCCTTTGATCGCGGGTGAATGCACCTTGGTTAATCCAACCATTTTTTTTCTCAGTGTAAGAATTTGCTCTCAAACTTTCTTCCGTTCAAAATGAAAAAAAAAACATCATTACAGTTTTCATTGCCGACACATTTGACGTCACATCGCCTTAAATATGCGGGATGTACTACAGGAACGGTGAGGACGAGAACGTGCCGTTGAGGGAGTGGTTAATGTGGTTAGCTCATCATCATCATCAGCTTGTTTCATTGCCACATTGTAGTAAAGCCATCGCTTCGGCCTAGTGCGTATAATAATAGCCAAGAGACGGTTTACGCCTCTGCGAACCTTGGCTAGCGGTAAAAAAAAAAAAAACAAAAAACAAAAAACAAAAAATACTTTGCGTCGCGAGGCCCGTAGTCTTGGCTCTCGTCGTTGTTATTATTTTTTTTTGTGTTTCTCGTCGATCCTGTTGATCGCTGGCGAGTCGCGTTTGCCGAGTCGTGCCTCTGAGAAGCCCACGAGAAAAGTGAAACAGCCGACAGGCCGGAGGGAGACACGTGAAGACGGCACCGAAACACATTGCAAATATAAGGGCGAGGACGCGATGTCGAAACGAGCAGCCAATAAAAAAAATATACTCTAAATTTTTGTACGCGTTACCTTCCGAACGTGTTTCGCATTCTATTATTTTCTTTTACAATACCGTTGATCATCGACGACAGTTACGAAAAGGTCACGCTTCAATGGCTCGTGGGCGTCGAGGTAAAAAAAAAGAATTCGCGGTGCTGCAGCATATAAAAAATATTTTTTAGTCTTCGGTTATGATCGTCATGCCATTCCAATAAAAAGCGACGCAAAAAGACTGTCAAAATATTCGCTGTAAAAATGTTTATTTGCAGTTGATAAACGTTATCGCTGCAGAGATTGTCGGGATTTTCCACGCTACGGCTCGGTTCACGCTTTTGTTCTGTTACTTTCAGACGGTAAAAAAAAGTGGGAGAAAATAACGTCGATGCGCGATTAATTTCCATGCAGCACACGACGCGGCTCAAAAGTTCAATAAAATAAAATAAAATCCGTAGTGCATAATCGACGATGTTAATCAGTATTCGCATTGTAAGCGCAACTGGTGACACGTACAAAATCCAGACGTGGCTTAACACACTCCTAAAAAGATTCGTTTGTTTCGGATAAAAAATATTAGATTCAAACGTACTCGCATTAATATAACCAAATAAAATATTGCTTCTATGTTTATGGCTCTAGAAAATCGCTCGTGAGAAGGCTTTTCAATGTTTGAATATAATCTTATATCACAAAGTTTCTTTTAAAAAAATCACAAAAGTTCCAACCGTAATTAATCAAACATTTTTTAAAAATCTTTCCTAAAGCACGATTTTATTCCGAAAATTAAAAACGACAACATCAATTACCATATTTCCAAACTCAGCCAATCTCGATACGAATTGTTCAATGATTACCCATTTTCCCGAGAACAGTAATTTGACCGATAATTAGCAGAGCGAATATAATGTTACCTTACAAAATTCCTTTAAAAAAATCATAGAAGTTCCAAGCGTAATTCATCAACAATTTAAGAAAATCTTTCTTAAAGTACGATTTTTTTCCGAAAATTAAAAACGATAACATTAATTACCATATTTCCAAACTCAGCCAATCTCGATATGAATTGTTCAATGATTACCCGTTTTCCCGAGAACAGTAATTTGCCCGATAATTGGCAGAGTGTCCGCTCGCATAATACGCATATCGTTCGTCGGTACTTTGCGAGCAATGGAGCAACTCGATGGAATTCAGATTAAACGGTAAAGGGGGGTCTGGAATCACGGGAATGAAATGAAATTGATGGAAGAGGATGAACCGGACGGTTCCGGGAGGTACGAAGGGGGTATCAGTGAAACAGCGATGTGGTGTGTGTTAAGCTTCCCCGTGCCATCCTGCGCGATTTACGGCTAAATCCATCCTCCTTCTGGTTCCTCGCTGCCACACTCGTTTCCTGACGACTAATCGATACTCGCTAACCGTACTACCGGAAGTTATCTCGGGTCCCTGCCTCGAGGGTGACGTGACGTCACCGCGGTCAGGTTCGCCGTGCGAATTATCGGCGCGTGGGTGGCTGTCGATCGGCACCAACGCCGCTACTGGGAACGCGTTAGCTTACGCACACACGCACGCACGATCTGTAGCATCTACGCCGACGTGTCTTCTCGCGTCTCATTCGAAAACAGCACGCGATGCTTTATTTTTAGAACGCTTTACAAAAATTCTTCGCCCCTTCGTCATTGTCATTGAGGATGTCGAGGCGCTGTGAAACACACTCGGTCGTTATCGAAAACTGTTATCGTTTTTTTAATCGTCGTTTTCCAACAGTTGTCCAGTCGTCAGTAATTTGGTAATTTGAACTTTGAAATGTTCGCAAATTTTTCGCAATGTTTCCCCAATTTTTTTTTTTTTTTTAGGTCATCCAAAAATTGCTTTACGAAAATAAAAATTTTCTTTACGAAAAATTGCTTTCGGAAAAGCACCTTCGACATATTTTTTCGTACTATCGCTTTATTTCTGTATCGCTACGTATCGCTCCCAAAGTCATTTCAGTTCGGATTCGATATAACTGCGTGAGGGCTGTAAATCCAAAGAAAATAAATTCCTGTAGAGAATATTTGTTTAAATTTCACTGTCCACTCTTGCCTCTGGATATCAACTGGAGATCTTTTAGTGCACTAAAAAAAAAAATTGCTTGCGGACTGCCGAAGAAGAAAATGTTTGTTTCAATTCTACTTTCAATTCTTACAATTCCATATGACACTGAAACAACGACGGCAAGACTGTCACGGTTCCATGTTATCGTTTCTATCCGGTATGAAATTGTACGAATTCAAAGTAGAATTGAAACAACATTTTTTACTTGAATCATTGATCTTTTTTTTCAGTGTGTTTGATCCAATGAGAAACTGTTTAAAATGGATTGCCTGAAATTATCCGCCATTTGTGATAAGCAACGGTAAATTATGTTTAGTTATACTTCATATCGCATTAAAAAAAGGTATATTCGTAAAGCAATTTTTGGATTACCTAAAAAAAAAATAAAAAAAAATTGGGAAAATATTGCGAAAAATTTGCGAACATTTCAAAGTTTCATTTCAACGGAATCAAGTCTACAAGACTTTCGGAGCCCGCACCGTACAAAGGCACCGCACTCTTACGCTGTCTACCATGATCACGCGATATCTACTTCTCGTAGCGCTGGCTATTGCGCGTCCGGGAGGTGCGCGCGCGATTTCGCGCCGCCTAGACTAGACGCCAGCCGCGCGCCGTATGCGGTCAGCCAGTAGATCAGCCGTTACCAAGCAGACTATGCTAGTAGGCGCTGAGCCCTCTGGGCAAGCGACAGTAGATTCGGCTCCGCATGCACGCATTCTTTCTCTCTCTCTCTCTCTCTCTCTCTCTCTCTCTCTCTCTCTCTCTCTCTCTCTCGCAGCAGCTTTTGCTCGATTTCTTTGCGCATGCGTCAGCCACTTTAGATCGAGCGTGATTGATCGGGCCAAATTCAGCACATCGGGCATTCTCGACAGCAATAGATTCGGCGTTAAGCCTGTCGGTCAATGCTCGAAATAAGAGGTACAAATAAGAAATACCGGATTGTTTTTTTTACCTCTCACCGATAAAATCAAGTCATTCAGACATGTGCGAAAACTCGCGACGGAGTCCAAAAAACTTTCAATTTTATTCGGTCGGAATTTCGTACTTTCTCAATTGACAAAAATCTTTAAAAATAAATTGTATGTCGATAATATCGATTTTGCATAGTTATTATAATTTTTGAAAGTTATCGACAAAGTGGTGGAAAATTAATTGATTAACAGATAACCAGAAAATCTTTTTTTTTCGTGTTTAATGAATTTGCTGATTTTTCTGAAAAAAATATGCATTTTTCAGAAACTTCTTATGGTAGTGGAATTTCTTGAAATGTATTTTGTGAAAGCGACGTAACCTACCGAATTTCCGATATGTTATAGTCGTTAAGGGTCTGTACAATACGCGTGACAAGTTTCCGAATCATCGAATAATCAGATTCACAAGTGCAGTCGCGGAAAATAAAAATTCGACAACCGAAATTTTATAACGATAATAAAATTATAAAAACAATTCCCATGTATTCAGAAAAATCATCTAATTTATTTCACATGAAAAAAAGAAAATAATCATGATTATTATTTGACACACATTTTTTTTTTTTTTAATTTGTTGATAACTTCTCGGAATGATTATTAAGCAAAATCAATGTGCAGAGCACGTCCAAGCTCACTGATTAATTTTAAAAATGTCATCCCGTTCCGAAGTGCAAAAATTCTCGCCGGATCTCCCTTTTGTCTGTTGATGTGCACGCGAGAAATTCTTAACACATACATTCGGAGTCTATTTTGACCCGTTATCTCCAGAGCGTTACGTCGAATTTCACGTCGACGTTTCTTCGTCAAATAAGGAAAGGAAAAAAGTCGTCGTACACATAGCAGAATCGAATATTTAAGAAAATCTTGTTTTCGTAACAGCGCGTTGTGCAGCACAGTCCTTGACGGGCTTCATCCCGACTTTCGACGTAGGAAAGTCACACATTTCGACCGGGCTCGCGTTCCCCTCGCTGCTGCTTGCCTTTCGCGGCACGCACTTTTTTGCGTTCGTCACGGCAGAGCGGAGTCACGTATTACGGATACACCTACGCAAAACGCATGTGTGTACGTGGAGAGTGAGGAAGCGTAGCCGCCAGAGCCGGGATGCGGCAGAGCCGGGAAAAAGAGAGTCTCGCGAGTCATCGCGCCGCTGGCGACGCGTTACGTAACGCAAGTGGAGCAGCGGACACGTCCAATGGCATTAAACGTCGGTAACCTTACCTGCATGAGCCTCACAATATCGCCCTGATCTTCGTCCGTGCGGCTCGGTTCAGCGACGTCAAGCTGTTCCGACGATGAATCTTCCTCGGCGACGCCGTCTCGGAGGCTCTCGACGGCTTTCACCTCCTCCCTCCCGATCGATTCATCAGCCGTCTGCTCCTCCGTCCCATTCTTTTCCGGCATCGGAACCTTTTCAACCTTTCGCACTTCCGTCTTGTTCCCCGACCGATCGTCGACCTCTCGACACTTCTGCCGCTCGCTCGTCGACGATGGATTCTTCATCATCGAGCCCTCGATTGTCCAACCAAACAGCGATTTATCGCCTTAGTAATAAAAAAAAAAAAAAAAAAAAAAAATGGCAAAGAAAAAAGAGAACTAAAACCTTGGATAATCAATGAAAATTCCTCGTTTATCGATCAGCTGCGCGTACCGATAGATCGGACTATGACGGTGCTTTATGGGAATCAATGCAGTGTGCAGAATCGGCGAAGATCCTTAGGGCGGACACTCGCGACTTTTTTTTACCTCCCACCACTCGCACTTTTGGACGATGCGGATGCACCGGTGGACCGTTGACGGAGGAGACTATCGAGGAATTAATTGAGAAACAGTTGCGAGAGACGGGTTGTGTTTTTTGTTGTTGTTGTTGTTGCGATAGACGCGTTATCGGATTCCTCGACGAGACGCGGAAGATAACCTGACAAAAGACAATGACGGGGACGTAGGCCACTGCGGACGGCGGGGACAGCGAGAAGATGGTTACGGTTCGTGGTTTCGGGGGACAGCCTCGCGAAAACTGGCAACGGTACTCTCACGGGAGACTCGGCAAGCGCGGAGAACAGTGTGCTGGCGTTTAGCGGGCTTGTGTGTTATTCACGGACTGTCCGACGCACACAGAGGAGACGAGCTTGTGCTCGTCGAAGAGACTCGCAGCTCCGCCGGCAGGCGAACGTTAAGACGGTGGATCACGTTTACGGCTCGGAACGTCACGTGGTGCGCGCTGACCGAGGAACGTCGCCGACGGGGAGAGGAGGAAGACGTCGGCTTTCGCGGATTGTAGCGGCGCTATTCGCCGACGATGACCGCGAGGAAGAAGGCGGCGGATCGAGGAACGGGGGCGGAACGGGTCGTAGCCGGACGGCAGTCCGATTCCGAGGTGGCACCACGGGTAAGCGATACGCTAGCGCGTGCTACGGTGTTCGTACATCCGGATTTTTATCGGCGTGGGAGGCAAAGAAAAAGAGATACATTTTGTTGTCAATGGGAACGACTATTGCGCCACCGAGTGGGAGCACTTTTTTATGTCGTTCAACAGTTGGCAAATTTCATCATTGGGTCATTTATAAATATATGTATGTATATATATGTTTTAAATGTCTTACATAACAATTCACATGATAAAAGTTCAAATGCGGGGAATCATTTCGGAATGTTCGTCACTTTGCGGTCGACTATTCGAGAATCGGCATTGTAAGTTCTACCCTCGTTTAGGACTTGTTTCGTAGTTGTTATGCATTGGAAACGGTTCTTTGGTCCACGATGAATTCGCGGAATGAAAAGTTTTGTTGAGTTATACTGGCAGATACTGCTCTAACCAATGTATAAGTCCACCAGATGACAACCCTCTACTGATGCATGTCTATTGCCGGACTGTTGTGATTTGATCGACTTGTGATACGGTGGAGTTATAATATGCACCCAGAAAAATAATTTATTTGACGAGCGCCCCGCAAATAAATGTTGATTCGCTTTCAATAAATATTTGTTTGATTTAAATAAATAATTGTTTCATTTAAATCAATATTTGTTGCATTTACATAAATATTTATTTAAACCAAATAAATATTTATTTGCGGAGCGCTCAGCAAATAAATTATTTTTCGGGGTGTGATAGAGCTGTTCTCGGAGGCTTGTATCGGATCATTTAGGATAAAACAAAATCACTTTTGTAAAAAAATGTATTTCATTTGAACGAATAAACGAAGAACAATCGCTAGAGGTATTTTCGATTAAGGTGGTTCTGGGGACGTATCACAGGAGTGAGCACATATCGATGCAGGTATGCAGGGATAAAAGGAACGAAGGATCATTGCAAGACTTGAAAAGTTTACTGATGAAAGTGAGGCTTTCATAGAAATTTTCGTCTCCGTAACAAGGAATCGACTTGAAATTTTGAACGCGAGTTTCTTCGCAGCACACTCTCACCGTGACTACGTTCTTTTAAAACATGCCATTATCACATACGTACTTTCTATGCCGGGAACCATCTTCCCTTCCGTAAAGCAAATGTTAAATGGTCAAACTTTAAAGGTCAATCTCTCAAAACGGCGATACGCAATTTCGTCTTTAAATATACCGGAAAGATTTGAATATTATCTGCGAACATCTTGTAAAAATTTAATATCCATGATATTCCAAGTAATAAAGCATGGGAACACGCGTTAGGAACGGACGATCGAACAGCGAGAGCGAAACCACGAGCACATAGGAACACCCAGAGACATAATTTATTTCACTGGCGCCCCGAAAAAAATATGTAATTAGTTCAAATAACTATTTATTTGTATTAAATAAATATTTATTAGTTCAAATAATTATTTATTTGTATTAAATAATTATTTATTTATATTAAATAATTATTTATTTGTTTTAAATAAATATTTATTTGTTTTAAATAAATATTTATTTGTTTTAAATAAATAATTATTTGCGGGGCACCGATCAAATAAATTCTTTTTGTGGGTGTATCCTTTGGATCTCGTGGTCGAGCTTCGCTCGATACCGTCAGACGAGAAGATGAGACTGTGTAGACGGTCGAGAATCGAAGGCACGGTTGTTCTCGTCTCAGTCGGGGGATAAAGATAGAACCTCGGTGATTATTATCAAGGGGAAGTTAACGAAAGAGAAAGAAAGATAGAGCGATGCAGACGGTGAATCGGCACGAATGGCTCGCGAGCCACTGAGCTTGAGAGTTTTGGCACGAACACCGAGGAAATCTTGCCCGAGACAAGCTATGCCGCCTGGACATGGTGCATGCGCTCCACGCGAGAGCCAAAGAGCCAGAAGCTGCGACGCTGTTCAACTCTACCACCACTAGGTTGTACTGCAACTGGCGGTAGCGGCAAGCAAGTCACACAGTAGCAGCAGCGAAAGCCGGCTCATCGATCTGCACAACGTGGATGCTGCTTCTCCGGCCGGAATTCTTTATCGCCGCGCGCTCCGGCTGACTAACACAGGGTGTTACTACTGACGATTCGCGAGACCGCAAAGTTGCAGGACCAGAGATCGGTAGCGCTAATTTCTCTTCAAATAGTCGTAACAAAATATTTATTTTCTTACAACATACAACTTATCAGAATAAAGTTTTTTTTTAAGTTTTTTCACTCTGGCGATCTTCACAGAACGTGATTTTTTTCGGACATTTAGATTTTCATAAAATCTGAACGCCGGGGTCAATTAATTTGAGCCAAATCCAATACTTTTGACATTTTTGATGAAGCTCAAAGTTTATTGCGCCAGAAAGTTAGGTAATAAAACATTTATTTTGGTTCATCACACAGCTTTTTGGAATAAAGTCTTTTTTGGCTATTTTTTAACAAGTGTTTTCACTTTGTCGATTTTCACGGAACGTGATTTTTTTTTTCGTACATTCAGATTTTCATAAAACCTGAACGCCGGCGTCAATGAATTTGAGTCACATTCAATACTTTTGAAATTTTTGATGAAGTTCAAAATTTATTGCACAAAAAAGTTAGGTAATAAAATATTTATTTTGTTTCAGCATACAGCTTATTGGAATAAAGATTTTTTTGCTATATTTTTTTACAAGTTTTTTCACTCTGGCGATTTTCACGGAACGTGATTTTTTTTTCGGACATTCAGATTTTCATAAAATCTGAACGCCGACGTCAACAAATTTGAGCCAAATTCAATACTTTTGAAATTTTTGATGAAGTTCAAAATTTATTGCGCAAGAAAATTAGGTAATAAAATATTTATTTTGTTACAGCACACAGCTTATTAGAATACATTTTTTTTAATACGTTTTTTTACCCTGGCGATCTTCACAGAACGTTATTTTTTTTTTTTGGACATTCAAATTTTCATAAAATCTGAACGCTAGCGTCTATCAATTTGAGTCAAATTCAATACTTTTGAAATTTTTGATCAAGTTAAAAAATTATTGCCCAAATAAAGTTAACCATCAATTTTTTTTTCGGAGTATCTGTGTAATCCTTCTTTTGCATTCGGTTGTTTTTTTGTTCGATACCCCAACGTCGTTTCGAAATCAGTTTTCAGTTTCAAGTGTAAATCTCTCGGCTCGGAGTCGGCAATTTAAATGGCGACCAAGGAGAATGAAAAAAAAGTCGAATTTAAATTTCACAGATGTTTAGATAAAATATTGAATAACGCGTTTGCCGAGTTTTAACGAAATTCTTTGAGGCCACTCATTCCGCGACCTTAGGATATTCTTTCTACCTGACGCGTTACTATGTCACTATCTCAGTAATTAAATTTGCATGTTGTTGACTCGAACAGAAATAAATTAATAATCAATAGTTCAACTGGCCGAAGTGATCGATGAATAGGAAGGTATTATAATATTATGTCGACTGGGAGAATGTGGCCTTGCGAAGCCGGATTGGAATGCGTGAAAAAGAGATTGGAGCCAGTAATAGTTGTGTACTTGCGCTGTGTCGTAAGGTGACGCGCGACGGAGAGACAGCAAAAATGTTTTCACGATTAAGGAAAAAAAAAAAAAAAAAATTCTGCGACACTTCCCCAACTCTAACACGATCCAGTAGCTATCCATATCAATTCGGGGTATTCCCGCTGACGCGATGTATATAGCACATATAGATAGGAAGTGTACACGCCAGTCATATGGATACAAGTATTTGTTTATACGGAAGGTTCGCACACTCGAAAGATTGTTTGTAAGCACAACATATTGCTATCGACATTGGCAATCAGGTGATCTCATCGATACCAGCGTCAATCAGCCGAATCGATGAGAAAGTGCTAACCGATAAATCGTTTGGTGACTTAGTCATCGGGATTAAATTTTTTATTTTTACTTTTCGTGCATTTAAAAATCTTTATCTATCCAAATATCTACAATCGTCGTTGGCTACGCGGATTGTGCAATACACGTTTGTAACAACGCACGCTCACTCGTGCGCGCGTAACTAAGTATAACCGTATTATGGAAATGACTATGATCATGAGGGAGCGCTGGAAGAACTTGATAATAAACTTCTAATTACGGGGTCTTCGTGGCAAGGAGGAAAGGAAAGAGAAGAGATGAAATTACACACTATTATTTTACGTGGTTCATTTACACACGTGCTCTTGCTGGTAGCTTCATATGTCATGTGTTACATGTATGTATGCATTATTATATATGAGCGCAATTATTATAACGTACGCGGAGAAAGTCAAAGGTTGCGATCGTATGGCGGCAGAGGTCGGTGTTATTATGCACGATATATACGACAGTGTATACTTAGCCGTAACACTCATTTTCAGTAATATTTACGTATAAAACGACTTCGCAGCAATAATTATTCGTATTTTTCGTACATCGAAATTAATCCGAGCGGAGGGCAAAGCGTGCATCACTATAAAAAAAAAACATTTCAAATCTCAAGAAATTAAGTATTTACCACAAAAAGTAAGTAAATCCAAATCTTAACATTTTCGCATCACTGACTCGAAGCTTGGTGGACCATCCAAAAAAGAGAACAGCGCTCGTGAGTTATCGTAAAAACGGCTCGCGTCAAAGTACGAGATGAGGTCATAATCTGCTGTCACAATTTTGCGACAAATACAGACGCGCCTTGACTCAGCATTTGATTAAATGGCTTGTAGGAAATCTGTCGAACTCTTGCTGTGTGGGCAAACAGGAAAAATAACCTGCCACCAACGGGGACGTCAAAAACGACGAATTTTTTGTTTTCCTTCGTTTGCCTCGTGTGTTTGCGCATGACAAGGTCACACGTACCGAAATTCGTGTTAAATATAGAGCATTGTCAAAAACGTGTGTTTGCGTAAAAACGAGCGTGATTGATCGGCCCGAAGTTCAATGCTTGCATGTTTAATTATACGCGGTAATATATTACGAAAAATGAATGAATGAACATGTATACTCGCATGTGTGTTATGTTATTGCTGGATTTTGAATATTTTTAATCTTTCCTGCCAAAGGATATAGTTAAAACTTTATCTCGTAGGTGGGAGTTTTCGACCACGCAGCGTCAATTTTTTTTATATCAGCGCTGATAGTGGAGATGCTCCCGTGAACTGACATAATATGTCTCCTTTCTTGCTATCTGACTCTATAACCGGGGGAGGGGGGGGGGGGGGAGGGGCACTGTTAAGTCTAAATATACCAGGGCTGTGCAAAGTACCAAAAATACTTCAAGTACAATGTATTACAAATGCTTGAAGTATTTCTCAAGTACTTTTCGCAATTAGGTTCGTGGCGATAAGCGTTGTCTAGGCTTTAAAAAAAAGGGTCAAAGTAATTTGCACACGGCTTCCTTATTTATTACAATTTTGCCATCCTTGTAGAGGAAGAAATGTGCAAAATTGAAGTGAATGAGGAAACCATGTGCAAACAAATTACTTTGAACTTTTTCTCATAACATTACAAAAAAATATTTACATTTAATAAAATTTAAATGGTAAACATTTATAGCAAAATTTGTTGTAAAAAATCGCTCACTGAAATTTTCGCGTTTTGTCGTTGTGAGGCTATTTTTTATACGTTCTTAACTTTTTGTGTATAAAAAAAATCCATAAAAAACGTTATACAAAGAATGTTCTCGTTTTTTTACAGGGAATTCTTTTTTTTTATAAATTCTTAAAAATTAATTGTGGTAAAAATTATAGTTATTGAAAAGTTTAGACAGATAATCATATATTAATAGGAACAGGATGTCATGCTACTCATCGAGTATCCGTAATGCGAGGGCGTACTTACAAAGTACTTGTACTTGGTCCTTGAAATCGTAAAAAAAGTACTAGTGTACTTTAAGTGCTGCCCAGGTCTGAAATAGACCAAAAAAACTACGCAACCTCCGTATTAAACTGTGTGAAAAATAAATAAATAATAATCCACTGACGCTGTCGATGGATTATTATTTACTTATTTTTCACTCTGTGAGGATGTTTTTCGTGAATAACAGCGACCCGGTTATAAATTGTATATTGTCGTAAGAACATGTAAACATTGTCTCTCAAGAACTCGGCCTTGCAGGCTATGACATGTGGCGCAGGTTTTCTCTGGATTCAAGTACCAATAATTTCAGACATTCTAGACAATAAGACGCCTTTACGTGGAAAAACACATGAATTTTATAAATGCCAAAAAAAAATATGTCGAATGTGACTGTTGAGATATTTGCGGCCCCGTTCGCACTTGCCAGTCAAGCAAGTGAACTAATATTTGTTGAATTATTATAATTCTTGATTACGAGACTCACCACAGCTTGGATGTCATAAGGATTTTTTTTGTTTTTAGATTTTAATGTCATTGCGATTGGAGATTTTTGAAATGTTGTCAACTGATGTTTTCGAACGGATTAATGGATAAGATTAACGTGCGTGATGAGAGAACGATCATTAATAACCACCACAACTCATGAACGCTAAAGCAGCACGCACGTCTCTTAGGTGTTAATGCGTGAATATGACTGGGATGAGCCTGTGAAAATTTCTTTTTTTTGTTCTCTTATAAACCCCGTTGCACTCAGAAAAAAATGTATTAAAATCAAATAAATTTCTATCTTCAAATGACGTTTATTAAGATAAAAGAAATGCTTAGTTGCCTTAACAAAATCGTTATTAGATTAAAATAATAGCTGTTCTTTAGTGTAAGTAAAAAAATGTATTCAAAGATGTGTATTATAAAATAAATGTTTATTTGCGCCAAAAAAATTATATATTTAACGTCGGAACAAACGCGGCTATTATCCGCACTTCAGGCGTTCGCATTTCAGGGTAGCGTGCATTTCAGGGTCAAAACATCTCTCGCTGATAGTACAAGAATATACTT
This sequence comes from Ichneumon xanthorius, assembly GCA_917499995.1. Lineage (NCBI taxonomy): Eukaryota > Metazoa > Arthropoda > Insecta > Hymenoptera > Ichneumonidae > Ichneumon > Ichneumon xanthorius. Next base: position 17,860,277 of record OU824206.1, on the reverse strand, counting down.
ATTCCTTACGGGGAACCGCTACATTGTAATCGACAGGCAACTCATCGGATTGTTTTTATTTTACTTGAATGATTGAAATTGAGTTTACTTGAAGTAAACTTTGTTTACTTCAAGTTGTGTACCTCGATCGAATTGTGGTTGTGGTATGAGTCCTCGAAGGACCAACTTCGAAATTGGTTATGTTATGAGTATAGCTAATGTGCGACGTGATTAGTGAAATCTTATGTCGATAACAGATCTGTATGATTGGTTAATAATAAAACATTAATTGTTGATGCTTCGTTGCTAGTAAAAATTACTTAATCAACAAAAAAATCCGTTTTGCGTCATTCATATATCACATTCTTTCCATACGATCAAAAGTAGCAGGCCTGTCACGAAATAAATAAACAAAATTATTTGGCACAAATATCTGTTTATTAAATCCAAATAAACAGGATTAAATAATAAGAATTATACTATCAAGCAAATAAATATATTAGAAATTAATAAATGGTCTGTTAGGTTATGAAGCAAATGAAGATTTTACTTCGTCCTTAATAAAAATTTTCTGATTTGAATAAACTTTTTTCTGGGTGTGTTTTTCCAGTAATTTTTGTATCACAAATTAAAAATGCATGTGTCGGATACATGAGTGTGCGTGTGTGAACGGCGGAGGGATGGCAGTGGAGCCGGATCACGAGACAATGAAGAATCGTTGTTACGCACTCAAATAAAAAGGCTTCCTTTATAAGGAATCAAAAGGGTGCAGTCTAGGCTTGAGTCGTATTTTGTAAATGGTTACAGACCAATAAAATTGTCCTGATTTCATTTAATTATGCGTGAATCAGTATTTATCGTATAATTGCTCCACACATGTTTTTGCGTTACGGAGCGGTGAAATAATGAGAATTTCAGTAATTATATCAAATTTTTATTTTCCGAGAATGGCCCAATGACGGGGCGTTTCCGTTCAATTGGCAAAACTTAGATGGAAAATCCTCGCGCATTTTTTGTTGTACCACAACGGTGATACAACAAAATGGGCAAACATGTTTTCGCGTTCCGCTCGAATCAAAAACTTATATCTGTGTTTCAGCGTGACACGGCTGTACTGCAAGAAAAAATCAACAACAGACAAGTCCGCGTCGCTAAAGATCTTGTCACTTTGAAAAATTGAACTTTACCATCTTCGCGGAATCGTGATCACAGGCGTTACATCTCGTTTGAATCCGCATTGTCGATGACAATCGTAATGACCTATCCAGAGACGATCTGTACGATGACAATGAATATTTAATTTAAAATCGATAGTCACACTCTCGTCGTTTGTCGATGTCGAAAATGAAATAACCGGTTTAGCGTTTGAAAGGGCATTTTCATATTAGAATGTCCGTCGTCCCGTTTGCAGTATATCATTCGTTCTCGAACTTGTGGGCAGCAACCCGTAATCGTTTGATCTCCGCTAGTTTTCTGTGCGATCTTTTTTCCTTTCTTTTTTTTTCATGGAGTGAATATTCATGAAGAAATCGAATGGAAATTGACATGAAATTACACACGAATATACCACCTCACGTGTCCGTACACCGCGTACGTGCACAAAGGTTGCGATTTCCTTTATCTCTCGTTATGTTAATTCATTACATTACATTTGAGATCAACAACCCTGCGCCAAGGACTCGCTCAGGCTCGCGTGCTTTCTTGCACACGGTAGCACAATTACGCGATGATTTTTTTAATTCTCGACGCATTTGTAATGAGCTCACGCTCGCTGAAAGCACGGGCTGGTCTCGTTGTATCGCTGGAATATCCGCGTCAACAAAAATCCACTGAGCAACGATTTGCCATCGACCTCTTACATAAATGTCTTCGGTGCCGGCCGTAAACGAGCAAGTCGAAAAGTTCTATCGTATCTGCTGATCAAGACACTTTTTTATGGTTCCATAGAATTTTTGATCTATTGCGGCGGGCGAATTTGTCATTCGTCGATCAGCATAAGAGAGCTTCAATTTAAATTTGATAAATGTCAAAGACAATGAAGAAACGTCAGAATGGCATTAAAATTATTTCGAAAAAGTAAATAATCGAAGCATCAACATTTTTCCGCGTGTCACTCACCGCGCTGAGAGACGCCCGATATTTTCGGGGATGCGCCGATGCGCGCATCAAGGCCGTTATACGCCATTGAAAATCCTTTGACGGTCTCGGAACGCTTACACATCGGTAACATATGGTAGCGCGTCAGGCACTGCTGCCGCCGTTTACGCAAAAATCGACGAATAAAAATGCAACCGGTCGACCTTCGATATAGTCTCTATGCTTGCATGGCATAGATACACCTATCTATATGCAACCACAGCGACTGGCTTATGCTATCCTGCTGTAGCCGTTCAACGTTCGTCGCAAAATGGTACATTGATTGACCACCCACTCGCGATCAGCCTTCGAAGCACATTGTACGGAGCGTGATGGGAGTATGCCAATAACTAATTATTGGACGTTCTTTGAAGAGTCATTCACTGCACTGTGCGCCAGTATTGCCACATACCTTCTCTGGATCATTTCTTTACATCAGTCGATCTTTCACCATGTCTGTTTCACACAGTTGTCGTTCCGGTTGCGCCGATTGCAAGCGCAGGAACACACACGGTGGTCTTCAGCTTTCCTTGCAGGGGTCGCGGAGTCTTTTGAATTCCAATAAAATTACTACGGCAGCCTTTTCTTGATTTTGCCATTACTAATCTGCAGCTGCGAAGAGTACAATCTTTGTTGATTTAATATCGTCTGCTTTAAAAGAAAAATGTACGGAGAATGCTTGGATTCCGTTACTTAATCGATTAGGCGTTATCAGATCGTCCATATCGGCACGTTGAGCGTTCGACAAAGTGCGTTGGAAGGTGTGCTCAGCAGTTCCAACTATCGCACTACGTTAGCACGGTACTGGCGCACTTTCACGTATCATAATACACACAAAGAAAGAATGTGGTTTCCCTTTCAAATTACAAAATACCGTCGAGCGCTCGGTCTTACTCTCAACCTCTCGTCCGACCCGGCGTGCACCACCAAGAACACCACCGGCCGCGACCAAATTCCCGGTTGGCATTAAACGTCTTATTTATTTCTTTTTTATACCTGACTTTTTTCATAAAGTTATTCCTAGTCGAAACTGGCTTAAGATTTCTAATTTTGTGCTAATCCTTCTTTTTCTTTTTTTTTTATATTTTATGGAATTTTTTTTTTGCCCCCCATGGCTTGTTTTCACTGTAAAAATAAATTAAAAATTTAATGTACTGGAACTTGCAATTTGCTGACATTACTCACATTAATTAAACATTAATGTACTTTGCTTGTAAAATAAAAATACCGGATATTAAAATTACAAATCTTTTGCTTGAAATTTCCAAAAAGGTTGATGAAAAATATAAATTTTACTGTAAAATTGCAACGCACATGTGTTCGAAATTTCAGAAACGGTTTATGTAAAAATGCTTCCAATACTGTTCATTAATTTTCAAAAAAAATTTTTTTACAGTGTTCATCTCATTGGAGAGATCCGGCGTCGATGATCTAGTCGACGCGTAGTTCCGCTTGGAGGCTGCGAAGATAATCTTTAACGATGCGTGGACGAGTAGCGAATCGTATTATTAATTTTGAGAGAGCGTGTAATAGTGTAATTGATATAGGTTGTCCTCCGGTAATCGGGCCAGGGTCGTCGTCATCACCGGTCAGGTGCTGCTGCCGGACGCTGCATATACCTGTCCACCTGTGCCTGTGTACCTGCGAGGTACGCATGTTTTGTATAGCCAATGCGCATACCACTATCAGAGAAGAGTATGAACTCACCGCCGACGTCTGCGAATCTCGTCGTACCCTCGGGCTAATTAGCGAAGGTAAAATCGAACAAGTGACGTCCGTCCGTCACAGCTACCGAGGAACGCTGGTCATGTATAGTGCCGAAGTGATATTCGAATGGACCTACACTATTCACACTGCTGGCGAAATGCTCTACTCGAGACGCCCGATAAATTTTGAACAGTTACGAAATATCGTGGTATCCGTAACTTCGGGTCACACTAGTAAATATCGCTAATCCTTTATTATGTCATGTGTCTAATTACCTCAGTGAAAAGCCCACCCACAAAAAATTGGTGACGATGAGCAACCGACACTGCTGTTAATGTGTAGCAATTGTCGGCAAGAGATCCACATCAGTGCACTGGATGGGCGGAAAAAAACCTTTTTGTCACATGACTCGCGGTATGAATCACGGCACTTTACATGGCAGTTGTGAACCTGTGGTGAAACGACAGAGTCGCGCATGTGCAGTCCGCATTTCGTTCACTTTCGGGCCTTGGGAGTTTACTTTCGACGTTTTCGTCCCTGGAGACATAACCTCACTTTTCAGTATTCGTCTCGCGCGACTGCCATTCCAAGTGTCGCAGATTCATGCACTTGTAACAAAAAATATGATGTGTAACGAGGGTCGAATTGGCGACTGCGACTCGTGTGATTGCAGCGGTCGCTTCGCTCGGGCCGCAAATCTCACACTCGTCGCGATCGCCAACTTTCGACCCTTGTTGCACAATATACTATTGAAAAGATGATGATCGGGTTGGTGAAGAAAACATTAGATCGACAAAAAACCGATCTTACCCATTAATTTTTTCACACATCACGACGCGATCATACCGCCGGATGCGAGCGAGTCTATTTATGACCGGGCATTTTTTTTTGGGACTTTTTCTTCCGCGTTTTTCGGGTGTCAGTACATGGACGCATGAACGTAACGGAGTCGCTTTATTGTCACTACAGTACGAACATAACAATTAACATTTATAAGACCATCGAGTGTAATTGCAAACCACAACTCACGTATGTATGTATGTATATATATTTCGCCTACCAGAATAGAGTTCTCGTTAGGCCGGTGGGCAGCGAGCACGTGACGCGAAGGGGGTACGCGGACAGTCGCGACCACTCGCATTGAGCTAGGTTGACAAAAAAATCCATGTCAGGGAATTTATATTTCACCTTTCCCTGTTCGGCCGCTCCCGCGATCGAACTGGTTCTCATTTTCATCAAGTCCCCGCGGTCTTGCTATCATAATTCACCGATACATACCTGTAGCGATTAATGTATGAGGACATTGGCCTGGCGTTCTCGTGGGTATATTGAAGAAACGGACAGAGGGCGCGATAGTTGTTGTCAATAGCAAGCGAATAGACCACGCTCACTATTTTTTATTTTGTTTTTTCACTTGTCGCCGACGGTTTTCTTAATAGGTGAGCGCGCTCTTGATTGCGGCGAAACAACGCCATTTGTCCGGCAGGTAGAAGGGCTCGAAGACGTGGGGAAACGGTGTATCCCATCCCGTCACTCTTTGAATCGGTGCTTCCAGATGCAGAAAGCATTCCTCCTACACATTCGTTCAATTATTTAACTATACAGGGCGAAAAGGCTAATGACACGAGGTGTGTTGTCTTCGATTAAAACCGGACACCCCGATGGCCGCTTAAACATTTTTACTAAGCATTTTGATTACGTAATCCACCATATTATTATATTATTCAATAACATTTTGATTATTTTGGCAAGCTGTTTTTTATATTCATTAACTAGATTATCTGTTGAATAATGCATTTGTGAATCTCACCTGGATCGTTGCTGCAAGTTCGCTCCCGAATCCACTGGTGAGCGGTGCTTCGTGAGCAATCACAACTCGACCGGTCTTCTTTACCGACTGTAACACGAAATTTTTTCAATGATTATCGAATAAATATTTTTAACATGAATAACGAATAACTATAAGATGTTAAGATTCAATGTATTTTCGAGATGAAATCACCGACACTGCGATGCCGATACAACTCGTGTCCGCCCCGAGCAAGACCGTGGGTCAGAACGAATTTAAAAAATCAGATTAATATTCTGGTTCCCCTATAATTGAATATGGCCACCCTATATGTATCAACTGCGAAAACAATGTGCTAAAAAAATTAAAACTGCGGAAACGTATGCAAACCGACGGCCAACACACATTCGTCACCCCGCTAACCCTATTTACAATCCACAAACACCCTTTTAAACGAGACAACAGGCGTCAAACCCATAGTAGATAGATGTAAATATCTCACCAAACGATTCGGTGTTAACCAACTAAATAACATTGAGCCACTATGCGCGCACACGCAACAACAGATAACACGCAAATACACCTCATCTATGCACACAATCTTCCAACACGTCAACAAATGGCCAATATAGAGGGCCGATAAAACACATACACGCAAGTATTAACGATATACTTGCACATCTACATTTGCCAGACATATCAATAGCAAAAAGCAAAATACACCAACAAGTTTAATTAACTAAGGACAAAAATTATTTAATTAATCCACCCAAATATGTCCCTAAGGACAAATTGTCCCTAAGGACAAATTGTCCCTAAGGACAAATTGTCCCTAAGGACAAAAAATTATTTAATTAATCCACCCAAATATGTCCCTAAGGACAAATTGTCCCTAAGGACAAAAAATTATTTAATTATTCCACCCAAATATGTCCCTAAGGACAAATTGTCCCTAAGGACAAAAAATTATTTAATTAATCCACCCGAATATAGTGAAAACTTTGGGCTGAAGGACTCCGGTCGATGGCCTATTGGCAATGTCAATAAAGGCGTCTTAACAACAACATAGAGAGATGTATCGAAGATTGCATCGACCAATTGTTATTGTCAATAAATGCCCTTTTACTACTACTATTCTGGCTCCCCAATGGAGAGTGTATCAGATAGTAAGCCGATAAGAACAGATAAAAAGTGCTTTCTTCAGGTAAAGGCCATTTCCGGTGAGACCGGTACAGTTATCTCCCAGTTTATATAGCATTAGGCCCTGAGCATCGCAATAATACATAATGTTTTCATCGATCTCCTGCTCCGATATCTCTCCGTCTTTCTTTATGGTTGGGTATACAAAAATTTACACGGATTTAGGTTACTGCACTTGTAATCAAAACCTTAGGCCATGAAACGTCGACAATTTGTTTCTGACGGCTACATTGCAGACAATGATGCCGTTTCGCTTGCAAGAAACGGCGCGACAGTTTTCCATCTAACAGTAGGGCCAACCAGCCAATGAATGGACAGGGCCAATGAATGGACACTTTCCATAACAGCACGTGCATAAAAAACGTCTATTCATTGACTTTTTCGTCTGCTTAACTGTCCATTCATTAGCCGGTTTACCCTATATTCGGAACTAAATCACGCATTTTTTTTTCTTCCCCTCCCTACAAAGTCTGACCCGTTAAACCGTTAAACCGTTAGGTTCCAGAACGGAACCTAAATGTTTAAATACGTATTAAATAGGTAATTTAAATGTGTCTATTAAATACTGAAATGCTTCTTTGATATTTTCAGTACTTTTTAGGCCCATTAAGTCCAAAATATAAAATACTTTCGCATCAACCTTCAAAATCGGTAGTTTTTGCTTTCTCATAGAAAAAAATTCGAAATTTTAATGAAAACATTTTCAGAATGTTCGAAAACATCGAAGAAGGGTGTATTTATGTATATCCGTATGTCCGTATGTCCGTATGTCTGTATGTCCGTATGTCCGTATGTCCGTATGTCCGTATGTCCGTATGTCAGTATGTCCGTATGTCCGTATGTCCGTATGTCCGTATGTCTGTATGTCTGTATGTCTGTATGTATGTATATATGTATATATGACTCAGCGCCAAAAATTCAAACCGCTATCACTCGAGAATGCTTCGACCAATCAAGACAAAATTTCACACTGCAGTTTTGGTTAATAGCCAATGTTTCCTGAAAATTTCCTTAAAAAATGTCCATTGAATCTTTCGTACGCGATTTTTTATTTTTTCAAGAATGTCTGTGCACAATCTAGCTGTTACAATTTTGTTGTAGCTAGCGGGGCAAAAAATTGTACTCCAACTGTGCACAGTTGGAGTATGATTGTCCGATGATCCCTATTACATTTGGGGAGAATCGATAGAACAGTTGAAATTTTACGTCATTTTGAATTTTTTGAATGTCACAAAAATGAGAACTTTATTTTAAACGCATCTTTCTGTATTAAATATTTATCTATGAATAAAATAAGTGGTAGATTCATGATCAACGTAGAAAAATACAATTAAGATAGTCCCTAAGCGAGAACTAACGAAAAAAGTTTATCGCAAACTTTTATAGTCACTATTGCAAATAACTTCCTCTATGAGGAAGCAAAAAAGCGTGCAAAGTGATTTGCACAATTACTTCCTAATGTTTTACGTTTTTGCACATAACTTCCTCTATGATAAATTTCGTTGTTCCATTTTGGCTTCCTCATAGAGGAAGCTATAATTAAAAAAAAACTTTCACAAAAAAATAAATAAAAGAACATTATGAGAAAGCGATGTTAAAATTTCAATTTCATTCAACACTTTTTAAGGCAATTTTTAATCTATTCTTCAGCGTTGATTACGAAAGTATTACTCATGTTACTCTTTACGTAATATTTGATTCAGAAACGCGTGTCAGGCGTAAAATTTTTTTTTTTTAATCGCAAATTTTCAAAATCCCATGAACTTTAAACTGTTTGATCAATTTTTTGTCAAATTTAATACGGAACATTGTACAGTGTTAGTCTATTTCCATGCTAAATTTAATCTCGATACCACCATGTTTATTCAAATTAGACCGTTTTTAGTAATTTTTCATAAAAATAAAAATTGCATAAAATCTGATCCTTTCGGTAGATTTCGGCCAAATTCAATACCAAAGGTCTTTGATCAAAAGATTATATTCGTGTGCAGTTTTATGACGATAGCTAAAAATTTACGAGAGTTAGAGCTACCACAGACATTTTTCAAAAATTTCGAATTCGTATAAAATTTCGAAGCGGGCTTCAATCTTTATGAAAATTATATCGAAGCATATAATTTATCGAAAATTATATTGAAGGAAGAGACGTGACCACTCAACCAGTGTACACAATTTCAACCCGCTATCTCAAGTCGTTTCCGAGTATAGTCATTCTAAGCGGCGCACGCGCGCACACGCACGCACGCACGCACGCACGCACGCACGTGCGTGCGACACTTTTCTGCATGTGATTTTCGGATGTTTTGGGACATTTTGAAAACTTTTGCATGTAAATCTGGAAAATAACATTTTTTACAGAAACACAGCTTCTTCAGGAAGCAAAATATTGAAAAGAATACCCTGCTACAGATTTTACACGGTTTTGAATTATTAAAAAATGTATAAACATTCGTGCATTATGTTTATACTTTTTAATCCAAAAAGAATTTTTATAAACGAGCTTTTTATAAATAACAAACTTTCAGTAATTTCATCAATTTTGCCTATCTCTGCATGTATAGTCAGCTCATGTACCCGAATACATTTTAAGCACAAAAGGTATTTTGTATTTTTGTACTATTACAATACATTGTAAGTACAAAAAGTATTTTGTATTTTTAATACATATATGTAGTATTTTGTATTATCAGTATTTTCGAGTATTTTCTCGAGCTCTGCTAAATATTATATTACTGATATATTTTCGTATTTGTGATATACACAGACTGAGTAATAGACTGGTTGAAAAAGGGCGTTATTTTTTTGTTATTGAGTTCCTCGTCAAGATTATCGGTCGCTGCCACTAAAAAATACCGATCGCGTAAGCGAGCATCAATAGAAAATATTTACTACTGCCTCATCAATCATTTAATTTACGCCGAATCGTGAATCGGTAGATCTTCGGATGTCCCCGATAAATTTGTTATATGTCTAGTTCTACGAATTCGCAGATCTTTTGCACCGATTTGATAATAAGATATCAACGTCCGCGATCAAGAAACCGGATTACTGGAAAGTATCCCACCGTCTATGTAACATCGGCCTCAATTAAGTGTAATATCATCCGTTGAGCAATGTCGAGCTTAGGCTCGGACACCGAGATAGACGTGCGTTTCATATTATGGAGAAAGTGACGACGCGCAGAGAAATGTTCGGTCGCGCGTACGGTGAGATGCACAATCATTGCAGCACCAACAGAGTAACGTACACATAAAATGCAGCGATGCAAGCATGACCCCAGTATACCGTAACGCCAGATATAAGATAGATTCCCCATACAACCGCGAGCGATATTATTATTTTTTTTAATATAGACTGTAAAAGGCGCATAAATATAGTTGTGGTATTCGCGAGAAATCGTCCGTATCGCGAATAGTTACGAGAAACGAGTTTCCAATTATGTACACTTTATACCCGGCCGCTGCGTTGTGATATTAGCATCATCGCGGTCGACTTCGGGGTGGCGAGAGTTAATCAACAGGTTGCTAAAGTGGCGGTATAGTTTGTATGCCGCGTGTCGGGAGTGTGATCCATGTCATTAGCGATAGACCAGCAACGGTGATAGTAAATTGTGATTTGAATAAATCAGCGATATTGATACCGATAAAAATCATGAAACGACATTGCTGTTAACCACTCGAGCCTTTCAATTTTCAACAATTCCGTGTGAATTTTGTTTAAACCTCGATTTCTCTATAAAAATACAGTTACACCGAGGAAAATCAATAGTTAGAGTAACCAAGGCGCGGTGAAATACGTTCTATGGCATGATTTTATTGATACAACAAAAAAATATTTGTTTACGTTAACATATTTTGAACCAACTGAAGCGAATAATCGTTCAACAAAATAATGTTTTAGATTTGCCAACCAAATAGGAGCTTTGAACGCATGTCACCATGGCTTTTGCTTAATCCAAGCCATTTTTTCCCAGAATACAGTCCCCCCTGATCAATGTCCTGAAATCGCCCTGCAAATGGCCTTGCAAAGGTCTTATCGAGTCCGTTCCGAACCTCATAAAGGATGTACCTAACACTATAAAATTTCCACCAGTGTGATCAAATGACTCCATTATCACTGCGCTGCTATTCCGACCTATGTTCAGCAGTACCAATATCCACCGCAGTTGGCTTCATATCGCCCGGGGCGCGATCTTTCGATCATCAATTAAATGATGACTTCGTTGTTACATCCATAGACACGCGCTTACGGTGTAGGACGAAAGATGGAAAAGAGTGAGCAATGCCTGGTAGAGAGAAAGATATTTATTACCTTGCAGACAGCATCAACATCCCAGGGGAGTATAGATACGAGGTCGATGACCTCGCAGGATGCGCGAAGCTTCTCCTGGACGAGATCGGCCACTTCGAGGAGCACGTGCACCTGACTACCCCAGCCTATCAGCGTCACCGCTTCACCTGCTCAGAAACAAGATACGAGTGTTAAGCTGGGGATCCGAGATATAATTATACATGCATTAATGTACGTGCCATATACCACATTGACATATAACTAATCGTTATGCTCTCTAGCTCGATCAACTCTCTTGCCAGTTGCGTAACGCGTGCCTCAGCGCTTGCATGTCCTGCTTTGCCTGCAAGTTTGCCTGTACGCGTATCCTATTTCAAGATCTGCCGGGCCAGCAGCTACGCCCCTTTAGTTATAATATCTCACTGGATCGGGGAAAGGCGAGGTCGTTCTATTATCGGGCTATATTATCGACCATTAAATAAGTTATCGCTATAGCAACTATCAGAATCTTGCGGTACCATTGACACGATACCTTACAGCGGGTTATATTTATTTATTCTCAGTATAAAGTACCTTCGCCCTCGCAGGGATCCCTGGCAGGTCAAACGACCTTTGACACCGACCGCGAAACGACTTAAAAAACGACGAGCATGGATTAGGCGGGTGAAAAGGCGTGACACATCTTCTTAACGGTGCCAGACCATTTTTCTTCTATCCTCTCCACGCGTTAATTAAAAGACGACACAAGTGAGCTTACCATCGCGCAATATTTCGGCCTGGCCGATCGGTGTCTTGTAGTGACCGATTGGTACGTCATCGACCGCCGAACGGTAGAGAGCTTTCGGTTCGAATATTATGCACGGGTCTGGTTCGTCGATGCAGCCGAGCAGCAGGCCTTTGGCTTGAATTGGCCCCCGCGGTACCACAACCTGAAATTTACAAAAACATTTTATTCTCATACTTCTATGATTTTCTGGTAAATTGTGCAGAAGACTCCCTCGATAATCCATTTAGCAATAATCCCGACGCCGCGATGGTTCATCACCTCTCAGCTCATTTGAGCTCTCAATAGTCCTCTTTAACCCATGAATCGTTAAAACTTGACTAGGGACAAAGTGACGAATATGGCGCTGTGATTTACAGTGAAAAAGCTATGAAAAATGGACGGTCCATATTCTCATAACTTTTACCTTACGGCGCGGGCTCGTGTTTAAGACTACATCCGGGTTTTTCCTGTGTGAGATACGATTCTTTCCAGTTATGTGGAATGTATTAACGGACCGTCACGTTCGTGATGAATTCTCGGATGTACCACGCGGGTGCATGCGCTATGAAGCAGCTAGCGATAATAAAACAGTGTTCGCAACTGTGCGAGGAAAGTAAAAACGTGAGATGGAATGCAACGTGCTGATTGAATAATCCTAGATCGAATCACGTTGCTTCGGTACTTTAGAACGCTTCACGATGGAAATGACAGCGAAGAAAAAAATATTAGGCATAGCAATCTCCCGAGAAGTTCTGTCACGACTCAATGCGCCGTGGCTACGCGGCGGTGAGGACGTTTGATTTTAACATAATGTTACAATGTAGCATTATATATGGGATTTGTGGTAGTGCCAGGGAATAGGCGGATTCTAGTCCTCTCTCAAGGTCCGCATCACTCACGCGACCTTTAATCGCTCGGCGTAAATCAGTGGTAGCATAAGCTGGGAGAGACTATCTCTTTTTTGTCTCTTGTATTAATCACGGGACAGACGATCGCGAACGAAAGTAATATACAGCTGAAACCTGATAGGGTAGGTATATATATATATATATATGTATATATATATATATATACATATCGCATATCACATATAACTCCCGATAATTACCAGTCGGATTTTCGCGTTGGATGCAAATTTCCAAGTTTTTTTTACGTGTGCAATATTTTTTTAAAATCTTCGACTGAAAGGGAAGGCGATCCGAGAAATCGCAAATCAATTATGCAAATCGAAACTGATATGTGTCGAGTATGATGTTCGTTACTGACGTGGGTTTAAGGGTCTTTTTGCTTCTTATATATGTAGCTCACATCACCATCTATCAGATGCATCGTGAAACTCTTTGAACGTTTGGAGAACTTTACTGATAATAATTCATGTACCATTGGAAGGTAATTCAATGTAAGAAAACTTGCCGAATGTAAAATTGTTCGATGTATTTTATTTTTTTATGGCTTCTATGATAAATGTAAAAATAACAACTGACCGCAAAATTCAACTAACTACATGTGAAATGTGACTAAAATTTGAATATAAATATCTTTAAGTTACCGATAATGCCACTGTTTTACCGAGGGATTTGTCTGTATTTTTAGATTCTGGTGAATCTTACCTTAAGACCGGGAGTGTGTGCAAAGTACGCTTCCGGACTCTGTGAATGATAGAGAGCACCATGTCCGACCGCTCCGCACGGCGCTCGAACGGTAAGTTTCCCGCAGTCGAATGCACCTCCGCTGCGGTACCTGACTTTGGCTGCCTCGTTTACCAGCTGAGGATAAGAGACAAACCTGACTTCGTTTGCTGCTTTTAATTATCCGACGTGGTTCAATCATTGCGGAGAGTTAATTTTCCGTACCTGATCGAAAGCCGGAAATATGTAATCGGCAAATTGAATTTCTGCGATCGCTGTGGCACCTGCGTTGGCCAAACCTATGCCAAATCCTACGATACCCTGTTCGCAAAGAGGCGTATTGAAAACCCTGTCAGCACCGAAACTCCCTTGCAGGCCCATTGTACAACGAAAGACGCCACCGAACGCGACGTCCTCACCGAAAATCACTGTAAAAATGTTATGTATTAAAAGCTACCTTGCTCAGCTGTCTTTAAGAACGAATCAATAGTATAAGCAGATCGGTAGTATCTGCACTCGGCGATAACAATAAATAGTGATACTGTTTTTACGAAACAAACACATAATTACTGGCGGTTTTATATTCACTATAAACACAATTATCAATTTTGTACACCTATATATACGTCCATAAAACAGATTTTGAAGAATCGTTTTTTTTATTACAATTTCGGGTGGACAACATCAACATTATTACAGTTTCGGGTGGACAACATCAACCAAATCACAGAACAGTTCGTCAATTTCGCATAACAATCGCATAGCAAGTTCGAATCTGCATAACCATGTCTTAGACAAAGTGTAACCGAAACGTTCTATCCGGATTGAATCGAGAGGGAACTCCTTATAGATGATCAATTTTTTTCAACGTCACTGAACACTTCACATTACTTTGCACTTCTTCAATATGTGATTCCCGCATATGTGTTTAAAAATATATTGTGCCTCACTTTTAACCCGTTTTTAATCTCACCAAAGCCAATAATTATACGAAACTATTTGCATGCTTAATTGTGCTCAATAACTGGTATCGCTCCGCTGGCCTCCATTTCGTCCTCAGAATATGCAAAATAAGTATATCGTTATGTTAAAAAGCACGATAATATGTATAATTCTTCGTTATCAGTTCGTTTCGGCTGATAAGATAAGCGGCCGTTGATGACTTTGAGCGAACACGAGGAGCTCTCAAATAGAGTTGGAACAATTCCCATTTCATTTATAATGAGGGCCGGTCCGTTTATTTTCATAAATATAATCCTATAATCTATGGAACAAAAATATCAAAGACCAGTAATCTCACCAGCGCTCGAATCCTTTTCCATTGCTATTCGAAGACCGTTGTTGATCGCTTGAAACATATTCAGCCGTTCAGTCTCACCTATGAACAATTGAAAATTATTGACGGTTCAATTATGAATTAGAAAAGAAAAAAAATTTATTCTCGGCCCTACATACTTTACTTACAGCTAATTAACTTCAAGTTTTATTTAAGCGGAACATAGCAAATTCTGTAAAAATGTAATCTGTAATTGGACGAAGCATATTCTTCGCTGAAAAATGCATTGATCGACAATCTACGTTACTGATGTCTGTTATCCTGAGATTTAATTACCGGGTTTTCCTGACGGTTTGTCGGGCACAAAAGAAAAGTGTAATCCTCTTGTTCCAAGTGCATCGTCGCGTGTAAAATTTGTCGCGACGGGGGCGAATGAAACCGGCCGAATTCGAGCGTAGCGCGAGCACAACTTACTCAGAATCATGGTCGTCAAATACTGTGCGTGTGAAGAACTGGCACGCAATACGGGTTTGGAAATATCGAAACGAGTTATTTACATACAATGTGTTGTTCCATCATGCGCGGGGTCCCACTCGACCTCTGTCGTAATCAGCTCTCTCGCTCACATTGGGCTTCACGTACACTCGCTGATAACATACTATATGTAATCCGATATACGTGAACGGCGACTCGATGGTATTATCTATTGCTCTCTGGGTAAATAATGGATACACTCTGTTATCAGTATAGTAGCATTATGACTGTCAAATACCGCGGTAGATAATAAAAACTGCAATAAACTTTTTACACGGTTACTGCTATATGGGGTCAAATAAAAGTATAGATATATAAGAGGATGATGGGTACGTGTCGCGAGAGAGATTGAAGAAAAATACCGGTTATAACTATAACTACAGTAATACGTAATTCGAAAAAAGAAATCATAATTATATTAAATAATAATTAATAATTATTAATAATAATTATTATATTAAATAATTATTGGATACAGAATTTATTGAAATTCTGATGGCTTATTAAAATGCTAATGAACCGTTGTAATATATACAGGTTACGTAATTTGATAAACACCTGCCTTTATTGGACGGTCCGTTGGTGGGGGTTGGGCTCCCCTTACTTCGATCGCGTACCGTTGCCATGGATACCCGATTTAGCGTCGGTACAAACTAAAGGCTGCGAAACGTCAAACGTGGCTTGCAGTAAGCGGGGTTAGATGTTTGTTTTCGGTGTTTTCGAAGGTGCACAATGGTTCGAATGGATTGGGATCGTATACTCATGATAAAAGCAGAGTCTTTGACGGACGACGAGATCGAAGATTTATTTCCGATGGTGATAAGATGCGACATAGATGACGTTGAGGATATTAAAAATCTTCGAGCTCTTATGAAGCTGTCGCAAGAAATGCTTCAACACAAAGATAATCAAGTTTGTAATTAGTGTAAACATTTGTAATAAACTGATCCTATTACCTAATGTATTTAAGGTAGTACTAGCGGACAGCCTGAGCCCACGTGAGTTCAGAGAGAATTGAGAGAGGAATTGCGAACACTTCTCGATGAGATAAAAATATGAAAAAAATCAACCATATGGAAGTTACTGAAACAATTCATTTTGCATAACAATAATTCCTAAATGTTATTAACAAATTAACGAAAAAGAAATTCCCAACAAACACACGACTACCTAACTTTTTTTTTTTTTATGGAGACGATTTGTTAATTTTTCTGAATTCGTATGATTTTGTTCAGAATTTCGTATAAATTGTGAAAATCGTTTTTTTAGTTAATAAAAAGACGTCATTTTCAAAAATTACACAAAATTCTGAAAAAATTCATACGTCTTCAAAAAGATTAACAAATTGTTTTTATATGAACAAAAAGTTAAGCTGCCGGGGGATTTGTTGAATATTTTTTTTTTTTCATTTGTTACTAACATTTTGGAATTATTATTATGCATAATCAATCTTTTCAACACCTTCCATATGCTTGATTTTTTTCAGATTTTTATCCGGTCGAGAAGTGTTCGCAATTCTCTCTCAATTCTCCCTGTCCTCACGTGGGCTCAGGCTGAACCCACGTTATACTTCCGCTATACTTCCTTAATTTGTGGAATAAATTGTTTTTTTTTATGTTAACCACGTTATATCGTTTCGAATTATTAAGGTCGAATCATTGCTATTGGAGTGCGACGAATTGAAGGAGAAAGTGTCGTCTGCTCTGTCTCCATCTACAAAAAGTCAAAGAAAGAGTAAGTTTTGTTGGTCAAATGAAGGTCGCTTCTGTTAAACGAAGTATAATTTATATTTCTCTCACAGCTAGCCAAGTCATAGGTCTAGATGATATTGAAAGGGATGACAGCAACGATAAAGTAGGATTCTGTAAATTAGTTACCAATAAATTATCATTCATATCGATTTATAGTAATTTTTTTTTCTCTTTAAGCGTACCGATTTTTCGGTCAGCGACAACTATCAGGATTCAAAGAAGAATGATAAAATTAAGACGCTCACGAACGAACTCGAGGTCAGTGCGTGATATAATTGATAGTTCGATGCTGAGTTGCCGATTTCTTTTTACGTTTTGTTTTTCAGGCGCTGGAAAACGAGAATGACACTTTGAAGAAAAAATTAGACGCTTTAAAAGATGAGATGGAGGACGCGACCGAAAATATGAATGAAATGACGGAAGAACTGGAGGAGCTTAGAAGAAAAAATATTTTGTACAAAGGTGTGGAGCAAATATGATGACGATTTATTAAAATTCAACGATGTCTTGTATTCTGACTTAAACGATTTATGAGCAGATGAGATTGAGCAGATTCAAAGCGAAAATACCGAAATGGTCACTCAAATCGACGAGTTGACAGCTCAACTAGCGGAGAGAGACAAGGCCATTGATGAATTTAGCGTGGCTATAGAAGAAAGAGCAGCAGAATGGCAGGTACTGACGAAGCTTGCAAATGTACATTTTTTAAATTAAAAAAAATGCGATCTTATTTTGAAATCGCATAAATTTTTATTTATAGAAAATATTGGACGATAAAAATGCGGAGATAAGTCATTTACAAGAGGAATTGTCTCACACGGTGAGACAATCGATGACGCCTGTAAGAGAGCAATCCAAGTCGCAAATAGTGTATCTCAATGATGAAATCGATCGGAGAGAAGCGATCATAGCCGATCTTCAATCCAAGCTGCTCGAGGCGAGTGTGGACATAAACGAAAGTGCTGCTGTGATAGAACAACTGAAAACCGATGCAAAAAAGTAACGGAATTAAATTGCATTAACGATTATGTAAAGATTTCTGTATCTCCGAAATGGTGTTTTCATAAGTTTGTCTCGACGGTTTCTGTAGAATCGACAAGACAGGACGGCGAAATGGGCAGAAGGATTTGCTGAAAAAATTTCAAACAGCGAACGAGAGAATATCCATCCTTGAGGACTCGCTGAGACAAGCCGAGGAAGAGCTGACGCTGAAGAGTGAGCAATTGTGCGAAACACTGGTTACTCTGAGAAAATACGAAGACAAGGAACGTGGGTTGGCGGATACTATTAAAGAAGTAAAAGAATTGAAGGAACATTTACACTCCAAGATCAGTCACGTCCAAGAGTTGATCAATGTCATCAACCACTTGGAGGCGTTGAATTCGTGCAGAGAAATGCAAATATTGGCACTTCGGTTTGTACAAATTGCATCGAAATGTATCAGTGCGATAAAATTGATTATCCATGCAATGCCATTTCTGTGTAGAGAAAAATTGGGCATGCCGGAGGATGAAGAGATTCCCATAGAGGGCATAGTTTTGAAGAGCCAAGAAGAAGCCCGGATGCGAAATGAATTACTGCAAAAGAACGAAGACCTTGAGCGAGAAAACGTTGAAATGAAATCGGACGTGAGTACTCGAATCGATTTGATAAAAAAATATATATACATTTTGTAAGGGGACAGGGACCTACCCTACCAAGAATTTTCAAAAAGCTATCGATAACAGCGCGGACTGACATATCGACCTGCAAACATCAATTTCAGCGCGGGCTCTAGCACCGACGCGAGAGCATAAGGCCGGCCTACTCGCGAAACCGAGCGCGTGCGAAATAAGAGAATTCCGCCGTTGCAACTACAACTCGAATTTATGTAACATGAAATGTTATATCAACGTCGGGCAAAATAGGGTAATAATGAAGCTAACAAAAGTTATCGCAAGTCAAATCGAAAGGTACCCCGTTTTGCCCCGGATGGTTTTTTTTAATATCCTTTCAAAACCGGTGCCAATACAATTTTGGTGTTTAAAACAATGGATATATGCTTTCGGTATCGTTGTAGCAGGTTTTATTGTTTAGCGTCCCGTTTTGCCCCGGTCTACCCTACATATATAAGCGCGAGCAACGGATCGCTCGAGGCCTTATACAAAATCTCATTCCTTCGGAAGAACTTCTATTTAATCTATCTTCTAACTAATCTAAGGAGAGTTGGGTGGATGTCTACCTCTTCTGTGAAAGTGAGCCCCAGACGTATCTGGCCTTCGTGGACACTCCATGAGAAAGAAACTACTCTCGAAATTTAACACAGTGCGATTCTCAACTCAAAACGTAGAAATTCGGAATTATAAAATTTGCGACTTGAGCCAGCCCAGCTCCATTGGCTAAAGCCCATACACAACGAACAATTCTTATAATTTATCGGGAAACAGATAGAATCGTCTCGAGCGCGATACCAACCATCACGTTGTTCATACCGCATAATTAAAATCGATATTCGAACTCTAACATCGGCAGTTCATATAAATTCAAGTTAGAAACCTGCACGTTAATATCGAAAGTATAGAAACTATTTATTTAGTTATTCAAGCCGGAATCGAGCCAATCGAAACTAAGCTCGTCAATGAAAATTGTCAATGTAACGAGTCGAGCAAACGGAACCACCAACATCACGGTTACATATTCTCTGCGACGTTCTTTGTTCCCCGAGCACATCTGCCGCTGGAGAAGGCATTTGTCAGTTGACTAAACGTAGCATTCTTGAGCAAGGGCAACTCCATTCGTTGTACATAATGGAAAGCGAATGAATACTGTTGTTAAAATTAAAATAAAATATAATCATTTAATAAATTAGGTCCGGAGAAATTCTGTTTGGTCGAAGCTAATCGACACAATTATTGGCGAGTTTTATCTCAACGAAACTCATAATAATAAGTTCATGTCTTAAGCTAGTTGCTACTGAGCGACGAGAGCAGAGTACCGAACAACGTCGCAATAGTCAATAGTATATAATTTATATATCTGTTCCACCTGTACGGGGACTTTCCTCTTTTATACACCCCACCTCCCCCCCCCCCGGATTGCGTTCGCAGCCGACTTACCCCCTTCCTGTATCGCACTCGCACAAGGGCACAGGGAAACTGCGGAAAATCTGGATATACACAGACGGCTTTTTCCCCAGAGATTGGTATTTGTACAGGGTAATCACCAATCTCCGAGAAAATTGCCTCCCGCTCAGAAAATCCGAAACCATAAACCGAAATTCCTCACCTACACCTCGCCCGGAAACTTATGATGATGACGTCCGTGACATCTCCGTCTCCGGACGTTGTAGGAGAAAATAGCTGAAATTTCCTCCTTTTCCTCAAAAAGACAAACTGACGCAACTTTACACACCCCGACTGTCCACATCAGATCAAACTATACAAATGAACATATTAAAGATAACGGCACGATTTAGAAACATCCGATCAAAATTACTCCAAAGAGGTACCCGAATAAAATTACAATATTTTTTTAAAGTGATTGTCTATTAAAACGGATTGACCACAATGTATTTCTTCTCCGTGCACTGTACTCCACTGACAATTTTTAATCTTTTGCAGTTGAGGACATTACGTTACAAATTGAACAAACTAGGGGAAAGAGTAACCATGAGTCGTGATGCAATTGATACGAAGGATACCGAAGTACACACGAAAAAAGTCGTGGACGAGAGGTACCGCGACGTACAGGATGAAGAAACGATGTCTTTGCAGCACAGAGCCGAGATAGAAGAAATAAAATATAACGTTCGTATCGTGATAGAAGAGAACGAGGCTCTTCGGAAAGGGATGCACGAAATATTGGACAGTATACACGATCAAGACGGTAAATTTTCGTTAATATTTTCTTCTCCGCACGATTTCTGCTTTAACCCTTTGGAGCACGATGTATTAAAGGTGATACACCTGTTTGAATTCAGAAAAAAATTCATTAATTACCAATCGACGTATTTCAAACTTCATACTTGTAAAAGAAATGTATTCTGCAAGGGTTAAGAAGAAGCCATCATGATTTTTTTTCAAACTATTTACTCAGGCTTTCGCTCAGCCTGTCCAAAATTACACGTTGCTCTCAGTTGATGTTGAAATCACTTCAGTTTTTAAGTCATTATTTACACTGTAAAATAAATTGTAACCTTAATGTACTGGAAATCAAAATTTGCTTACATTAATTGAACATTGGTGTACTTTTTTTTGTAAAATTAAAATACGAGATATTAAGATTACAAATCTTTTGCCTAAAATTTACAAAAATGTCCGTTAAAAATACAAATTTCAATGTAAAATTGCAACGCACATGTATTTCAAATTTTAGAAACAGTTTATGTAAAAACGCTTCCAATACCGTTAATTAATTTTCAAACAACATTTTTTGCAGTGTATTGAGAATCCGAAATATGTAGCCAAGAAATATTAGTTTCACGATTATTTTCGTATGAAATATTATTTCTTGGAAATTGGAAATTCTGTTAAAATTCGATTGATATGTTAGGTAAAAGTAGGGTGGAGATACAATCCGACACATTGGAAAGATTACTCGAGGCATTGGACGTCAGGCACATAGCTGGCTGGTACCATCCAGCAATGAGACTTCAGGAACGTCTCAATGTCGTACAAGGAAGCAATTCGGAATTGCGTTTGCAACTGAAGCAAATGCGGTAAGATCTTTACTTGAACTGAACTTTCAATAATATATCCGTTAAAAATTCAAATATCCGTTCAAAGATAACACAGGTGATGATTTTACAGAAAAGAGTTGCATAAAAAAGACGGCTTACTACGCAACCTCGCTCTGAAACGCGACGTCTTGAGCGAAAAGCAGAGCTCGGAGGAGTCGGGGAATGAAGAAATCAAGAAATCGTACTCTTCCGAAATACAAAGAATTCAATCAGCGTATCGGGATGAATTGGATAAATGGCAAAGGGAGAAAGATTCTCTTACCCAAGAGAATCAAGAGCTCAGAGACACCGTTGAAAAATTGACTGCACAGTTAGAAGTATTCGATAAAGATCTGAAGATAATTGAAACAGGCGAAGACGAAGTGAAGCAAGTGTTTGCTTATAAGAGCAGAGAATGTGCCGAATCCGCACTCAAAGTTATCGTTGCGAACAGAAAGTGTACGACTCTCGAAAATTTATTAAACGTTGAGGCCGAAAAAAATTACCGCAATCAGAAGGAAGCTATAGATTGTGAAAATGCGTTCAGAAAAGCTCTCGTGGAAGCGGATAAAAGAAACAAAATAATGGAAAACGAAATTCTAACGCTTCGGAGCAACTTGTCGAATTCCATAAGTCTCGTCGAATACAACGAGCTAAAAGAGAAATACGAGGAGTCGAGCATGCGTCTTCGGGCTGGATACGAGCTGCAGTTGGCTGCGAGAGTCACCGACGAAATTCCGTCGGTCGTCGAAGTTCCCGAATCACGCGAACATCAGAGCGCGAAGAATCTGGAAACGCTGCACGACATATCGCAGAGCAAACTCGCCAAATGCGAGACCAAACTGCAGCAAATCACTGAAATGAATTCGCAATTGCGACAGCAATTGATAGATTTGGAGAAAGAGCTATCAAAACATATAAGGCCCCAAAAATTGATGGCCGAGGAAAAGTGTACGAGCGGCGAGGATCTCGAAGAACGGATTCGAGTACTCGCTATTGAGAATGAAAATTTATCGAGAACACTGGAGATCACCAGGGAAGAGGCGCAGATGCATTATACGACGAATTCGTTGAAGACTTTTGAGCTGGACAGTTTGAGGCATCAGATTCTGGACCTTCACGCTGTTAGCGAAGACAAGGACACTATCGCGAGACTCGGTTTCGAGCTAACAAATTGTAAAGCCAGTGAAATCGAATTGAATAAAAGAAAAGTACAACTCGAAAATGACGTTTCGCATTTGCGGGAGGATTTGGAGAGAGCGAACAAAAAGTTGGACGAGGCGAGATCGCAGCTTCAGGATTGCCGAAAAATTTGTTCGTCTCGTTGCAGGTATTTATATCGAAATATAGTTCGATTATAGAAAAAAAAGAAACGATTAAATTTTAGTGTTTTGCTTCCTCGTAGAGAAAGCTTTGTTTTCGTGAAAACATTTTTTACGAGATTTTAATGACAGAGTACTTCAAATAGTCCGAAACGTTGAGAAATGTGATTTTTAGCTGGCGTCCGGACGTATGTATGTGTGTGTGTGTATATATATATATATGTGTGTGACAGACTGGCGTCGTTTAAAATGACTATAACTCGGAATCGATTCGAGATAGCCAGTTGAAATTTAGTACACTAATAGAGTGGTCATGTCTCTTCCCTCGGTGAAATTATTATGAAGATTAAGGCCGGTTTCGAGATTTTACGCGCTTTAGAAATTTTTGAAAAAAGGTCGTGGTAGCTCTAGCTTGCGTAAATTTTGAACGATCGTGCTGAAATTGCACATAAATATAATACTATGACCAAATATCTTTGGTATTGAATTTGGCCGAAATCTATCGAAGCAGTCAGATTTTATGGAATTTTGATTTTTTTGAAAAATTACTAAAAACGGTTTAATTCGAGTAAACATGGAGGTATTGAGCTTAAATTGGGCACGAGAATGGACTAACACTGTACAATGTTTCGTATGATATTTGCCGAAAATGGACCGTTTAAATTTTCTGGGATTTTGACATTTTTGAATTTTTTCAAAAGTTGTATTTTTTGTCCGACAAGAGTTTATGTATCTAGCTCTAGTAGTAGTAGAGCCTTAGGAGTAAAATAATTTGTGGTGCCCACAAAACGGTGAATATTGGATAATTGACTTAATAATTTAAAAAAAAATCTTTTTCCAAAACCCTGTATTTTCGTTAATTGAAAGGTAATTGTACGAATCTGACAAAGCGAAGACGTCGGTGTATTTTTTCGCGCTGAACCTGAATCGGCCAGTCGTTTTGGATAAAAGGCAAACACGACGTTCACGTTAAAACAAGTTGAAAATAAAAATTTTCATACCGCTTCCTCATAAAAGTTGAAAATTGAAATTTTCATATGGCTTCCTCATATAAGTTGCAAATTGATATTTTCATGTGGCTTTCTCATAAAAGCTGCAAATTGAAATGTTCATATGGCCTTCTCATAATGTTCCTTTATTTGCGAAGCTTCCTCTAAGAGGAAGGTAACAATACAGAAAATGCTTCCTCATAGAAGAAGCTTCGCAAATAAAGGAACATTATGAGAAGGCCATATGAAAATTTCAATTTGCAGCTTTTATGAGAAAGCCACATGAAAATTTCAATTTACAACTTATATCAGGAAGCTGTATGAAATGAAGCCAATTTTCAACTTTTTGTTGTTGTTCTGTTGCAGATCGTACGAAGACATAATAGATTTCATGCGCTGTCAATACGCTGGCTGTACCTCTGTCGCCACTTTACAGAGGTTTGATTTCATGTTGAAGAATCTTGTCGATAGTCGGGCCGAAATTGAGAGTAAAGTCAAGGAAGCGAATGAACTGAAGGAAAGTGCAAAGTTGCACCAAGAATTGTTGACGAATCGTTTGGAAATTGTTGAACGATTGAAAGATATTCTTGAAGAACAAATCGGCAGTTCCCACGTCGAGAGCATGATGCATAGCTTTTCCGAATATTCACAATACACTCTCAATGTGAGTAAACATTATTGTATTTTTGTTGCAATCATTAATGTCGCCGAAATTAATTTGTTTAATTGATTCAGCCTGATATCGAATATTATGACTTAAACAAAAATGTATTGATGCGTTTAGGATATCCGTCTGAAACGTCGAATAACTCAATTGGAGAGCGAGCTAAGAGGCATTAACAACAAGATAGTCGATTATGAGTCTACAGTCATTGCTATGGAGTGCGAAATGATAGACATCCAAAGAATATGGTACAAAAAGCCAGAGGCAACTACGTCGGTTTCTGAGACCAGAATCGAGACGAAAGTTGCGACTGTCGAACAAAAAACTGCATGTGTTCAAGCCGGCGTGGAAAATAAATCGGTCGAGGTTCAGAGCGAACCTTACGATTTTGATGTAAAAATCGTTGTGCCGGAGGAGCCGGAAGTACTGTCAAGCAAGAAAATTGAAGTGGCACCACCGAATGACGATACCATCTCCGTTCTCAAAGAACAACTGAACGAAGCACTCGATTTGGCGTCAAAACGTTCGGCCATGCTTATTAAATATGAATCACAGATTGCTGAATTTCAAGCGAAAATTCGTACCCTCGACAAAACAATAGTTGATAAAGATTCGCAGTTAGCTCGCGCCATCGAGCTGAGCGTAGATCGAAAGAAGAGTATCGAGTCGGATCCGATCTTCGAAGGCACCGACAAAGCTGCATTGAAGTCGACGATAAATAGTTTGCAGAAAATGCTGAATCAAAAGGAAGAGACAATAGCGCGTTACCAAAATTTGTTGAAGGACGACAGAGACGAGCACAGCAAAGCGGCTGCTCGTTTTCAAGAAGAAATCAAAGGACTGCGCGAAGATATTCAGACATTGCGGGCAGAAGCGGAAAGAAGATACGAAATACCCCCTCTAAGCGTTCCAGTCACTTCGAGGACTGTGGAAGAACCGATTAAAGAGCCCAGACCGGATATCGAAGCTGAAGAAAAGATTGCTAGGTTGTGCGAACGAGCTTCGACTTTAGAAGCCGACCTTAATATTGCCAAGGAGCTGGGCGAACGCTGGCACCGTCTCGCCGAAGAGAGATTGCAGCACATGGACCATATGCGGGAAAGGTCAGTTTTACCGTTTGCATTACAGTATTTCGTGACTTTGCTGATTGCATTTTTTTTAAATGAATTTTTAACCGCAGACTCGAAGAGCAGCACAAAAATGAGCTGGAAAGCTATCGACTGGAGCTCAATAAATGGCAAACCGAGACGGATACGCTTAGACAACAGTTGTCCGAGAATCGTATGCAATTGGCAAAAGGAAATATGTCATTGGTGAAGGAACTGCAAGAACGCGATAATAAGATACAAGAATTGACCGTCGCATACCAACAGCTGCAGGTATGTTATCTTTCCGCTATTACAATACGAGTAAAAAGAAAATGTGACATCAAATTGGGCAATACATTCTGAAAAGCATAACATTGGGCAAACATTCACACATTCTGAACAAACGATCTTTTCACTGATCGACGATAATGTGCAAAGTCATTCGGAATTAATTGCATTAATATGTACTACAATTATATTTTTTAATAAAAATTCCGAGACAACAGTGTAGCAGCTTGGCAATCCCATAAAAGATGTTACAATGTTGATGTGAAAATGCGATATATTTTTCCGTGAAAAAAATTATACATTTTTATCATTGTTACTTTCTATGTCGCTAATTCGTAAAATATCCAATTCGTCGTCACTGGAGTAATTTTTTTAAACTGGCATTCCAAGTGCATTCTAAACATTCGAAAATATATTTGAAAATACAAAATATATGTATCATTCATTTTTTTTTTTTTTTTTGTAGAGCGAGTTTGAGATAATGGAGACGATGACTCTGTCTCAGTCGGTGGTCGTGCACGAAAGTTCGACGAAAATGCAAGAAATGGCTCAAGCGTTGGGCAGAGATCAAGCAAATCATTTGCAGTCCGAACTCGATCTTTTGCGGCGTCAAATTAGATCTCAAACAGATAAAGAAAAAATGTACAAGGATCAGATCGCTGATCTTAAGCAGCAACTCAGCCGCAGATACATGGCTGCGAAGACTGAAGAAAGAAGAATATCCAATCGCGAGATGCAGCTTGAACGAAAATTGAAAACGTTGGAAGAAGAATTGCACAAAGCCCGGATTCAATTGGACAGGGAATATCGAGTTCAGGAAGTTAAAAGGGCTAAGGTAGAGTATCAACGTTGGCAACAGACCATAAGATCAGGGCTATTTGACGCACTCGACCTTGCGACGTCGTAGGCTTGCACAAAAGTATGGAATTCTTCAGAGGTGACGACCATTTTCTTTTTCATAGCCAGACAACGACCATCTGTTGATGTCTGCCAAAGGGCGCATTAGTTCGCCTTATATTAACAGGAATGGAAATTATATAGCACAGTTACGAACTGCGCCAAGTAACTCTGGTCTCGCCTAGTTAATAAATCATATTAATTCAAACAAAAATCGTATGCATCATGACAGACAGCAGAGGAATTGTCATTATGGGAAAAACAGAAAAAATGGCAACAAATCGCCGAGAAGCTTAGAAAAGAGCTCAAAGACAAAGGCGAAGAATATAAAAAGTTGAGCACGAGTTATGAAAAATTACGAGCTGTTGTCTCGTGCATGGAACGCGAAAAATGGTACTTGAGGAGCAAGCTGAGATCGGAAAGTGAGAGCGTAGCAAGCGGTCTTATCGAATCTGCCAATGAATTGAAGTACAAGATTGTCGAGAACTTACAAACTGAATGTCAAACTCTGCGAGATCGGGTAAAAGAATTAACGGAACGGTTGGAGTCTGAGGATAATCGCCAACTGCTTCAGCAGTTGGAACACCAGAGAAGACGAATCAATGCTATGGAAGCTGTGACCGAGGTTTGTTCACTATATCTTCTTTATGGATTTCTATAATAAGGTCGACTGTCCTTATCATCGGGCAGTACCGGGCTCCTATGGGGAATCCCCGGATTCTTGAAATATGGGATAAAGAAATAAACAACTTTCCAGAACATACACTGCAAAAATAATTTGATTAAAAATAAATTTAATGTACTGGAATTTGAAATTTTCTTTCATTATTTATGTACATTAATTCAACATCAATGTATTTTTTTTTTGAAAATTATAATACCAGATATTAAAATTAAAAATCTTTTGCCTGAAATTTACAAAAATTTGCTTTAAAAATAAAAATGTTACTGTAAAATTGCAACGTACATGTGCTTAATATTTCAGAAACAGTTTATGTAAAACAGCTTCCAGTACCGTTCATTAATTTTCAAATAAAATGTTTTGACAGTGTACCGACGAATTTATTAAAATTCTGGTCCCTAGGCTTCTACCAACACTTATATTTAACGGTCCTACATTTATTATATTGTATTTCTAATCCATTAATTTGAAATTTAATCTATCATTTAGGGTAACACTTACGTGATTGATCAGTTAGAAAAATTAGAAGCGGCTAAATCCACTCTCGAAAAGTCGAACATCCATTTGGAAAGTGAGAATTTTGAACTTCGGATGGAGATCGAAAAAAGGAATCTCGACACGCCTCGACTCAGGGAAAAAGTGGAACACTTGGAAAAGTTTGTAACTGTGAATAAGTCTCAGCTGTATCGACCTTTTGCATTTCCCCTACTTATTTCAATTGCCAATTGTACACAGATACGTAGAACTTTTAAAGATCGAGAAATCGTCGGAATCGTCACCTCGTTCGTCGAACAAAGATTTGGCGGAGCCGAAGAAATCCGTTGTGGAATTGGAGAAAACAGTATTTATTCTTAAACGTGTAATAGAGAAGTTGCAAGCAGAAAATAAGAGACTGAAAGGAAGCTCGAGAACGGCTTACCGTGCGGTTAATACGGTATGAAATAGTGGCAATTATATTAAATTATATTTAATTATATTATATTATATTATATCGTCTATAATTATATTACAATTATAGACCATATTCATTTTTTTTAAACCGTCCGATACACACCTCATTTTTTCATGCTGGAATGACTAACGGTGCAGATTTTTTTCCCTGCCAAACCTTTGAGTTCCACTTGCTTTCAAACCTAAACGACGGATTGGTCTAATTTGCGCGATCAGTCTTCGAAAAATAAAAAATTGAACAATGAAAAAACACGTGCAGCATCATAGGTTTAATTCACGGAAAAAAATCCATTAATTTCTTGCTAAAAAAAGAATCTCTTTTATGTTACAAATTTTGCAGGGTAGAACAGTTAACGTTGAGAACTCTTCCGTTCTAAAAAGACAATACGAACACGCGCAGAAGCGCGTAGTAGCTTTGGAGGCCGATCTGCAATTGGCGGAACAAAGAATAGTAATGTTAGAAAATGTTAGAAAGGAAGACGATAACACAGGCGATGTTGGCGTTCTCAGGCAGCAGCTTGCTCACAAATCTGAGCTTCTCGATAAGGTGAAACAACTGCTGACTCGTGCGGCGATAAATGAGAAAGCTCTTCGTCAACGAGTGAGTAAAAAATATAATGAAAATTCAGTTGCCTTCGAAATTATTGTGCCTCTTCACTAAAAACTCACTGTCGCACAACAGGTGCACGTGCAAAACTATTTACTACGGCCTCGTTGATGTTGCTTATGGATGATCAATCGTTAATGTACATGTCAGAAAACATTAAGAAGTCAATGCTCGAACAGACATCATTTATATAAATTCTGTTATCGAATTTTTTTATAATAAAAAATTTACCGATCTGTGAGGTAGTAAGGTAAACGGCTCTGTTTTCGCCACTGTCCCAGTTACCGCCATTAATCGCAATTTATAGAAATCATGAATACAGTAGAACCGCGCTTATCCGACCTTCGATTATCCGAGCCTCCTCGTTTTCCGACGCACCCAACTCACCCGAGCCCTTCGCGTTAACCGAGGTGTAGGCTCGGATAATACAGAAAACTCGGATAAAACGGATATAGCAGCATGCCCGCGCGTGGAGTAGTCTGTAACTGCTACATTGTTGCATACGCGGTTAAACTTGTACAAATTTGATGCGTCTTTATACTGCGAGCTGTAAATACATCAGTTCCGATTCTAGAGTCAATGGCAGAACATCGTGATGTCTCAAAATAGGAAACAAGTCGTAAATTAACTAATAAAGTTAATGTTTATATGAAGTGTGCTATTTTTTAAATATATAATAGTAGTACAAGTTTGAATTGAGTATGTTATCCGTGTTATCCGAGTGTTCGCTTATCCGACGTACGCTCTCCCCACATTACCTCGGATAAACGCACAGAGAAAAGAAATTTGTTGGTACAACAAGACTTTTGTTACCGTAACCAATTCGGTTTGTTAATATCGGGATAACAAAACCAGCTTGTAACCATAGCAAAATTTTTCGCTTAAAGCGATTTGCTACCGCAACAAAACAGCCTTTGTAACTGTAACAAAAAAAAATTGTTGTATAACTGAGTGGGGCTCGTATATGTGCTAGTACATTACGACGAGCTCGAGACGCTCGACGCGCAAAATGAAAACAAATAGACGCGAGGAAATAGTTCCTTTACATTCGAGTAAATAAAATTGTCGTGGTATTGCGTCTCCCAGTTTAGTACATCCATATACAGCAAATTTCAAGAATTTGCAATTGCAAATACAGACATTATTTTTAATATAATAAAATTAGTCATAAAATACAAATGCAGTGAGTTAATCTTCGAATAAATGTATGTATGTGTCTATAACTCTGCTATTACCAGCCACTACTCAGCAGTCAAATTACAGCAGGGGTTGTTTGTTCTGATAGCAAACTAAATCGCCGCAGTAACAAGAAAGTTTTGTCGCGATAGCAAAACCACTTGCTTCTACGTAGTAATTTTTTTGTTGGTTATACTAATCGTTGTGTTGCGAGAACGAGGTCATTGTCAACAAAGCTCATTTTGTTAGAGCAACTACACGATTTTTGTCCGTGATGAAGAGCTGCTTACTCTTGATTAATGCCGCGATACGTATATTTTTTATAAAATGTTCCCTTTAACAATTGAAGATGGTGGAAACTGGGCCTAAAGATGTCAGAAATTGAGCCGCTTTCCTCATTGAGGATCCTTGCACAGAACGCCTGTTTTGCGACAATTATTTTTTAATAAAAATTAACGACGATCTTAATCTCGTCTGGCACATGACAGTGCAAAACGTTCGTTAACGAGAATGTTTTCGCTTGTTTAGATCCAACAGATAGAAATGAAGCAAACGCTGTCTACAATACCGGAGTGTTCGATAACGTCTTCATCCTCAAACTGATGGGTGAAGCAATAACCAAACGAGGCTAACGTAATATTTTTCTACAACTATCGCATCGATAGGTTTTACCTTTATTCGACAATAATTGATGTAGAAATAGATCGAGGGGAAAAAACAAGAGGCTTCAGCTGTGCCGATATTTTTTACTTGGTCGTGTATAGTACAGTTATATGAATAAATGGTGTTTTTTCGTAACGAAGAACTGGACAAATCGGATTAAAGTACTATAAATTACCAGAACGAAAGAGAGGCGTGAATCAATGGCCAATTTCATGCTAATTAAATATAACCGAACCTATCGCGACGAATAAGTATGCCTCACTGCAGCGGCTAAGGTAAGTTTCGATACGTGAGCGACCTCGATCGAAATCTCACCAGCTCATTTGTATTCGAGCCGCGACACCCACACGATGTATCGAAGCGTTTCTTCAAACTTAAACTCATTTAAATCATTGTCATTATTTTGTGCCATTGTTTTAATAGAAACACAATTCACAGTCGCGATTCGTAAGTTATAATTGATTCATTTGTTATTACCAATCCTGCAACTATTTCTGAAGTCAATAAAAATATAATACCTTTTCTCTTGCATGTTCGAGGACCAACGGATGAGTCTTACAACAATTTCATCTTGACACCGCGAAGAGCCTACGATGATGTTCCATCATCATCATCCTCCATCATCGAACAATGCACTTCCGGTCTACCTTGCCCCGTCTTAACCGACTCGATCAGAACTATGAGAGCTCTTTTGAATGAACTCGAAATTACGAGCAAGCAGCATTGTCAACGTTCTCACGGTGAATCTTTGCGAACAAATAATAATTAGACGCTAAATAATTTTTTTATGCGAAAACATCTTCAGCGATATGTTCAGTCTTTCCGGACAAGATGTTCAGAAACATATTGCCCTAAGTCCCCCGCCGATTCGCTCTAGGTTCTAAGTTTCCTTCTTTGGGGAACTTGGAATAATTAGGACCCGAGTGTAGTTTTGGGAAATCTACACTGATAAAAAAGTTCAGTTGACTTAACTAAGATTCAGGCAGGGACGTTCAAATAGATATTTAGTTGGTCGAACAAAAAATTTTCATGACTCAAAAACATGTTGGTGTAATCACCCAACAAAGTGTCGAACTAACCAATTTGTTAGCTGTATCAACAAAATATTTCGTTGAACGTCCCTGCCGGAACCTTAGTTGATTCAACCGTATCTTTTGATCAGTGTATTGTAAGGTATCGGTGTGAATGGTCATAAAAAAATCCCACCTCATGCTACAAACAGTGAAGATGTTTTCACATAAAATTTTAATGATTATATTCAGTCGTACTTACCACTTTTTTAAAAGTTAGACTGATCGGTTATTGAAAATTGCAAGGCTCCGAAATGAAATCTTTCATGAAGCCTTCGCGCCAAATCAACGACCATCTGCAGCGACCGAGAATTCAAGCGTCGCCATTGCGAAGCGCTTCGAAAATACAACATTTCGGACAATCTGTTAGGCGTCTGCAACAGAACGAACGATCGCACTTCTCACCTAGACAACTCCTTCGTGAGTTACCACTGGAACCGTATCAACGGCTGGCGCCTCATCGAGAGCCATATTCGTTTGATCCAACGGGGCAGGCGTATACAATTAATCCTCGTCAAATCCGTAACTTGAATCAGTCTTTGCAACTTCCGGTTGTGCCCAAGTTCGAGGTTGAAAAATCCGAAACTCACGATCAATTATCATCGTCCGATACATTTGGTAGCGATGGCAGGAGGACCAAAATGAAAAGGAGGAAGGTGAGCATCCATTTTATTTGAGAATTCATATTGAAGATATTGCGATTTTTATTTTATTTGTTTCGTTTTCGCAAGCCTTGCTCTAGACGTTCGGGTACAGGAAAGAAAAGGATGAAGTCGAAGCTAAGAATCGAAGAGGACTCGATTAGCGAAGAATCAGAGGATGAATCCAACGATATGTCTGAAGAGGTAACATCGCCTAAAAATGAAACCGAGCCCGTTAGCACGTCTTCCTCCGAATCAGAAGGCGTTGATAGTAAAACCGACAGACCCGATGAAACATGAATTGTTTGATTGGGGAAGTAAATAATTGTGTATGGCTTGATTGGTGAAATAAAGAATTGTGCATTGCCCGGTGAGGTCGTTATCTCATCCAATCTAATTAGGTGCTTGCATAATAAATCATCACATCCGGAATTGTAAAATTCATCTAAGCGATAATTTTTTATTGAAGAAGCACTTACCTTCTCTGTGAGCTGTTTGGCTTTTTAACAAAAAAAATTCTAAAAATCTATACGTGAGTGCATCCATGTACGTGTTACGTCCGGTGAATGTTCGACAAAAGTCATTGTCGTAACTGACTAAAAATCTCTAAATGTTTCATAATAAAATAATAGAGTCACAGGGTATGAAAAACAATGTTCAAGTCGAAGTAAAAATCACATTAGCGAAATAACCACTGAGGCGCGGTAAATAATAAATAATGTGGTAAATAATAGTAATAATGGCCATTGTTTAAATTTAAACGCAAAAGCAATATGAATCTTTTTCCACTTGCGAAAGGAGATGGCACTCTATCGCATAGGGCCGTGCGGTCAAAGAATCGGTGTAACGGTCTCGAGGCGATCGATTGGGAAAATCACCGTCGGGCGCTAAGGAGTGCAGCACCTCTCAGGGGATAATGATTCGAAGCGTTATTAAATATATAATCAATCAATTGTTAATAATAACATAATCAAAGTTAAATATTCATGAAAAAAATAGCTAGAAAAATGAATGCTCAATTATTATTCCCGTCAAATTACGTTTGATAAATAATTTGGGTCAAGTTCTCAAATAAAATTATTGTAGAAATTATTTTACATTATATTACGGAAGAAATATGAAAATCATATTTATCATAACGGTGATGAAAAAAAAAGAAACCTCGGTGGTCGGTTTCTTTTCTCGAAGAATAATACGGACAGCGTGGTATAATTTTCGTCCATCTTCGATAGAAATCCCGGAAGGAAACGGGACGGCGAAGTGAGACAGCCACACAAAATCTTTATAACTTGCGATGATAATACTTTGGAAATAAAGGAATCCCTTTTAGTTTTAATTTTACTTGTGCCGCTGTCCGAGAACGAATAATCCGTTTAGGCTTATCTCGCGAATTTTCGGGTGTTCAATTACGCGAGTGGAGGGTCCTGTTAGACGAGAGGATAAGCTCCAGTCGTCACCCCTTCTCCGATAATTTCTCGACTCGCACGAATTTCTATCATTCTCGTGTCTCGATTCTACCGATCTCTCTCTATACATTATATTGAAACGTTTCGATATTCCGTGGAAGCGGAATATCGAACTCACGATTTTTTAGATCGTCTTCTTCCCAAAAGGAAGGCAAAGAGTTCGGTACCGGACCGGCTGGATAAGGTGTGGAGGAAGAGATTCCCGCATATGCTTCGGGGTAGAGGGAGGCAGCTGGATTGCTGGCCCCCTTGATAACGCACTGAGTGCGTTATCAGACCGCTCTCCCACATATGCGAGAGAGAACAAGGAAAGAGGAGTTCTTCGGTCTTGCAATTCGGGGACTATGAAGTCGACCCGACGTTCAAGGCCGAATACTCTCACTCTGTGAGCCTACTCTGCTCAGAGACACGTATGCCGAAACATACGTGCTTACACAGTCTACAAACTAATACAACGAGGCCCCATTCTGGGGTTACCTCCAGGAGGTAGTGGTCAATTCTTTTAAGGATGGGAAAGGACCTAGAAGAGAGGACAGGCAGAGCCTTTATGGCCATCCCGGGGCCGTCTCGCTTGCGAGAAGCGGACGCCAGCCGGCCATCGAGCGGCAAAGTGCCAGACTCTGCCAGGGGGGGGGGTCTGTCTCGTTACAATATATATATAATCGCTTCAATGAAAAATCAACTCTACAGCTTCAACCGGTTCATCTCATCTGATTCATTAATTCAATTTCCAATCATCGTCAGTCATCGAATACTTTAATTGCAACGCACCTTATTTTATTTTCATTGATCCTCTTTGAATATTTTATTTTGTTTATTTTACCGAAGAATAATTAATTATCTCGAATAACTTGAAACTACAGTACACGACCGCGTTTCTCCGTTCCTCGGGAGCCAATCCAATTAGGCACGACCGCGTATTTCCGATACCCCACTACCTGCCCAAGTACTTGCCCATCGTCCCTTTCCATACGCAAAAATTGTCGGAATTACAGCAGCGACGTTTTCATTCGCAGGTAGCAAAAGGGAAGGAGTCGTTTCTTTCCCCACGAAGCAGGTAACGGACCTTGAGAAGGGGCCGAATTGGACTTACGCGGTCGTCATTTTCGGAAATACGCGGTCGTTCGGAATTATGCGGTTGGGAGAAACGCGGTCGTGTACTGTAGTTAATACTCAATGTGGGGTTTAAATCGAAAAGTTTAAATCGAAATCGTCAATCTTTCTCAAGGAGAACCAAGGTGTAGACAGACGGAACAGCTGGACCGCGATAACAGTAGGTCGAATCTGTGCCGGCCATTGCAACGTAAATAATCAGGATTCTTATTTCATTACGCTTACGCTACTACGGTATTTCAGTGATGTACGACTCTCATGTTCCTGTGAGCACAGTAATATGACAGCAATGTAACGGTAATGTAATCGATTGTAACAAGTAACGTAATTTTTAACAAAAAAAGTAATTTTCGTGCCGTAAACGATTTGTGAAGACACGCGGAAAAACGCTCGACACTTCGGGATCGCGTGCTGAGATCGTCAATGCTCATCGGCTGAACCATTAACCGTATTTTTTCCTGCTCATGATTAGTATAACTCGAACCGATTTCTGTATTTAATTGAAAGCTGAAATATACTGATTTTTTGTTTTACGAACGTAGAGCGATGGAGAGTGAACTTAGCGAACTAAGATTTCGGAATTTCATGATGAAGTGACGAAAACGCGCGACGAAAGCGGGGCTTTCGCCCATTGCTGCGCGGGAATGTTAGCGATAAGACTGCTGCTCGCATTTGGTGAGTGCAGCGGCTGGCCCGTTGTCGTGCGTAAGCGTACGAAGCGCGCTGACATTGTTGCGATCAGCGAGAAATTATATTCATCGGGTCGGACTGACGCTTAAAAGAGTTTAGGGTTTGGAGTTTAGGGTTTGGAGTTTAGGGTTTGGAGTTTAGGGTTTGGAGTTTAGGGTTTGGAGTTTAGGGTTTGGAGTTTAGGGTTTGGAGTTTAGGGTTTGGAGTTTAGGGTTTGGAGTTTAGGGTTTGGAGTTTAGGGTTTGGAGTTTAGGGTTTGGAGTTTAGGGTTTGGAGTTTAGGGTTTGGAGTTTAGGGTTTGGAGTTTAGGGTTTGGAGTTTAGGGTTTGGAGTTTAGGGTTTGGAGTTTAGGGTTTGGAGTTTAGGGTTTGGAGTTTAGGGTTTGGAGTTTAGGGTTTGGAGTTTAGGGTTTGGAGTTTAGGGTTTGGAGTTTAGGGTTTGGAGTTTAGGGTTTGGAGTTTAGGGTTTGGAGTTTAGGGTTTGGAGTTTAGGGTTTGGAGTTTAGGGTTTGGAGTTTAGGGTTTGGAGTTTAGGGTTTGGAGTTTAGGGTTTGGAGTTTAGGGTTTGGAGTTTAGGGTTTGGAGTTTAGGGTTTGGAGTTTAGGGTTTGGAGTTTAGGGTTTGGAGTTTAGGGTTTGGAGTTTAGGGTTTGGAGTTTAGGGTTTGGAGTTTAGGGTTTGGAGTTTAGGGTTTGGAGTTTAGGGTTTGGAGTTTAGGGTTTGGAGTTTAGGGTTTGGAGTTTAGGGTTTGGAGTTTAGGGTTTGGAGTTTAGGGTTTGGAGTTTAGGGTTTGGAGTTTAGGGTTTGGAGTTTAGGGTTTGGAGTTTAGGGTTTGGAGTTTAGGGTTTGGAGTTTAGGGTTTGGAGTTTAGGGTTTGGAGTTTAGGGTTTGGAGTTTAGGGTTTGGAGTTTAGGGTTTGGAGTTTAGGGTTTGGAGTTTAGGGTTTGGAGTTTAGGGTTTGGAGTTTAGGGTTTGGAGTTTAGGGTTTGGAGTTTAGGGTTTGGAGTTTAGGGTTTGGAGTTTAGGGTTTGGAGTTTAGGGTTTGGAGTTTAGGGTTTGGAGTTTAGGGTTTGGAGTTTAGGGTTTGGAGTTTAGGGTTTGGAGTTTAGGGTTTGGAGTTTAGGGTTTGGAGTTTAGGGTTTGGAGTTTAGGGTTTGGAGTTTAGGGTTTGGAGTTTAGGGTTTGGAGTTTAGGGTTTGGAGTTTAGGGTTTGGAGTTTAGGGTTTGGAGTTTAGGGTTTGGAGTTTAGGGTTTGGAGTTTAGGGTTTGGAGTTTAGGGTTTGGAGTTTAGGGTTTGGAGTTTAGGGTTTGGAGTTTAGGGTTTGGAGTTTAGGGTTTGGAGTTTAGGGTTTGGAGTTTAGGGTTTGGAGTTTAGGGTTTGGAGTTTAGGGTTTGGAGTTTAGGGTTTGGAGTTTAGGGTTTGGAGTTTAGGGTTTGGAGTTTAGGGTTTGGAGTTTAGGGTTTGGAGTTTAGGGTTTGGAGTTTAGGGTTTGGAGTTTAGGGTTTGGAGTTTAGGGTTTGGAGTTTAGGGTTTGGAGTTTAGGGTTTGGAGTTTAGGGTTTGGAGTTTAGGGTTTGGAGTTTAGGGTTTGGAGTTTAGGGTTTGGAGTTTAGGGTTTGGAGTTTAGGGTTTGGAGTTTAGGGTTTGGAGTTTAGGGTTTGGAGTTTAGGGTTTGGAGTTTAGGGTTTGGAGTTTAGGGTTTGGAGTTTAGGGTTTGGAGTTTAGGGTTTGGAGTTTAGGGTTTGGAGTTTAGGGTTTGGAGTTTAGGGTTTGGAGTTTAGGGTTTGGAGTTTAGGGTTTGGAGTTTAGGGTTTGGAGTTTAGGGTTTGGAGTTTAGGGTTTGGAGTTTAGGGTTTGGAGTTTAGGGTTTGGAGTTTAGGGTTTGGAGTTTAGGGTTTGGAGTTTAGGGTTTGGAGTTTAGGGTTTGGAGTTTAGGGTTTGGAGTTTAGGGTTTGGAGTTTAGGGTTTGGAGTTTAGGGTTTGGAGTTTAGGGTTTGGAGTTTAGGGTTTGGAGTTTAGGGTTTGGAGTTTAGGGTTTGGAGTTTAGGGTTTGGAGTTTAGGGTTTGGAGTTTAGGGTTTGGAGTTTAGGGTTTGGAGTTTAGGGTTTGGAGTTTAGGGTTTGGAGTTTAGGGTTTGGAGTTTAGGGTTTGGAGTTTAGGGTTTGGAGTTTAGGGTTTGGAGTTTAGGGTTTGGAGTTTAGGGTTTGGAGTTTAGGGTTTGGAGTTTAGGGTTTGGAGTTTAGGGTTTGGAGTTTAGGGTTTGGAGTTTAGGGTTTGGAGTTTAGGGTTTGGAGTTTAGGGTTTGGAGTTTAGGGTTTGGAGTTTAGGGTTTGGAGTTTAGGGTTTGGAGTTTAGGGTTTGGAGTTTAGGGTTTGGAGTTTAGGGTTTGGAGTTTAGGGTTTGGAGTTTAGGGTTTGGAGTTTAGGGTTTGGAGTTTAGGGTTTGGAGTTTAGGGTTTGGAGTTTAGGGTTTGGAGTTTAGGGTTTGGAGTTTAGGGTTTGGAGTTTAGGGTTTGGAGTTTAGGGTTTGGAGTTTAGGGTTTGGAGTTTAGGGTTTGGAGTTTAGGGTTTGGAGTTTAGGGTTTGGAGTTTAGGGTTTGGAGTTTAGGGTTTGGAGTTTAGGGTTTGGAGTTTAGGGTTTGGAGTTTAGGGTTTGGAGTTTAGGGTTTGGAGTTTAGGGTTTGGAGTTTAGGGTTTGGAGTTTAGGGTTTGGAGTTTAGGGTTTGGAGTTTAGGGTTTGGAGTTTAGGGTTTGGAGTTTAGGGTTTGGAGTTTAGGGTTTGGAGTTTAGGGTTTGGAGTTTAGGGTTTGGAGTTTAGGGTTTGGAGTTTAGGGTTTGGAGTTTAGGGTTTGGAGTTTAGGGTTTGGAGTTTAGGGTTTGGAGTTTAGGGTTTGGAGTTTAGGGTTTGGAGTTTAGGGTTTGGAGTTTAGGGTTTGGAGTTTAGGGTTTGGAGTTTAGGGTTTGGAGTTTAGGGTTTGGAGTTTAGGGTTTGGAGTTTAGGGTTTGGAGTTTAGGGTTTGGAGTTTAGGGTTTGGAGTTTAGGGTTTGGAGTTTAGGGTTTGGAGTTTAGGGTTTGGAGTTTAGGGTTTGGAGTTTAGGGTTTGGAGTTTAGGGTTTGGAGTTTAGGGTTTGGAGTTTAGGGTTTGGAGTTTAGGGTTTGGAGTTTAGGGTTTGGAGTTTAGGGTTTGGAGTTTAGGGTTTGGAGTTTAGGGTTTGGAGTTTAGGGTTTGGAGTTTAGGGTTTGGAGTTTAGGGTTTGGAGTTTAGGGTTTGGAGTTTAGGGTTTGGAGTTTAGGGTTTGGAGTTTAGGGTTTGGAGTTTAGGGTTTGGAGTTTAGGGTTTGGAGTTTAGGGTTTGGAGTTTAGGGTTTGGAGTTTAGGGTTTGGAGTTTAGGGTTTGGAGTTTAGAATAAATATGGGACCGTTACACATATGCATTTGACCATTTTGTTTGTTCGTTTCGCCTCCTCGGAAATCGATGATTATACACATCGATAATTATATTGATGTGGTCGAGGCTTTTTTTTAATCCGTCATAGACAGAAAACATACTTTTTTTGTTGTTGTTGGTTTTTTCGCAAAGTTACCTCGTAATTTTCATGCCGGGACTATAATTAATTCGCAACGTCCGCGGACGATCGAGAGAACACAGCTTGATGTCCTGTTCTACTGGTCGATTATTATTATTATCTTTATTATTATTATTATCATTACACGTGCCGTGTATCCGTTTTACGTAGCCTTAATACATACTCAGATAGATTTATTCCAAATGTACGGCGTCCTCGGCCTTATATATATATATATATATATATATATATATATATATATATATATATATATATATATATAAGGCTGAAAACCTTTAACCATTTAAAAATCACAATTAAATAAAATATTAATAAATAATAATAAAAATATATATATACGTTTATTGTAGTGAAAATAATTGTGAAAGCAATTTATCATCTTGAGATTTTTTTGAAGTCCAACAGAATACCGTCGGCAGCCGCGGTGAGGGTCGAACGAGAATCCAGGACGCTCCTGTTTTTTGCCTGCTGTGATATCTCGTACTCTCGAAGTACCATAGCGATCACTATCTTAGCGTGGAGCTGCCCAAGTTTCATAGCTATTAGAAAAAAAAATTATGCATTTATTATTATTGCTATTAACTAGCGATGGGGCGCTCCGCGCCCGACGCTAGATTCGCTTATTTATGTATGTATGCTGCTGTATGTTATTTATTGTTGACAATAGATTATGACAAATGCTGCAGTGAAGCAATCCAATGAAATTGCATTCGCTCGGTTACTTAAATATTTGCAAATATCACAACATGACAGCTCGGTTAGAAAACACAAAACAGCTTCGTCTATTGAATCGCGATCGCCAGATAACATACTCTTAAGGAATCGCATCTTAGTTCCGATTCTAATATCAAATTCCACGACTGTATGCTATATATGATTTAGGATTTTCGGATTTTATTTCCGTGCTAAATGGGAGTTCGGTTTTTCGAAATTCATTCGGAACTGTCAGAACTGTCACAACTGTCACAGGGATTGGTCGAAAAACAACTGACTACGAAAAACATTTGACTACCTACAGCCATCGACCCCAACAGATTAAATTAAAAATGTGTCATCCTTGCGCTTGAAAAATGAGATTTCCGATGAAAAATAGTACATTTCGATACGAGTGCGAAATAGTACATTACTCCACGAGGGCGAAAAACGTTTTTGTAACGGGTGTGAGTTTGCAGCACGAGCCGAAGGCGAGTGCTGTAATCACACGAGTTAGAAAAAGTGTTTCGCACGAGGGATGTACGAAATTGGCGGTTTTACGCACGCGAAGCGGGCGGAAACGTGGCCATTTCCGCACCGAGTGAAATAAAATTATTACTATCATTAAAAAATATATATTACTAACAAAATAAATAATAAAATTATGTTTATAAAAAAATAAATAATAAAATTATGTTTATAAAAAAATAAATAATAAAATTATGTTTATAAAAAAATAAAGAAAAATATATTCATAAAAATACGTTAGAATATTTTTATGGAATACTTCAAAATATTATTTCCGTATATTTCAAAATATTATTTCCGTATATTTCAAAATATTATTTCCGTATATTTCAAAATATTATTTCCACATATTCCAGAAGTATTTCGTGATAGTTTAAAGA
Organism: Ichneumon xanthorius; assembly: GCA_917499995.1. Taxonomy (NCBI): domain Eukaryota; kingdom Metazoa; phylum Arthropoda; class Insecta; order Hymenoptera; family Ichneumonidae; genus Ichneumon; species Ichneumon xanthorius. The sequence goes on along the minus strand of OU824206.1, from coordinate 17,819,032 downwards.
TTAAAAATATTTTTGAAAAACTTCTCAAAATATTTTTCGTCTTATATGCGCGGAAGTTGGGACCGTATTATCTTGCGCTGTGATATTCGAGAGGGGAAAAAAATTCCGCCGAGATAAGTTAGGAAACTGTCCTGGATTTACTTACCGATACACATCCTCGGGCCGATACCGAACGGCATGTAAGCGTCGCTGACATTAGCGCCGTCGGCGAACCTTTCCGGATTGTAGACCTTCGGCTGATCGAAGAACCTCGGATCTTCTTGGAGCCCGTACACGGATATGTATACAGGCGTGCCTTTTTCCAACACAACGTCAGTGCCCGGAATCTGAGATGGTCCGATTAAAAAAAAATGCTTTATCGAATCGCTTAATCGAAAAGTTTAATTCGACAAAAATTTCAGTGCTTCGCGGATCGATCAATCTAATCTGATATCGATGAGGCAAATCACTATTGTATTAATACAGAAGGAAAACAAATTGACCAAACGTTCGCTTTGACGGGAAAATAAAATTCCGATGCCGAACGGTTTTGTGAACTTACGGTGTAGTTTTCACGCGTGTATCTGTCGATGGTCGTTACCGGTGGATGCAGCCGAGTTCCCTCGGCGAGCGCCTGATCGAGATACTTCATGTCGTTGAAGGCCTCGTACGTCAGTCCATGTTTCTCGATCGATTTTTCAACATCTTCACGTACTCGACTCTGGTATTCGGGATTGTTAGCCAGTTCCATTAGCGTGAAACTCGCCGTTGTGGAACTCGACTCAAAGCCCGAGAAGAACGATCCCGATTGATAAAACAGATTGTCTCCTTCAAATTCTAAAAAAATAGCATTATTATAGGCATTATAGGCATTATAGCCATTATAGCCATTATAGCCATTATAGCCATTATAACCATTATAGCCATTATTAAACTTGAGTAATTGTTTAAAAAAAATGTACCAAGGAGCAGTGACAAAGCTTACTGTAAACATCGTTCTGTTCGCCGTTCTTAAGTTGAACGAGTGAGTCGATAAAGTCGCCCCTCTTGAATCCCTCCCTCTCGCGTTTATCGATGGCGTTCCAGAATACCTTGCGAACGAATTTCGAGCTCACGAACATCGACGAGCCGACAAGCTCGACGAGTTCGGGCATGAAGAAGACCGTCACCAGCGCTACCATTCTCTTGGATCCGTGAAAGAATTCACCGACTGAAACACAGAAGTGCGACTTGGAATGAAAAAAAAAACAAATTTCGCTTCCGCGCCGCGAGATTTTACCGACCGTCGGTAACGCGACGCCTTCCTCTTCGTATATTCCTTATACGATTCAATCGACAGTCCGTTTATCAATTTTTTGACAAACGTGTTCATCGACGACGAAACTCTACGTACCCGATTTTGTGAACTCGGCGTTCGGGTGTTTGAAGGAATCCATCTTGGTTCCGAGCGCGACGCTGGCGATGAGATCGGTCGCGTATCTGCAGTTCAGCTCCTGAGTGTCGATGATCATCGCGCCCCTCTCGTCCTCCTTCCGAGCGCGAAGAAATTCCATCATTGGCGCGCCAGTCTCGATCATGAGGGGAAACATCTCTATCAATTTGCGGCGTGTAAGCGTCGGCGTTATCCTCGATCGAAGATACTTCCAGGCCGGATTCCTCAGACCGAAGAGATTCTTCATTCCGAAACTGTCCTTCTGCACCGAGCCCCCGAAGTGGCGGTCCGAAAAATTCTCAAAGTCCCTTACAAGTATCTGCTTTATCACTTCTGGATCTCTGAGCAGTATGCACGGTTTTTGAAATATGTAGAAGCCGATATAAGGCGCGTCGGTCCTCGATGCTCCGTGGAGAACGCCGAGATGGGCGCCCGGCGCTGTGCGGAACAAAATGGCGTTCCTGAAGTTACCAAAAATCAAATTGGGGAACGAAAGCTGCTCGACGCCGCGACGAGTCCAGTAACTTAGCTTGTAGAGCGCGTAGATCCAGATGAACAGAGACATTGATGCTAGGGCTACGACGAATTGAATCATGCTGATGGCCGCCGGACTCAGCCCGAAAACCATCATGGCCGCTTCTTTGAGGCGCACTTTTTACGATGCGTTGTTATTATTTTTGTTATTATTTTTGTTATTATTTTTGTTATTATTTTTGTTATTATTTTTGTTATTATTTTTGTTATTATTTTTGTTATTATTTTTGTTATTATTTTTGTTATTATTTTTGTTATTATTTTTGTTATTATTTTTGTTATTATTTTTGTTATTATTTTTGTTATTATTTTTGTTATTATTTTTGTTATTATTTTGTTATTATTTTTGTTATTATTTTTGTTATTATTTTTGTTATTACTTAAGTCTCTCGTCCAGTTTTATTCGAATAAAAATCGGAAGAAAAATTTAATGAAATCAAGTTGAATGTAGAATTAAAAAAAATAAAACAAAAAAAAGACCAAAGAAATCGAACAAGTTTCTTTCAATATTTGATTGAATGCTCATGTGTAGTGGATTATTATTGTATAAATTTACGGCGAAGGAGAGCGAAGGCCCGCAGACTTCGATACCCGAAGATGAACTGATTGAAGTAGAGTCCTGACGAAAGTAGTGCGAAGTAAAGGCTCGCGATACACGGCCCGATGATCTCACTTGGTGAGCGCAGCGGCTGGACCACTGCCGTGCGAGAGCGCGCGGTCTGACGAAAGTTGCTGACGGTTTTGCGATTAGCGAGAAATGATATTCATCAGGTAGTGTTACCGGGGTAAAAATAATAAAAATAAACGTGGAACTTCAGACAGGTGTGGTTAATAGTGTGTTTCTTTAAAATTTTATTTTAAAAAAATGTCGGTTGTTTTATTTTGTACGCGACTTTTTTTAAATATTTTTAAAAAAATGTCTGTGCGCACTCTAGATCTTAGGATTTTTTTTAGGTAAGTATCGGGGATAACAGATGAGGAAGTGATATAAAAATTTCAATTTTCAACTTGAATGAGGAAGCGATATGAAAATTTCGGTTTTCAACTTTTATGACGAAGCGATATGAAAATTTCAATTTCCAACTTTTATCAGGAAGCGATATGAAAATTTCAGTTTTCAACTTTTATCAGGAAGCGATATGGAAATCTCAATTTTCAACTTTTATCAGGAAGCGATATGACAATCTCAATTTTCAACTTTTATCAGGAAGCGATATGAAAATCTCAATTTTCAACTTTTATCAGGAAGCGATATGAAAATTTCAATTTTCAACATTATCGGGCTAATGGATTTTATAGTTTGGCTGGCTAGGCCGACTTAGCCGGCTAAATTATTTTAGCCGATTTTTTTCTTGGCATTTTTTGACGAATTTTTATTTTATTTTTTCTAATGTTACCTGCAACGTATTCCGAAGTATTTTCGCCCGCTGAACATGAATCCGCCAGCCTCTTTGGCCTAAAGTACAATGCTCCATTAAGGGGCTCGATTTTATGCACGAAAAATCGTATTTTTGGGATTTAAATGGAAAATATTGGGTTGGAAGTGGATGGTCGCGCTGCGTCATACTAGACTAGTCGACTCTCTCTACGTTCTGCGTATTATTGTCCGAATCTTGGGTGGTAAACTTGTCTCACCCAAAGTTTTGATACAAATTAAGTGATTAAAGTGTGCATAATCGCGGGACCTCATTACTCAGGCCCCCTCAGTTGATTTTCAAGAATTATCAAGAGTTTTAATGAACGTCCTTTTTGGAGGCTATAGTGTTCCTACGCTAGTTGTTGGCTCGCTTACGCCATGACGGAAAAATCTGGGAAGCAAGTGACTGGCGCCAAGCAGTCCAATCATAAGATCTCAGACCTGATGGATCTTCGTAGTGGAAGTAAAAAAAACGTCAAGAACGTCTCAAGCTCTTCCCCCAGGAATAGTTCCTCGGGAGAAATCTCCGAGATTCTAGCAAGACTTGTATCTCTGACTACGACCGTTCAAGAGCTTCATGATGAGAGCGTGAAAGCCAAGGAAGTATGGGAGCGCATCAACAATATAGAGGATCATGCAAGGTGGAAACACGATGCGAATCTAATAAAAATGCTCTTCAGAACAAAATCCGTTGGCTTGAGAGGGTTGACGAACTCCGTGAAAAGGGATTGCGCAAGAATAACATTATAATTCATGGATTGCAGCTGAAGCCGGAAAATTGCCTCCTGGAAGCTGAGGAATTCCTCAATAAGCAACTCAACCTCGAGCTCGCAATCCAGATTTCCCCATAAAATGGGGAAATCAAAAGGAATTCTGGTGAAGTTGGCTTCGGTGGAGGATAAGAAGAGTGTCATGACCAACAAACAGCAGCTCAATAACAAAGAATATTATATCACGCACGATCGCACTCAGCGTGAACGTGAGACTCAACGGAAGCTTGCCTCGATAGCTCGAGAGGAGGAGACGAAGGGCTATGCTGTACGAATAGGTTATCGCAAGCTCCGCATTGATAACATTTGGTATGACTGGGACGACGATAAGGGATTGATCGAGGCAGAGTTTCAGCAGTCAGCTTGCGAGGACACAGGACAAAGAGCTACCAACGAGCGGCATCAGACACGTCGCTCCTAGTGACAGCGTTCCTTGCAGGACGTCGTATGACAGTGGGCATTCGGCTGATACGTACGTCTTCGGCTGTTCCAGTGGTAGCAGGACATCAGACTTGCGTGTATCTTACTCTCCCGGAAAAATCAGTATAAGCTCCCCGCCTCGTATTGCGGCGGCTTATTTTACTCTACCGGTCTTGCATAGTTTTTCCCAGTCTTTAGTAGAACCCTGCCTGTCTTTTATTGATGATAACAATAACAACTTTGTATTGTTACACTAACAGAAATAATGTGGAGCAATTAACCGATAAATAATTCTTCACACATGGTGGATTGAAATATTTAAGGAAACGTTTATTTGTTAATGGCTGTCTTACAACCTTTTGCGACGACAATCGAGTCTCGACTGACTCCTGTTGTTTTTCGAGTCTATAACAACGATTCTTCATTGTCTCGTGATCCCGCTCGCACTCATCTCACCGCCACTCCTCTGCCGCTCTCACACGCATACTCACGTATCCGACAATAATTCTTCTTCTTCTTCGCTGGGGCTTGATCTCTCTGATAATTGTGGCGTTATGTTCTGGAATATGCACGGTCTGCGTAATATTTTTCATATAACAGCGGAAGAATTTTATGAGGGCTTTGGAAATTGTGCAATCCTGGGTGCCTGCGAGACATAGATGCTCGAGAAAAATATATCGCTCCCGGATCCTTTTAAAAAATTCGACTACGTGTCCAGTCCTGCAACAAAGGACTTCGTGGCGGGTAGAGTTATCGGTGGGTTGTGTTCTTTTTAACAGAGACCAGGTAAAAAAAACTTCGAAGTCCTCGATCAAAGCGATAGGATCTTCCGGTCTTCCGAAATAATTATCATTACGGTGTTGCGTCCTGATCAGCATTTTCCCGCATCTACGGTAAAGGAGATTTCTCTCCCTATTACACGTTTATCGCATGTGAGGCTTTATCAGAACAGTGTCCCTTTTGAATCTAACCTTTCGGAAATTTATTTAGGGATGGGCTGAGAATGCATGCCAAAAGAATGTAACGGAATTATTAGCGCGCGGTGTTTATTATGTCGAACGGTTATGATGATAAGCGTGGCGCCGACACACTGTAGTAGCCTAATGAAATAAGACTCCCGATGGCTCGCGCCGCACTACGTGACAGTGAGTCAAGGCCAACGGTATCTCTGACCGTCGGGTTCGTCACTTTACCTTGCACGTCCTTGGTGAAAAATCAATCGACTCGATTCTTAATTAAAAACTATCTCTCGTTAATTTTATCAAATCCCGGATTGAATTTTATTTATCCTCGAATTATTAGAAATAATTAATTACAGTTCGGTAAAATAACAAAATAAAAAATTCGCCGAATCATGGATGACAATGAAACAAATGATTGAAAATTAAAGAATTTCAATAACTTACGATGATTCAAAAATGAATTTATTGGTCAAATATGTCGGATTGCTCGAAAATGAATGGATATGTCGGATTTAGAATTCCTCGTCCTTCCTGACTTCCTTCGATATTTCAGGAGTAATCGTTGGAATCAAGTTTAGATGTTGAGGATGACGAATAAATGTTGATGACGTTGAACAATGTAGGTAGTAAAATAATTTATCGATGAAACTCCCGTGTGCTCAGCCGTTAGAATATTGGAAATATTTATTTTAAGTACTGACTTTAAAATTCAAGTTTTTGAATTTTTAATTATTTTAAAACTCAGGACTTCGGATGACAATTAGACGTATATGTTTGGTTGCTCGCAATAATTAACAATGAGAAGCTAAGGTGCTGGTATCTCGAAGAGTGAGTCGTGCCACCCTCGGCGGAGCTTTTTTTATTGTTCTCTTCGGGGGGACTCCTTGCCACTCAGCTCCCCGTCGCATCCGTTGATGTCCAGTGAGCTACCGGCTGATCGGCTGAACCCCTTCCATGATGATTATCGATCGGTTTTCGGAGTCGTTCGCAGCTTATTTTAATAACTTTACAATATTGACTTTTATAATAATTTCCCGGTTTAAAGATTTATTTTCTTCTTATATATTAAGATTAAATTCTTCTAATTAAAAATGTAAATTAACATTTTTAATTAGAAGAATTTAGAAATTTAAACGAAATTTCTATGTTGTTTCTATCAAAAGTTGTTCCGTTGATTAATTGAATGTGTTTAAATATTCATCTCGAATGATACTAATTAATTCCCCGCTATTAACTACTCTTTTATTATATTCTCTTGGCAATAAAAATATAGTTTTAACATATAAAGTAATTCCCCCGATTATAATATTAACCATTTATCCTTTGTTTATAATTATTAATATCGACGATTTGACCGAAATGATTTATCAAACTGGATTTTACTGAATTAATAATTTATTATTATTTGTTTTTATCATGGTTTGAATAATTATCCTCTGAGAGGTGCTGCACTCGTTAGCGCCGACGGTAAATTTCCCAATCAATCGCCTCGAGACAGTTGCACCGATTCTTTGGCTGCACCGCTGTGTGCGTACGTGCGACGCGTCGCTTCGCGTGTTAGAGCGATAAGGTGTCATCTCTTTTTTCTCTCCGGCACATGAGAAAGATCCGTATTACTTTTGCGTTTGAATTAAGACAATGGTTATGCACCCGAGGTATTCTCGCTGTCGATGACCTTCGAGAACGAGTCAAATAGCCACATTGTTTCATATTGTTACCCATGTGATTGGTGCTATGCCGATCACTGGATAGAATCATCCAGCGATTTAAATGCGCTATTATTAATTATTTAACGTGCAATCACCTTTCAGTGGTTACTTCGTTAATATGATTTTTACTAAGACTTGATCCGAAAATTGTCTCTAAATCTCTTGTAAATTTATTATTTTATTATCGAATATTTATCGATTTTCGACCGGTTGCGTCAGTGAATTTGACCAAAAATTCACAGGAGGTAACAACGGTATACCTTCGCGTACATTTTTTCCATGAAAGAGTTACAGCGTCAAATGATTTCAAGAACTGTATTCTTGACATCATAGAACGATTTGACTGCCCGATAATCATCGAAGGGGATTTTAATGCTCGGATTGGTCTTGTCAATCAGCTGGATGAGAACCTTACGGAACATACTTTTATAAATAGCCACAGAAATTTGCGGGACGTGACTTCAAATGGAAATGGCGTTGCCATTTTGGAGAGTTTTGAAAACATGAGTTTCTTTGTTTTGAACGAAAGGTCGTACTCAGATTCTCAAGGCAACTATACATTTCTAGGAAAGAGCAACACGACTATCGATATGAGTTGGATAAATCGAACTTGCGTTGACCTGATTCCAGATTTTTTGTTTTGAACATTGGAGCGTCGGACCATCTGCCGATCAAGTTATGGGTAGACATAGATACTGAGCTTAGAGAAGTGATTTTACCGCAGAGAGAAAAGAAATTTGTTGGTACAACAAGACTTTTGTTACCGTAACCAATTCGGTTTGTTAATATCGGGATAACAAAACCAGCTTGTAACCATAGCAAAATTTTTCTCTTGAAGCGATTTGCTACCGCATCAAAACAGCCTCTGCGACTGTAACAAAAAAAAATTGTTGTATGACTAAGTGGGGCTCGTATATGTGCCAATAAATTACGACGAGCTCGAGACGCTCGACGCGCAAAATGAAAACAAATAGACGCGAGGAAACAGTTCCTTTACATTCGAGTAAATAAAATTGTCGTGATATTGCGTTTCCCAGTTTAATACATGCATATACAGCAAATTTCAAGAATTTGCAATTGCAAATACAGACATTATTTTTAATATAATAAAATTAGTCATAAAATACAAATGCAGTGAGTTAATCTTCGAATAAATGTATGTACGTGTCTATAACTCTGCTATTACCAGCCACTACTCAGCAGTCAAATTACAGCAGGCGTTGTTTGTTCTGATAGCAAACTAAATCGCCGCAGTAACAAGAAAGTTTTGTCGCGATAGCAAAACCACTTGCTTCTACGTAGTAATTCTTTTGTTGGTTATACTAATCGTTTTGTTGCGAGAACGAGGTCACTGTCAACAAAGCTCATTTTGTTAGAGCAACTAAACGATTTTTCTCCGTGCGGGTACCGTCTCCCCACCGCGAGCCCTTAAATGGATTTCAGGCAAACGCGAAGGACTTCATTCGTACGTAGAGGCCAGACTTCCCCCTGCATTGGACGAGTGTAATGACTTAAGTATTTCATTGACCGAGACGATCTGGGATGCCGCTACGGAACTTGACATGATGGCGAGACGTCGCCGATCCAACAAGAAAGACAAGCCCTGGTTCACAAGCGAATGTCGAGCTGTCAAGAAAGAAATCAAGAACGTATACAAAAATGGACCAAGCATAAAGTGGACGTCTACGCAAGACAATTCAAGACTGTCCGGAAAAAATACGTCAATCTAATTAAACTTAACAAAAATAACTACTTTCTAGCAATTCAGGAGACCACCTTGGATACAAAAAATGCGCGTGACTTCTGGGGGCTATCAAGAGATACAGGTGAAAAATGTGCAGGTCGTGTCCGATCTCGTGTGAAGTCTGGGAACAGTTCTACAGAGAATTACTACCATTACGCGAGGCCGAGATTCCGTTTCAAATTCGCGAAAAGCATCCGTCTCAGGACAATAACTTTTGAGGAATTGGGAAGGGTTATCACAGGCTCGAAATCGAATAAAGCTTCGGGATCTGATGGCATTCCGTATGGATTTTACAAAGCACTTCCGGAAAAGTGGCTTCGGCTCGTTGTACGAATGTTCAATAACATTTTAACGACCGGAGATATCCCGGACAGTTGGGGTCTCTCAGATCTAGTATTGTTCTATAAGAAAGGTGAAGCAACGGATTCTCTTAATTATTGTGGCATTACTCTTGCTAACACACAAGCCAAAATATTTACCACGCTGATTGCTAAGAGACTGAGCAGCTGGGTCGAGCAATCGAATACACTCCCGAAAGCCCAAACCGGTTTCAGTGCGCGCTATTCATGTGGAGATAATATATTTTCTCTACGCTCGAAAATCGCATTACCATTTAGTAAGTCAAAAGGAAAATTGTTCATTGCATTTATTGACTTTCGTCGAGCTTTTGACTCGGCCTCGCACTCAATTCTTTGGAGTAAGTTGTTGAGCTTGGGAGTGAGTCATCAAATAGTCAGAGTTATACAAAATTTCTACCGGAGGGCACGATTTCGAGTACGGCTTAACAACGGCAATAAAACGCGAGAAATTGACTCGTCACAAGGCGTTCTTCAGGGCGATCCCGCCAGCCCGGTCCTATTCTCTCTGCTTTTGGCGGATATAGTTGAATTCTTCATCATGCAGGGCCACAGGGCCATAAAAGAAAACATTGAATTGTTACTGTTTGCCGACGATTTAGTCATTACTGCGGATAATCCAATTGATTTACAAAGTAAGCTCGACACGCTCAGTATTTATTGCGAACAAAACAAACTAGATGTAAATACCTCGAAGACGCAAATGCTAGTCGTCCAAAAAGGAGGAAAAACAAAAAAAATGCGTTCGTTCAAGTATATTGGAAAGCCTTTGAGCACATTTAAGAAGTATATTTACCTTGGAATCCCATTCACGCGATCAGGTCTATTTAATGAAGCGGTCGGATATTCTATATCTAAAGCAAAAGTGGCCATTGGCTCCATTTGGAGGCCAATGATGGCCACAAGAACGTGCAATTGGGACGCATGGGTCAAGTTATTCCGGACGTTAGTGGTAGTGGAATCTGGGGCCTCAACTATAGAGAGCATTTTGAAATAACCCAACAGCGCTTCTTCAAGTTGCTTTTGGGACTACCACCTACTACAACGAGGTATATGATTCGTCTGGAAACAGGCACGGCACCCCTGGAAACCCTGATAATAAAAAGAGCTCTGGGCTATCTGGTGAAAATTCTAGAGATGCCGTCTCACAGATTCCCTCGTATTTGCTTAGACCGTCGCGTAGCTCTAGATATCTTGGGCGATAATATAATTAAGTATAATTGGTTTTCTTAGCTTAAGATTGCTCTGACTGAATTTCATTTACAGCATATTCTCGAGCCCGTATCTCCGGCCCAACTTAGAATTGGTATTCCCACGGTGATTGAAGCTGTCACGAACTCACGTTTTCGAGCCGACGCGGTAAAATTTTTATTATCTTCGTATAGTCGAACATACATAGAGATCAAGCAGCTGAATGAGTTAAGGTGTGAGAGTTACCTGACAGCAGAGCTCCCTTAGCACATACACGAGTAATCTCGCAATGTAGGCTAGAACTTTGTGTTCCCTGCTAGTCTTGAGTTTCTCTCGGCAGATGACATTAAGAAGATATTTTACTTTGTTGCCGCCAGCTGCAAGGATCGTTCGTTTTGTTGTACCCCGGGTACCTCGATACGTCGATTATTGCGGTAACGTCATTGCCCAATAATCGAAGTAAGCAGCGGCATGCGACGAACACGCCGTTGCGAAATACAATTAAATTCGAGTCAGCATTTAGGCAATAACGACTCGGTAATTCGAGCATCGGCTCGGTAATTGCTGAGTCAGGTATTTCGCAATCGTAGCGTCTCCAAATTCTGATTGACAGAGATGGAGAAGCTAGTATTGCACCTCGGGTCAACGTACCGATGAAATAGCTTTTAATCGGTAATTAATTAGTCGAGTCAGATATTGAGAAATATCGAAGCAGGAATCCGGATGTCGGAATAATTGTTCAAACAATTATGAGGAAATATCTGACACTGCCAAAATTAAGCTGACATGCCTGCTGGGACCCCTATATAAGGAACCACGAGCAGGCACTCACCAGTCTCTTCGGAACTCCTGATTCTTACGGTTGACTACGGATACACCATACGAGCGAAGCTCAAACGCGATAAGTAGGTTGTGCGAATATTGGACCCTTATCGCGAAAGATTAACGCACGATAGACGGTAATCCAGTCGGTGTATCAAGCGTACAAAGTGTACTGGCGGTTGGTAATTCAAAAGGACAGAAGTAAGCATAAATCGAGCATTAATGGTTGCCAAATAATTACATCTTAATAATAATGGCGCATTAATGAATAAATTGAAAAAGCGATAATGAATAAACCCATAAAGCAGTATTAAAGCATCAGTGAACAAGTTAATGAGGCATTAACAGATCAATAAAAAACATCGATAGTAAAGCATTAATTGAGCACCAATCAAGGCTTGACTGCTCGTTTGTCCGACCTTAAATCAGCGTCAGGTAGAACGCATACTGTTCGGACAAAAAAGGGAACCTTAATCGAAGGTTCGTGGTAAGCATTGTTATATAATGAATATAACAATGTTACCTTTGTAAATCTCTGATGATATAAATATATTGTTAAACATACTAAATATATTGTTAAATAAACATTGTTAAATACTGATTAATACATTTGTACTTCACTTGGGTTCCAACCCTTTACTGAGCACATCCCTAACCTTACGAGCTAACGGCTCGCGCACAGAACCCAGATTAGCTACCTGAGTTTCTGCGGCATAACAGTTTGTTCTCTCGGATTGACTAAAGTCTATTCTAGTGGCACGTGCAACATATGTGTTCCTCTTAATTTAATCTTATTCGTATGTATGTTATACTAAGCACTTAAATGTTTATTACTGTTAAAGGCTAAGCCATTTAACAAATTTGTAAAAGGTGTACACCTAAAACAAATAAAGAAATATTCTATTCTATTCATATTGGGTTGGGAGTAAAATAATTTTTATATTCGTGATCAGCGGGCAAAAAATACATCGAATATAGCTGTCGTCGAAAACGTCGATTTTCGTTATTTTCAAATGTCGATATCTCGTCTCGATACCTCGTTCTACGGGAAAAAATATACAATATAGGGCCTTGTCCGAAGTTTTAGAATCGTTTTATCGTGCCGTTTGATTACGTTGCAAATCGCAAAAAATGGACTTGAAAGGCCTTGCAATTTTTTGACGAATTTTTTTCTTTCTTTTTTTTATTAACGGCCACGTATTCCGACGTATTTGCGCCCTGAAGACGAATCCGCTGGCCTTTATGGACTAAATTACAATTGCTTGCACAATTTTATGCACTTGGCCGACTAAAACGGATTAGCTGGCTAAAATAGTTTCGTCGACTAAGCCTAAATTTTATTTTCAACTTTTATGAGGAAGCAATATGAAAATTTCAATTTTTAACTTTATGAGGAAGCGCTATGAAAATTTCAATTTTCAACTTCTTTTTATACATAATACTGTAATGTTACACCTACGTATAATAGTTTCATTATCTGCATATAAGAATCGAAACATTACATATTACTTCCCTGTCATATCCCTTAAACATACCACAGAAGTAACATTGCTACATTACATGTAACTTTCATTTTATTATGCCGCAATAAGATGTGTTCACTAGGGATGTGCACGAACCTGTTCGAACCTGTTCGAGCTCACCATTAAAGTTCGGCACTTGTTCGAACTTTGTTCGAACCTGTCGAACTGTTCGAACCTGTCGAACTGTTCGAACCCGTCGAACTGTTCGAACTTTTCGAACTGTTCGAACTTTTCGAACTGTTCGAACTTTTCGAACTGTTCGAACTTTTCGAACTGTTCGAACTTTTCGAACTGTTTGAACCCGACAAACGATTGGAATCCGTCGAACGGTTCAAACTGTTTAAACACTTAGAAAGGCTTGTTCGAAGCTGTTGGATATTGTAATGTTGATTGTAGCACAAGTATTAGTACACGAAAACTTCCTAAAGGTCTAGCTTGACCGGAGCGTCTCTCTCGAGGTCTAGGTTCATCGGGATGAGTTCCTCAAGGTCAAGCTTGACCGGAGCATTTTTCTCGCGATCTAGGTCTACCTTGAAGACTTCCTCGAGGTCTAGCTTCACCGGAGCGTCCCTCTCGCAGTCCACGTGTATCGCGAAGACTTTCTCGAGGTCTAGCTGGACCGGACCGTCTTTCTCGCGGTCCACGTGTATCGCGAAGACTTTTTCGAGGTTTAGCTTAACAAGAGCGTTTCCCTCGCGGTCTAAGTGTACCGCGATTACTTCCTCCAGGTTTAGCTTGACCGGAGCGTCTCTCTCGAGGTCTAGGTTCATCGCGATGAGTTCCTCAAGGTCAAGCTCGACCGGAGCATTTCTCTCGCGATTTAGGTCTACCTTGAAGACTTCCTCGAGGTCTGGCTTCACCGGAGCGTCCCTCTCGCGGTCCACGTGTATCGCGAAGACGTCCTCGACGTCTAGCTTGACCGGACCGTCTTTCTCGCGATCCACGTGTATGGCGAAGACTTTCTCAAGGTCTAGCTTGATCGGAACGTCTCTCTCGCGATCCACGTATATCGCAAAAATTTCCTCGAGGTCTAGCTTGACCGGAGCGTTTTTCTCGCGATCTAGGTCTACCCTGAAGCCTTCCTCGAGGTCTAAATTACCAGGAGCGTTTCTCTCGCGGTCTAGGTGTACCGCGATGACTTTCTCAAGCTTTAGCTTGATCAAAGCGTTTCTCTCGCGGTATAGGTGCATCGCGATGAGTTCCTCGAGGTCTAATTTGACCGGAACGTTTCTTTCTCGATCCAGGTCTACCCTGAAGACTATATCGACGTCTAGATTAACAGGAGTGCTTTTCTCGGGATCTAGGTGTGCCAGAAAGATTTCCTCGAGGTCTACCTTGAAAGGAGCGCTTATCTCGCGATCTAGGTGTACCACGAAGACTTCATGAAGCTTCAGTATAAAATGTCTCTCGAGTTCTAGCTTAAGCAGAGAGCTAATATGAGGGTATAGATTGATCAGCGAACGTCAAGCTCTACCGCGAGAGAATCTGTCCAGGCAATCTATACCACGAGAGAATCTCTCCAGTCAAACTAGACTTTGAGAACTTTTTTTCCTCAAGCTAGATCTTAAGAGATGTTCTCTCCTCAAGCTGATCTCCAGAAAATCTTTGCTGTATACCTAGACCGCGAGAGAACCGCTCCTGTTAAGGATGCTTCACACGTATGTTCCCAGTTAAAAGTGAGATTCAGTGAGAATTTGACCAGTTCCTATGGTATAAAAAACTGAAAAAAGTAACTGTATTAAAGTTGTAGGGAATTCTGACAAAATTCATATGAATTTTTTAAAATCAAGGAATTCATTTCAAATGAGAAACTAAAAAGTTGTCTGATTTTTTAAATAATTTTTTTTATAATCATTTGTTAATAACTTTTTAGCATTATTAATATACAAAATCAAAAGTCTTGACATAATTAATACGGATGATTTTTTTCAAAATTTTGGCTCGTCACGAAGTACTGAAATTTGAACATATTAAACTTTTGGTTGAGAATGTATATGTGATGCATCCTTAAGCTAAACCTTGAGGAAGTCTTCGCGATACACGTGGACCGCGAGAGGGGCGCTCCGTTCAAATTACATCTCGAGGAAGTCTTCAGGGTAGACCTAGTTCGCGACAGAAACGCTCCGGTCAAGCTAAACCTCGAGGAAGTCTTCGCGATACACGTGTACCGCGGCAGGGACGCACCGGTCAAATTACACCTCGAGGAAGTCTTCAGGGTAGACCTAGTTCGCGACAGAAACGCTCCGGTCAAGCTAAACCTCGAGGAAGTCTTCGCGATACACGTGGACCGCAGCGGGACGCTCCGGTCAAATTACACCTCAAGGAAGTCTTCTGGGTAGACCTAGTTCGCGACAGAAACGCTCCGGTCAAACTAAACCTCGAGGAAGTCTCCGCGATACACGTCGACCGCGAGAGGGACGCTCCGGTCAAATCACACCTCGAGGAAGTCTTCAGGGTAGACTTAGTTCGCGACAGAAGCGCTCCGGTCAAGCTAAACCTCGAGGAAGTATTCGCGATACACGTGGATATCGAGAGGGACGCTCCGGTCAAATTACACCTCAAGGAAGTCTTCTGGGTAGACCCAGTTCGCGACAGAAACGCTCCGGTCAAGCTAAACCTCGAGGAAGTCTTCACGATACACGTGGACCGCGAGAGGGACGCTCCGGTCAAATTACACCTCAAGGAAGTCTCCGCGATACATGTGGACTGCGAGAGGGACGCTCCGGTCAAATTTGTTGTTAAGCTAGCCCTCGAGAAAGTCTTCAGGGTAGACCTAGATCGCGAGAGAAATGCTCGGGTCAAGGTAAACCTCGAGGAAGTCATCGCGGTACTTGCACTAATACTCGTGCTACAATCGACATTACAATATTCAACAGCTTCGAACAAGCCTTTCTCAGGGTTTAAACAGTTCGAACCGTTCGACGCGTTCGAACAGTTCGACGGGTTCGAACAGTTCGACGGGTTCGAACAGTTCGACGGGTTCGAACAGTTCGACGGGTTCGAACAGTTCGACGGGTTCGAACAGTTCGACGGGTTCGAACTGTTCGACGGGTTCGAACAGTTCGAACGTCTCCGCCGCTCGAGCTTGGCTCGATCAGGTTCGATCAATAGCTTACCGAACCGAACCACGAACTGTTCGAGCAAAGCGAGTTCGTGCACAACTGATCCCAGTGAACACTAGGGATGCCTAGTGTTCACTGGGATCAGTTGAACGTAGTAAACATCGTAGTACGCACTGAGTCGAACTAAATGCCGATCTATAGCAAATAACGAGTAATAGTATCCTCCGCGTAATCTTTTAGAATACATTGTCAGCCCATTCCCGAATAAATGACCTATTAGTTAGATTGATTAGATTCGAAACGTGTAATAGGAAGAGAAATCCTTCTTGGCCGTAGATGCAGGAAAATGCTGATCAGGACGTAGCATATGAATGAACGGACACTTTGCACAGTTGGTGCGACAATGATGTGACAGTCGGCCATGTGTTGCAATCTCTATCTAATATTGATGAGCCAAATTATCAAGATTTACAAGTCACCTATTTTGTTTTTGAAGAGAAATGTCTATTTTTCTTATTTTTTTCTTCGGCACTTTCCTTTCGAAGTTCGTGATTAATTTTTTCGGGTGGAAAAGTGTATTCCAGAGTCCAAAAGTTATTGTACTCTCGAGGACGAGCTACGTCGTCTTTCTTCGCTTCCTTGATTTGGTCATCTTCGAATTTAGGAACATGCTCCTTCTGCTCCAGGTTTATCGACAATGTCTTGTATGCTTCTTCATCTTTTACCTTGCCCGAAGTGTCATGCGGTTTTTCACTCTCGGTCTTGTCTCTGTGATCACTTTTATCACTATGATCACGTGTGTCTCTGCGATCACTTGTGTCACTGTCAATACGTATGTCACTTTCATCACTTATTTCACTTTCATCACTTGTGTCACTGAAAAAACGAGATAAGAAATCGGATTTGCTGGCAAAACGATCGGATTTTTCGCGTTCCTCATCCGAGATCGGTTTGAAGAAATCCTTGTTTCCGAAAGAAAACTCCTCGGGCGTGATGATCGAGAATTCTTTAACATCCTCATCGCTGTCCTCCTTCTCAACATCGAATTTGAAAAACGTTTCGTTTTCAGATGGTTTTCTGTATCGGCCAGAAAAACGATCGGGAAACGTCGCCGTATCATCGCTGTTGGTTCTTTCGTTGCCAGCCTCTTCTCGAGAATCATCCGTCGAAGAATCACTCGATTCGTCATTCGATTTCTTCCTCTCTCCCCCGAATAACTTAGAATAATCGAATGGTTTGATATATTCGTTAATGTCGAAATGAACTGGTTGGAAATTAACTGTACGCTGGGAATCATCGTCCTTTTCGTTTGTACTTGCATCTTCTATCGACCTATTATTGTAATCTTCGGTCTTCGTGCCCTCTTGCGCAGCAACTGGGTGTCCCAGAACCTCAGGATTTTCGGTTATTCCATCCTTTGCCTTTTCACCCGAACGATCCTTGCTCGTTTCGCCCGCATCCTCCTGGCCTGAATACGGCGGTTTATCTGCGGACTCTGGTCTTTTTTCTCTATCAACATCCTTGCGATATTCCTGTACACTTCCACTCTTGCCCGTTGCTTTATTTCTGGGCGCCGTTGGCGACGTTCTTGACACGTTCTTCCCGGTATTCGGCAGCGTGTCACTCGCGTTCGGTGTCTCCGGGTCGACGACATCGTCACTACCCAATGTTGTTCCAAGTTTGTCTTCATCTTCACCTTCGGCCTCAGCATTTCTGTATCGCTCCTTAGCTACTCGACGGTCGTCTTCGTCCAAACTTTCTTCACGCTGGTCCGTGTAATCGGGCACCTCTACGTACGGTATATTGTCCAGATTGTAGCGTTGCGTGTCCTTCGGATTCTTGGACACTCCGGAAGACGAAGAAGTGGGAGAAACCTCATTTCTACGACCTTCTGGGACACTCATCTTTTTTGCTTCCTCTTGGTGGTCCCGAAGATTCACATAAGTACCATTTTTCGGAGTGGCATTTTTGGAGGATGCTGAATGAATCTCCGATTCTTTTGGTCTCTTAATTTGCCTCGGTTCTTCGTCGATCTTTGCAGTCCCGCGTTTATCATCGTATATCTGTGGATCGACAGATTTGCGGGAGGAGAGATCGAAATGGTTTTTCGCTGGAAGATCTATATCCGGAATGTATGGCTGTCTGGGCTTCAAGGATTTCGGTCTCGGTGGAGGTATGTTCAAGTCCTCGACCTCACTAGCCGCAGTCGTGTCGTTACATTCCTTGTAAACAGGGTTGTACTGGGTCGTAGAAGCTTTCAATCTGGAGGGCCGATTTTCTTCTCGGGCTGCCCGACTCTTGGAAGGTTCTTTCAAATTTTTGTTCTGCTGTTGGTGTTGCTCTTCGACAGACAATTCCGGGTGACGGTAAAACATCGCTAAATTGGGGGCATACTTCAAATTCTGGACTATCGAAAGAAGACGATGAGGAGTTTTCTGGATATTTGTTGTTTTCGAACGTTTCTGATGTTTTGGGGCTTCAACTGGTTTTACTGTTCTGACAGATTCGGTCGGAAAATCTATATCTCGCTTCGGTCTTCTTCTTGCGTTCTCGACGGTTGATTTTTTTGCAAATTTTTTATCGGCATTCTTTGGACGCAAATAATTTATCAACTTCCACGAAGCTGATGTTCTTTTGGACTTCTGTCTTGAAGCATTGATTCCTTTGCCCCCTTTTTTAACACGATAGATTACGCTCAAGGTCGGCCTTGAAGATCGTAGAGCTACATATTTCTTACGTCTCAAAACCGACATCCAGCTTATTTGATTGAGTCTATCGTATACCATTGGAGGTGGAAGCGAAGCTTCAAATCTCGTGCTCTAGAAAAAAATATTTGATTATTATTACGAGGAATTTTGTATGAAAATTACTGTGTATAATTCTGATACCTTGGGTTTTCCTACCAGTGCATAGTTTCAAAGAAACGTCCTTTGATATTGTAAATACCATTACGTCACGAACAATACAATAATGTGCTGATCATATCTGTGCGAAACCGCAGTACTACATACAGTATTTACTACAGTGCTGGAATACGAAGATCCACAAAAAGACAGGTGAACACTTGATTCATGGCACTCTCGTGAAAGAGACTTTATTTCTAGACGATTATTATTATGTACAATGCTGAATATAAACGATATATACTATGTAATCTAAAAAATGATTAATGAGTAATGAAAAAATCTGGACAAAAATATTTGCTATCGAGAAATAACTCAACTCTTGACTGCTCTCGCTCCACGTCACATTATAATATGTTTATGCTATCTTGAATTATCGTTGCGCAGAAAATTTTTTGCAATCTTTGAAACTGCCGCGTGTGTATTTACATTATAGTTTACGATAATATAAAAAAAATATTTTTCATTAAGCATACACGTAGTGTCTAAGGTGAGCGTAATGTTGATGTGTTGTGTTGTACAGGACCTGCGACGACGATGATTCTGGCTCATGCGCCCAACCACGTGTTCTCTACTTGTCCGCGAGTCCGAGATACGACGAGATCTTGTTAATGTTCTCGAGGAAGATACCAAAGGCTCGTTCAACGTGGCCGTAACGCGTCCGGTGCTTATTTTTGCTCACCGGACTTTCGGTATCGTCGAGCAAGTGCTCTTCCGCCAATTTCTATGGCACAACACGGCATGTTCAATGATAACAAGAAATCGGAATTTAGTTTAATTTTAACTTGATGCATGATAAAATGCGGTTTCCTAATTCGAGCTCAGTAAAAAAAATGCCATATAAGTAAACGGAAGCTCTTGAAAGTGTGTTATGTAAAGTTGTTTAAAAAGTGGCGTTTACTTGGATTATTAACGATGTCAGTACACTTGAAAGACAATTTGCGCAAAAACCAGTTTAGGTACAGTCAAAGAAATGCCAATCGGTCGGGATCGTTAGTGACGAATAGTTAATGATGAGAAAAAACGAATGGTGATGTTCGTGTAAGTATGATGTGAAGAGTTTAATCGAGACTATTGAGGCATTCCAGAACGATCAGAATCGCGGGCCCTTCATATGTGTTTTTTTTTGTTGTTGTTGATAAAAGCAGAGTATTGGACAGGTATCAAGGTGTGAAAACACTCGGTGTTCCAATCTCTATTACAATGTACTATCGATATTTCTACTCACGTGCTTACGCTAAGTTTACTCATGCCACGAGATATTTAATTGAGTTGTTTTAAGTAAAAGAAACATCAAATTAGTTTGATATTTACGACTACGTTCTTTGTCTTGTTACACTCTGCTGTTGGTACATACATACGAATACTGTACGTGGGTCTCTTCATTGAGGTACATATAGCGAGACAATGAACACACAGTTTTACGCGAAAATACATTTAACGATCGACGTATATTTAATTATCAATTAATTACCCTGGAGAAAAGCACGGACGGATCGTAATTAATACTTGCATGCATGCCACTAATATGATTCTCTACACTATATTCTCGATGACAATGGTACACCAGTGCTCTTGTGCTTTCCAATTCTGGCATTAATTGATTCTTCGGTGTTATAAATTTTCATCTACTTCAATCGAATTTTTAATTCATCTAACAACTAGGAAGTAATAATGGTTGATGATGACCAAGTGACAGACTTATTTTCCCAAGTTGCCGTACTGTTGCGCAATGTTACTCACGTATTGAGCTGCGTGACTCGTCGTTGGGTACTCGGCCCATTTACTGAAGTCGATGCCGGGCAAAACTCCGCTTCGACAAGGCACGCGGGGATTGCTGTTGGCAAATTTATAATAAATTTGAGTTAATTACACATTGGCTAAGAATACGAAATTACACGGTTCTTGGATGTGGTCAAAAACGGTTTAAGAAGTGGGTCTCGTTACGCTCACAGTCGAACGTGAAATTCCGAGAGTACTTTGGATACTTCCTAACGGGAAAAAAATTTGAAAAATCAACCATTCGGGGGATACTATGAATTGTTGTTATTACCAATCTAGAGAAAAAAAATGGTCAAGAAAAAACCGGCAACCTAACTTTTTTTTGCCAAAAATGATTTGTCAATTTATCCGAAAACATATAATTTTTTCAGATTTTTGTCCCATTAGGAAGTATTCGAAATGCTCTCTGAATCTCACTTTTGGGCATGTAACGAGACATCGTCCTTAAGAAAGCTTATAATATTACTTCAAGATCGCGAAGTATCGTGTAGTGAACACGGCCGCCAAAAATTGGTTATTTCGTACTTATATATTATTTAAATGAACGAGTACTTTATTAATTTATTATTTAAATAAGCGACTGCTGGAACCTCGAATGCTGACAGTAAACATGCTAGGAATGACATTTTTGGCTCATCAAATAAATAATGCACTTTTGTCAGTAACATGCGAAGTATTGCATAGATTGACCGAGCATCATCCTCGTCCCTCTCAATTGATTTTCAGTAACTATTGACACTCACATTTCGTGATCAGGCAGAACCATCGGATAGAGCTGTATCGTATCGATGAGATCGGTATTGTCGCAAATGAGTCTCGCGAGCCTCGCTTTCCTAATTTCGTTCAGTTGTTCTGTGGACAGAGAAGTGAACCGAGAGATCAGAAGGTGCAGCGACAGAAACGGTAGCAGAGTAGGGACGTAATTTTATTTGATTTTTTTCGTCAAGGCTTGGCTCGATCTCGTATCAAGAGAGGGCAAAATGCCGATCGGTGTTTTTAATTGGCTGGACAACGGGTTGCGCTGCGGCAACGATCTGGAATATACGGTACATATGCAATTGGAAAGGATCGTACCGAGAGTGAAGGACGATGGCTGATTCGGGAGTTCATACCAGAACCTGTCACCGCGACGAGAATAACTGAATTGCGTGGCTATTACGCAGGCGAACGTGGGCCCGAGCATACTGCCGGGCAGCGGCCTTTCCGAGACACCGCCGGACCAGAGATCGACGTCTGAAGGATGCCTGGAAGATACACAATGCCGAATTTAATAATAATTGGCTGGAAATTAATAATTATATCTGCCTTTTGGCAGGCAGGGAGTGGAGATGTAAATTAAATAAAAAGCACCACATAGACATGAACACTCACTGGAATATCGAGCTGTAACGTGTAATTGTTTCGTTCGGCATAGATCCGAAGAGATCTTCGAAGGTATTGGCATCGGGCAAGCCACAGAATTTCCTGGTGAATGAAACAATCGTTTGTACAGAGATACACTAATTTTTTTTTTTTTTTTTTTTTTGCTGAGATTACAAAACTTACCGGAACTCCATGTAACCCGGAATACCGAACTCTCGTCCGCGTTGCATGTTCAGGGATACGAGGTCCATGCCGAATCTGGCACCCACTTTTTTGAACAAGTGATTAGTGACCTCTTGGGTGATCGAGTCGTCCATAGCTTGAGCAACTTGGTTCATGAGTCCCATGAAATATTCGTCTAGGACACCGGCACGGTACAAATCCCACGGTCTTCTGATGAGATCCGACAATCTCTTAGATGCTGCGTAATTTATTTATTTATTAACAGTTATAAATCAAGAAAGTTCAAACGTTCGGCTGAATTCAAGATAGAGAGCTAAGATTATCTCAACCTAATGGTAGAGAGCTGAGATTATCTTATCTTCTTCATTTTGTTAATTGTTATATTTTTTCTTAAATTGTTCAAAATTATAAAATAGTGTCCCAAGTAGAAATTTTCGAGCGTTACATCGGACCCTGATAGGGTCCTGATAAGGCCTTATCAGGCCCTTGTCAGGCCTTATCAGGACCCGATGTAACACTCGAAAATTTCTACTCGGGGATGAGCTTAAAGGATTTTAGAATTTTAGGACTTGTAGACATTGAAACTTAATGAAATTTCTACCAGGCATTTGTTTTGCCCCGAAGACCAATGCAATGTTTTCTTAACAATAACTTTCCAGCTTACCGATAAATTTGTGCGCTTTGCTCCATCTCTCAACTGCAGTGGGAAGAAGCGAATGACCAAATCTGAAGGCGGCAGCTGCGAAGGCATCGATGACTCCAGGGTTTACAGTGCGATCGTAACCGTCCCAATATTCCTGTTAACAAAATTGTTCAAAATATGGGGAAAATATTAAACACTTCTAGGTAGAGACACAAAAAACCCAGCATAGTTTTACAACACTCACGTGCTTTTCGAGAATAAGCCCAAACTTCTCCATGACATCTTTGCCGAGCAGAATTGGCAGGAATTCATTGTAAGTTACGTGCTGAATTTCAGCGATGACTATGCGTCTCGCCTCCTGGAACGTAATCTCGTCGTCCCAGTGAGGATTCACTTGAGACAGTGCCTTGGCAGCTCTGTTGTGTTCTCGGGCGAGAAGGGTGTGCATGCATGTGAGTACCAGTTGTTCGTTCACCCGGATCTCACCTGGACAATTTCGACAGAAAAATCAAATTCACTCGGTATTTATAAATTTCGATCCTATTCAATCCTGCATTGCACCAAATATATAGACTATTCAATTATCTTTTTACTTTTTGCTATAAAAAAATTTACGAGCAATTCTTACACAAGAAACATATCAAATCTATAAATTCCGCTTAAAACTTTTCTAGACCCGCTACAAGGAAGAAATCAGCTTCAAACGTTCTATTTTGACATACGTCAAGAGATAAATCAAGACTCGGCTGTACATCACTGCTCAATTCCTTAGAGCCTGGTCAGGTCTATATTCGTCGATTCTTCTCTGGCAAAAGTTCTTCATCGTCTGTCGCTAAATTTGTTTCCGTGCATTTACAAGTGGCGAAAATTCGTTTATCTTATACTACACGATTCATGCGTTTCATGGTATTCAAATGACTGAAACAACAACTTGACTTTCATCCCTGTGCAGTCGTTCGCCTTGATATTAACCGTACAGTAGAGCAAAGTAGTCGGGGACTATAATTTTCCTTGCTGTACTGTCTACGTTATCGAAGTCACAAGCTTTCTGATCTTGGGAACCCCTGGAAATTTTCTGGGAAAATTCAATCCTTCGGAAGATTCGTAATTGGGGGAATTGTCATTGAACGTTGCACAGCCCACCCTATCGTGTTTACGTTGTTTCCTCGATTTTCCTCAATAAGGCAATTCCCGTAGTTTTTCCCTTTATGATAAATAGTCCTAATAAGGGTAAGAATTCTGTCAGTAGGTCTAGTGTGTGTCCCGTCGTAGCTGATGACGACATGCACGGTAATCTGGAAATGCGGTTTACATGCGCGTGACTGCATAAACTCGGTCGCCACAGCATGTTGCCTCGAGGCAAAATAATTGCGGCTGGTACGGGTTTCACCGTTCGCGCTTGCTGATTGTAAGAACCGACGCTGAATAATCTTGCGTTCGATTAATCGGTACAGTCATTGAACCATAGAGGAAACGGCAATCACTGGTTCAGTGCCAACATCCCTATCGCGTACAACCATACTTATACACTATCAGAACGCTTCTGAATTAAAATTAATAATTTAATTATTTATTATTATTATTATTATTATTATTATTATTATTATTATTATTATTATTATTATTATTATTATTATTATTATTATTATTATTATTATTATTATTTAATTTTGTTGAAAGTTTTTAACCGAGTATGGAGAAACTTTGATTCAATGAGTCCATTTCAAAAAATAAAAAAAATTGTTTTGATAAGAATTTAAGTAAATTAGTTGATAGTTAGTGCTTATAAACTGGATCGTTGTTTTTAAAACGACGGTGCAACAAAATGCAATTACGACTCCCTCAGCGCGCGTTTTACACAGTGTGACACTCATAAACGATTCATTTTTCACCCATATAAGGTATCGACGTAACGAAGCGAGGGAACAGGCACGCAGTTGTGCGATTAGAAAGTAGAGGCGCAATGGTTCGACTGCACCAGCCGCGATCGTATTTGAAGTTGGAGGCGCTAAAATTCATGTCTAACACGTGGGGAGCAGTGGATTTCTTGTTCTGCGGAACGCCCTCGATCAATCGTGGCATATTGTATACAGGATTCCGTGAAAATAACGGAACGTAGAACATGTCGATTACGAGTCACTTAATGTCCCGGAAAAGTTACACCCCCGCCACTTTGCCAGCACACATGCAATGAAGAAAAAACGATTTAACCGACCGAGCGCGTGAAACACTTCCCGAGGCATTGAGGCGGTAAATTCGCACCGTTGTGCACCAAGAATTTATAATTCATGTAACTGATTGCCACGCACTTTCTTTGTACCTTGTCCATGTTTATGGATGTACATATAGTATATCTGTATAGCTCGCCAATTCATTTAAGACAGATTTCTCGGCTGTCGCACTTTGACCGCACCATGATATGTCACATTGACTCGGGTGATAAAATAATGTTCACGTTTTGCTCTTGCACAAGGCTTTGCAAAGCCAAAGCCCGTATCATTTACAAGCTTGTTATTCATTCATGACGAAAAGTGACAAATTTTGAAAAAAAAAATAAAAATTAAAAATAATCGTTATCTTACCAGCTTCGAAGCAGTACATTGAACGATTGGGACGAGTGCAACCCTCGTCGGGGATGTCGAGCTTAAGAGGAAGAAGGTCCTTGAGGCCGTATTCGGCGAAGACTGGATTCATGCGAAGGAGACCTCCGTAACCCGTTCGGAGTTTTCTGAAAATGCGGAACGTTAGTTAGGTTCGTAAGAATTGTTTTTTTTAGACTATCCATTATTTACTTCTGTATGTTAAAAACACAATAGCAAATAATGAATATTCTTATGTCTCAATCTCGTTGAGCCGGGACGTTTGCACGACCCCTGTTTGCAATAATGATCTATATAGAGCCACAAATTAAATGATAAACGGTTGGCAATATTGTTCAGGGCCATTTGAGAGGTGTATTTATGTATATCGCGAAGTCTGCCGTCCGTCCGTGTTCGAGAGGCAAGGGATGATTTACACCAGCTCGTACGGAATAATTGAATAGTGGTTTGAGTTTACAGGTATTGCCGCGATAGTTTCGGTACGACTGGCGGAGTATTGAAAACAGTCGTGGATCCCTTACTGCAGCGCTACCGAGGCAAAGTGTCTCTCCTCTGGCCTGGAGAACCAGCATACGTGTTGAGCAACTTTCGGAGTATAGTAAACCGCGTACTCGTAACTCACGGCATAGAAAGTGGAAGCGGCGTGTGTTGTATCTTAGAGCAATATAGAACGCGGGCCTCGGAGCATACGGAGCCGTAGTCTGATTTATTGTTCGGACGCTGACGTAACGGATGTAAGGTAGGGAGACTCCTTAAGTTGGCGAACCGCGGCGACTTCACCGTGGTTCTGACTGACGTCAGCCACCTCTATTCAGACAAACCGATCCTGCGTCTACTTTGCCAATACTGTACTGTACGGACTCAAAAATGTCTCGTATTTTCATTGATTTTAGGTTCTGGTGCCACTCGACCGGGACGTGTCGGAACTCTTGGTATGAGTGAATGGGCCGTAAACCTCTCGGATCACCATTTCACTCGAGTGGTATAGGCGGAAGAATTTTCTTCTTCCTTTTATTTTTCACTGGAATTTTAACTGTGTGTTTTATTTCCAGCCTTGTACCATTAGTTTCAGATTTTGCTATGCCTGCACTTGACAAACGCAGGGGTCTAGGGGGACCTGTCAAGGCAGACACAAGAGGTTCCACTCCTCTGACAAATACCCGATTTTATATGGGTAGACCTGCTGGATCCGGGCATTTTACATGCCGACGAATCTGCCTCTCGTGCATTAATCTCGGGCATTAATTAAACTAGATCTGGGCGGTCTCGTGCATATCGTTTATCTCACCTGGAAAACTTCTCGGAGACACCGTACACCGTGTTCCCGTCGAGGACTCCGGTGAGAAGATTGAAAGGTACACGCGATCCCAGACGACATCCAGGCCTGGGGGCTGGAAAGGCTCGCACGAAGTCCATGCAACGAACGCCGAATAGTCGGTAGAAATAGTCGTCCTCCGGGATTACAATCTCGTTGCAGTAGGGATTCTTCTGGTGAGGCGGACGGTGACAACATTCTTCCGGATCGTTTCGATTCATTGGATCTGAGAAGGCGAAAGCATATCTCGATATAGAAATTTGTCGAGGTCGTATTGGGGATAAACTGGATCGAAGAGGTCAATTGTTTGAGGTAAACTACAAACATTTAGCGTTCAACTTCCTGGAGTATTTGCATTTCTTAGTTCTCCCAGTGTGTTTGAGTTACTTCGCATATATGTATTGTGATCTGCGAACTAAGATTGTAAACTGAATTCATTAGTGTCGCAGTGAAAGGATCTGGTTCTCGATATACTGGTTATGACTTTTCTTCACAGTGGCGAGTTTCCCATCCGGATTTGCATAAATCGAAGTTATCGATATCATTAAAGGTAGTTATCGCGCAGCCAACGCAAGGGGGATCGATGACACCGTGTGCGCAGAGAGGGTCTGCGCAGCCAGACAGCATGATTGCCCACACACTGAGAAAAATAAATGGTTGGATTAAGTAATTGCGCGGTGACATACGTTCAAAGGTGTATTTGGTTGATACAACAAAAATGTTTGTTTCAATCGATAAATTTTTAATAAATTGAAGCAAATAATCGTTTAAGGAAACACACTTCATTTGTACCAAACAAATAACAGCTTTGAACGTATGTCACCGTGACTTTTGGTTAATCCAACCAATTCTTTTTCTCAATGCATCGTTACACACGGTAGGGGAGATCGGGGACAAAAGTAACACGGGTCAATTGTAACAAGCGGCCGCGCAACGCTCCGTATGATAGTACGCATCGAAAATGAAGTGAGCAACATTATAGACATCACCTTATGGTCATGTAATCACCTCATAGTTGAGTTTAAAAAAATACCAATTCGCCGAAACCAAATGTGATTCGCGAGTGCAGAAGTGATTTTTCGGCTGCACGGATAGCGTCAGCAAGGCAACACAGTACAAAATATTAGTGCAAACAAACACAAGGAGTTGAAAGGTACACTTTTGCGGAACATTTTGATCGGTGAGACGATCCGTTTTAGTCTATTATTAACCGATGCCACAGTAACGTTGGTAATAATCATATGTAGGCTCGATTGTAACAGTCGATCCGGGTCAATTGTACCAGCAATAATTAATTTTTTCCAATATCAATACCAATACCCATACATTTTATTCTTACATTCTAAGCAATCAGCGAATAACGCTCTTATAATTTATAACCAACCAATTGTAGACTATAACATTTATAGTAGGGCTATACAGTTAGGCCGGCCAAAACGGCTTAGCCGGCTAATACATTTTTCTAATTTTGCTTCCTCATAGAGGAAGCTTTGTTTTGGTGAAAAAAAAAATTTCGAGATTTTAATGAAAACGTGTTCAGAATGTTCGAAAACATCGAAAAATCACATTTAGAAAAAATGTCTGGATGGATGTGTGTGTGTGTGTGTGTGTGTGTGCCAGGCCTCCAAAATTCAATCGTCTATAACTCAAGAACGGTTTTATCAAACGGGTTGAAATTTGGCTCACACGTAGAGCAGTTCAGTGCCTCTGTTTGTTACAATTTATGCACTAATTGAAACATTCGTTCAGATTTTATGAGATTTTGAAATTTTTGAAAAAAGTGTGTTCGCGCTCTAGCTTTCGCAAATTTTGAGATTCTGGGCAGAAACTTTCTACAGAAGTAGACCAACATCAAATGATTTTCGCTATTGAATTTGGTACGAATCGGTCGAGGCGTTTCGGTTATGTGAAATTTTCGATTTTTCAAAAAAGATCTATTTCACTCCAACTTTTATAATTTTCGAGATATTTGCCTACAAATTTGTACATAAATAAGCTATTATGGACTCGTATTCCCTATTAAATTTGGCACGAATCGGTCGAACCATTTAAATTTTATGTCATTTTGAATTTTTCGAATTTCATGCATTTTTTTTTTTTTTTTTTTTGTAAGACGCATTTTTTTCGGATCAAATTTTCCTCTGCGAATAAAATACGTGTCAGATTCGTGATCAGCGCGGAAAAATACATGGAATTACAGTCCCGGAGCGACAACTAACCAAAAAATTTACCAGGCATTTTTATAGCCAAAATTGCAAAAATGAATTATTTTAGGTATTTGTAAACAACGATTTCTTTGCATTCCGATGGCATCGCGGGAAAACCCAGGTGCCGATCGTGATCTACAGCAAGACATACACAAGACGATGGATATGACGGGATTAAAAAGCTAGATAAAGAGGTATCACTAGGAATTGTGGAATAAAAATCGAAAGGGCAAAAAAAAATTCAGGAGCGCATACTTCCATGTATTTTTTCGCGCCAAACGCAGATTCGACAAAGTGAAACGAGACGATGTTATATTTTTTTACGTACTGAACCTGAATCGGTCAGCCGTTTTGCATAAAAGTCTAAGACGTTGACGTTGAAAAAAGTTGAAAATTGAAATTTTCATATCGCTTCCTCATAAAAGCTGAAAATTGAAATATTCATATCGCTTCTTCATAAAAGTTGAAAATTGAAATTCGCCAAGCTTTCTCTATGAGGAAGCCAAAAATACAGACAATGCTTCCTCATAGAAGAAGCTTCAATTTTCAAATTTTATGAAGAAGCGATATGAACATTTCAATTTTCAGCTTTTATGAGGAAGCGATATGAACATTTCAATTTTCAACTTTTTTTTATTTTTATTTTTCTATGATAATGCACCTCCGTTCTATTTCTTAATCGCGATCGGCGAAGGATTTCGTTGGTGCAGGAGGATGTTACAAATTACCCCACTACCCGTTACAATTGATCCCACCGCGGCCCAAATTCTTACCCAATTTCGTCTGTGTTTAAAGAGGCAGTGTTCACAATTCCGTGCTACTTTCTGCTTAAAATTTTTTAACTAAATACCTAAGAGTAGGTTAATGATACATCATTGGATGCCGAAGCGTTAGACTCGCGAGTTTGTTGGTAAAAAAACAAAAAAGGATTTTTGTTACTTTTGTCCCCGGTCTCCCTAATGTCTTCACGCAGGCTGTTCGAGCTCTAATTTGAAAGCTCGATCATGAACAATTTTTTTAATTTTCGATGAAAATCACTTCAATTGCTCTCTACGCGAAAATAAATTTTCAAGTAAACCGTAAAAGGTATATCATCACTTTAGACAAAAGTGACAGCTGTTTCTGTAAATTGTATCGCCGTCAAACTCACCGAGTGGAGTTGCCGTGAGGGTATAGTCGTGATCCATGAATTGTCCCCAAGCGATTACCATAACAGTTCCGGCGTGATCGTGATAACCTTCGTCCGGATGCATCGTCCGCGAAACGATTCGGGACAGTGGCAACTGATCACCGGTCCTGGATACCCTCGGCGCAGTCATGCCGTCGGCGAACGCTGGGGTCAGCAACCTGTACAAAGTCGAAGGCTGTGTAAAACATTTCGAACCTTAATTTTTTTACATGATTTTCTCGTTTTTTTCATTTTTATCGAGCTCACTCTCGTAATTGAGAGGGACGGTAGCGTGATTCGCGAGAAAGCGGATCAACGACGGCGTAAGAACCGATCATACGGTTGGATAACCGAGCTGGGTAAATACACTAAGTACTTGAAGTGCGTATTGAAGTATCAAGTATGGATTCAGTGCCTAGTAGCTACTCAGAACTTCAGTAATTTAGTTCTGCCAGTACTCAATACGTCAATACTCAAAGACTACCCATACTGAGAAAAACTTACATAGTAAATAGTTCCCAGGGGGGACGTCTACATTTTACAGTTACGACAGTGACCAAAAATTGTAGTTGTAACTATAATTATAGTTTAATCAATTGAGTTTATGCTATTAAAAACTATCTATATAGACGTCCCCCCTGGGAACTATTCGTTATAGTAGGAAATGCCATCCTTTTTCTCAGTGCAGCGTTCAATACTTCCAGTACTTGATACTTCAATATGTACTTCAAGTACTTAACGTTTGTGCCCAGCTCTGTTGTGTAACAATAGATCTTGTGTGTCGTTGCGCTCCGCGCGGCTAAGCTGACCCTTTTCTCTCACGGTAACTGCTCCACAAAACCACAAACTCATATAGTAACCCGGTCAGTTTCACCGTCCGTCCCCAATAGAGCAGCGTACACGCCCTTCCCGAAAATTGCTCTCACGTGTCCCGTTGGGAATGTTGCACGCGTGCCGAGATCTGGGTCGCCGGCGAAAGTATCAAGAGTCTCATTTCGAGGTACAAGAGAAGGAAGAAAAAAAAACAGAACGCAGGCAAGAGAGGCGATCCCAGTTACGCGATCTCAGAAAACAAGTACGATATCTTTCGTTGGTTCATCAGTCACGAATATTCATTTTTCGGCTGCGCAATATCTCAATCCATACGTCTGTCTTCGGATGGACTTGTATCTTCCATGCAGAGCACACAACGCTGTGGAGGCGAACAAACGATTGGATTAATTTTCGAATAAATAACAGGCCATAGAGAGTTTGTATCACGACAGGGTTAGCGTGGGATTTACATGCAGTGGAACCATCGGTAGTGCACGTTTCCTATCTCTGCGCCAACGGGAGAGTGCAGTACCGAAGTGTTATATCCATGAGCCACTGCACCTCGACAGAGAAGAAACCAACAAAACGAAACCGGACGAATTAATAGAAACTGTTCCATTCATTGGTCCGGTTTCCCATTTGTGATATAAACTCCTCTATAAACAGTTATTTATAAAAAATTGAATCCAGTCGTTTGTTCGTATCGACAGCGTTATGTGGCCTGTATTGGAGCTGGGCAATACAAAATACTATATGTATTTCAAATACAAAATACTTTTTGTACTTAAAATACATTTATAAGTACTTCGTTTAAGTACTTCTTAAAGTACCTCTTAAAAATCAATATGAGTGGATGGATGGACGGGAGGATGATAATCCCATCCGTACATCCATGCCAATATAATCCCATCTATCCATCCTGTCTGTCCCTAATATGCAGAAGACGCTAAAGTATTTGATTTTGGTACTTAAAACGCCCGAAAAGTACTTATAATACCATAAAATTATTTGAGTGCTTAAAATACCTGAAATACAACGAGTATTTAAAATACTGCCCGGCTCTGGTCTGTATAGAAGATCCCAGTTCGTTCGCAGTCTGACTTATGGATTGAAACATTCCGCAACCGAAAAGTGAATATTCCCGAATGGGGCTGATGGAATGTGGAACTAAGGGAGTCTCCACTGTACACACATCATTTGTACGTGCAGATATGCAGAAGGTCGAGCTCGAGGAAGGAAGAGAAAAATAATCGGAGAAATGTGGTCACAAGTTTCTTTTGCCCTGGCGATATGCAAAAGTGTTCCAGATTATCAATGGCCAATGCTTCACCTTGAGGATCTCCCGATAAGGTGGTATTACTGGATCGGTATAGGGCAAAAGATGTTGGTCACAATTGCTTTGCCAGAGGCGATATGCTCTTTCAAGATCGCCATGGGAAGTACCGGTGCCGATATAACACTATTCACAGTAGACTTAAAGATTAGCGTTTGAAAAAAATAGCTTCGCGCGTGTGTGTGCATACCAATTAAAAACACGCACACATTTCAATTTTTTTTAAATGTCTATAGGCGGCGGTAAACACATTCGCTTTCGTCTATTATTATAAAGGTAGATTGCCCTGTAGCATGAAAGTGTAAGGTCGAAGATCGGGAGCGTGAAACGGAACGCTAAATATTTGCGTGACTCCCGTTATCCAAGGAAATACTATTTACGTGGAACTTTTACGGCTTTTACGGCATTAACGATTTTAATTTTCAGCTTCCGCTATGAATATTGATAACAATAATAGGATCCATGGCACTTCATGCCGGGGTTCGCGAGGGATGCGGTTACATCTCTCTGCCATTAAACTTCACTTCACACACGCAATCGCATGTAATCAAGTGTACATTCTCACGTTGTGACATTGATTGATCGCCACGAAACCTTAGACAGTCCCCCACGCAAAGCAACATTAAGTAAAAAACCGTTTCTCATTGAGAATATCAGGTCCTGCGGTGATACCCTGAATAACTTATTTACCTTTTGAAACCGTGTTAGCAGCAGCGGCAAAAAATATCTTCAAAAGTTGAAAGAAATGTTTGTTACGAGTCTAGACGTTAAACCGAAAAAAAATCAGTGAAAACTATTTCGATTCAAAAAATAAGATTTCCAAACCCAAAGTCACGTATTCGTGGTAAATCTCCAGAACTCTAAATTTTCAGTTTCTAAATGTCATAGTCCGTAGCGACAGCGTGAGCTTCTGAGCCACAATAACCCGCTAGTTCATATATATGTACAGAAGCCAATCGCGTAAGTTGCATCCAGATAAGTTTAACCAACCGGGTACGTTGGACAAAATACAACCGGATAAGTTGGACAAAGCACAACCGGATAAGTTGGACAAAGCACAACCGGCTAAGTTTGGACAAAGCACAGCCGGGTAAGTTGGACAAATTACAACCGGCTAAGTTGGACAAAGCACAGCCGGGTAAGTTGGACAAAGCACAGCCGGGTAAGTTGGACAAAGCACAACCGGGTAAGTTGGACAAAGCGCAACCGGATAAGTTGCACAAAGCACAACCGGATAAGTTGGACAAAGCGCAACCGGATAAGTTGGACAAAGCACAGCCGGGTAAGTTGGACAAAGCACAACGGGGTAAGTTGGATCGACCTTTTCTGGGAGTCCGCTTACCCGCATGGCGGGTAGACGAATACCCATTCCATTTTGATAGCAACCTATCAAATCATTCCTGCTCCAAGTGTTTTTAATGGGAAGAATCAGTGGGCAAGTCGTAGGGAATCCAACTGATCCGATCGTGCGTAATTGGCTTGGTTACCGAGCATGCAACTCACGGCATCGTCTACTGTAATAAGATGTCTACCGCATGAATAGTAGAGTAATAAATTGTACACATGTATATATAAATATATATGTATACATGCGTGTATGTCGGATACATATATGTATATTATACACATATGTTTATTTATATAATAAGATACCTAATATCCTTTACATGGCGGTAAACACGTACTTTCTATGCTCACGAGTCTCTCAGTTATGATTACCGTCTAATCTCGGTCTTTGGGGCTACTCTCACTATCGGTCCATTAAAAAAATATCGATCCATTGAGCATTTACAAGCAGTCTTCGAGTGCGCCGTTAATCTTTCACGTACGGGAGCCTCGGGCTTCGTGGGCCGGTGACTTCGCAGCCTTGACACTGCCATAGTAGAACTCACATATCTTTTGATCCCTATATTCGTAAAATATAAACAAGGTCTTCTTCTGAAACATGCTAGCTTGTTTCAATTATTACGAATTATGAGATTTTTTACAGTAGTCGTTTCCCTAATATTAATTTTATGGTAGGGTAAAAGTGGTGAATATGGCCCAGTTGATATATAATTTATTTACGTGGTAAAAGGGCTGGGCCATATTCCCCACTTTTATCCAAAGTATGCATTTAATTGATTAAATTAGTTCAACACATTATGCAACTAATTTTAGCATCAAAAAGTAACACAAAGTAGTCTCACCTCGTGAACGGCGACAGCGATGCACCCCATGTGGGATTCTCCAAGTTTGTACAGAGACCGTCGTAACGACGGTATTTGCCGGGACGACATTCCACGTCACTGAGATACGCCGGGCAGACCTCACGAATAAGTGTCTTCGACGTGTCGATCAGAGGCAGACTTTTCTGGATTTCCTCGTATGTCAGACCGTAGCTGAAATCATGGATGCAATATTCTCGAATGAAATACGAATTTATTGACTGCGCGTTTGTGCTGACTTAGACGATTTGCAATATTCTTCTCGAGATATTCATTGATATTCATCGAGTAGTTATATAACTTACGTTTGAGCAAGATTGGTAGAGATGTCGAGAAGCAATTCACCGACGGACGCCAAGTCCTCGGGTCTCCATGCCTCACCGTGCGGCTGGGCGACATCTGAATCAAAGCAAGATTTACTCACGTTGTATAATTATTTATTTATTTATATATTGATATATTTATTTATATGAATACGGGCAATCGCCCAATTATAGATACGATGGGATAACCCCATCACGCAATACAAAAGTTGTCGAAAAGCCGCAAAAACATGCACGGAGAAAAATAGTTCTGTTTCTCTAACAAAATGTAGATCGTTAATAATGTATTGTTGTAGCAGAAAAAATATTTGGCTGCCACAGCAAAATATTTTGTTGTCTCTATGTTAAGGAGGTAAATGAGTAATGGTAACAAAATTCTTCCTGCCCCAACAATATTTTTTTCTCCGTGGGGTTATTGTTCGTGGTACAACCCTCACCCATAAAGGAAAACAGTTCAAAATCGATATTTTCATATCGCTTCCTCATAAAAGTCGAAAATTGAAATTTTCATAATGTCCCTTTATTCGCAAAGCTTCTTCTATGAGTAAGCATTTTCTATATTTTTGGCTTCCTGATAGAGGAAGCTTCGCGAGTAAAGGAACATTATGAGAAAGCCATATGAAAATTTCAATTTTCAACTTTTATGAGGAAGCGATATGAAAATTTCGATTTTGAACTTTTTTCAACGTCAACATCATGTTTGACTTTTTTGCAAAATTGTTGGTTGATGGTTCAGCGTGAAAAATACACCAACTTCGCGCTTCACTTTGTCAAATCTGTGATCAGCACGAAAACATACATGGAATTATGCACTCCTGAATTATTTTTTTTGCACTTTCGATTTTACTCCAGAAATCCAAATGATACCTCTTTATCTAGCTTTTTCAGCCCCGTCATATATGTCATCTTGTATATTTCTTGTAGAACATGATAGACATCTGAGTTTTTTCGCGATGCCATCGAGAAGCAAAGTCATTTTTCCTATATTGGTTATAAAAATTCC
Organism: Ichneumon xanthorius; assembly: GCA_917499995.1. Lineage (NCBI taxonomy): Eukaryota > Metazoa > Arthropoda > Insecta > Hymenoptera > Ichneumonidae > Ichneumon > Ichneumon xanthorius. Next base: position 17,783,269 of record OU824206.1, on the reverse strand, counting down.
CGAAAAACTTTTTTCTTTAATTCTCGCTCTGAGGCTATATATAACCTATTTTTCCCACTAACCACGAATCTGCAACTTATTCTACTCTTAACTCAATATTTGACACGAAACCTCGCATCAGAAAGAAAATACCAATTTTTACAAAAAACAATAGAAAAGCTCCAAGACGCGGTCGATAAAACAGTGGTCTGGTTTAACAAATGGCGACTCAAACCGAACCCTCTGAAATCCCAACTGGTCATCTTCAACCATAAGATAAACCCGCAATCACCAAAAATCCGACTTTTTAACATAGAAATTTCACCAACGCAGCATGCAAAATACTTAGGCATTTTCATAGATAATAAATTAAACTTCAACCATCACCTTCAGCACTGCAAACAGAAAATAACAGCAAGATCATCACATTTCCGGAAAATAACATTTAGAGATCGAAAGATCCATATAAAGCACCTAGCCAAAATGTATAAAAGTATATGTAAACCCATAATAGAGTATGGTCATCCGTTTCTTCTAAACTGCAAGAATACAGCAATCAAAAAAATAAAAACAGCCGAAACTAGTGCTATCCGGAACCTGACACGAATAAGACACCCAAACAACCCTCTACACAACCCCCCCCCCCCCCCCCAACACACTACTCTACGAAAAAACGAACATCACCCCCATAATGACAAGAACTCAAACCCTCACCAAAAGGTTCGCCGCTGAACAAATACTAAACATTCAACCGCTCTGTATACAACCTACACATAATGCAAACCCCAGACGCAAACACCCTACACTCACCACATTTCAACAACTCGAGAGAATGGCAAACGACGGCACAAACCAAACCTAAGCGTCTAATTTAAATACCACCTTCCCACCGAAAACGTACACATCTGTACAAAAAAGCGAATCAGGGGCTGAAGGACTTAGGTCGATGGGCCGTTGGCAATGGTAATAGCAGACGAATATATTATGTAAATAATCGCGCAAATGTATCACTGTACCATGAAATTCATTGTCAATAAAGACATTTACTACTACTACCACTACTAATTTTTCGTAAAGTGCTAAAAATTCTAAATCTCAAAAAAAATGTAACGGTTTGATCGATCCTCGCCAAATTAAATAGGGATCATTGGGCGATAATAGGCCCTTTGTGTACAACTTCTTGTCCCGATAGCGCCAAAATTGTTAGAGCTAGCGTGCGTACAAAGTTTCTAAGCAAACTGAAAAATCGCGTAAAATTTTAATGAGTGCAAGCATTTTGCTAAATTGTAACTAAACTTTAGTATTCGCGCCTGCTCTACCCACCTTAGAAATCTCAGCTTGTTAATCCAAGCCATTCTTAAGTTATAAGAGGTTCAATTTTTCGGGTCTGAGACACACACGCACATACATACATCCAAACATTTTTTCTAAAAATGATTTTCCGATTTTTGGAACATTCTAAACGAATTTTCATTAAAATCTCGAAATTGTTGTTTTCATTAAAGCGTCCACTATGAGGAAGCAAAAAAGGAAAAAATTACAAATAAATTAGGAGAAATTGAAAAGAGACAAATTATCCGTATTTGTAACCAAGGTAGCGCAAAACAAGGTGTACTATATGCCGTAGACACTGCTCTTGAAAGCGAGACCACTCCAAAATACCAAAATCAATTAACACTATTATTTATTTATGTATGTATGTATTTATTTATTTATTTATTAGGTGACGTAAAAGACTACGAGCTCAAAGGATAGAATGGAATAAAAAATGGTTCTACTTACTGATTCTTTTTCTGGCTTCGATATAAGCACGATTTACAGCATCGTAGGTGATGCAGGTGTGCGTACCGGAGGACGATGGCCTGTATTGACAGAAAAGAAAAAATTAGACCGTTTTTAGTCATTTTTCAAAAAAACTCAGTCACATAAAATTCCTGGCTAGTTCTGATTTTCACCAAATTCAGTACCACAGGTCTTTGATCAGAATATCATATTTGTGTGGAATTTTTAAGACGATAGCTCAAAATTCATGCAAGTTAGAGCTACCACAGAGAATTTTCAATAAATTCAAAATCCCGTAAAATCTCAAACCAGATCTCAATCTTCACAATAATTGCACTAAACGAAGTAACGTGACCACTCTACTAGTGTATCGAAGTTCAACGCACTGTCGTAGAATAACCGTTTCCGAGTTATAATCGCTTTAAACTATGAAAATCTATCACACCCACATACATCCGGTTGCCAGCTACAAATCGCGTTTCTAGACGTTTCAGTCTATTTTAAGTAGTTTGACATAAAAATCTCGAAACATTTTTTTTTTACGAAAACAGCTTCCGCTTTGCGGAAGCAAAATTTAATTTAATGTCAAATAAGAAAAATGCAAAAAACAGCAGTGAGTGCATTCCGTGTAGTCAGTCTTAGCTTATTATATTGCCCGCAAATAAATTCGCCAGGATATAGTATATGCAACACGTACTTATATAAGTAGCCGATGTGTGTAATTATACTGGGCGTATCTAAGGTGTTCAGGAATAATCGAGAGACCGCGTGCTTACACTGTCGCAAGCTGTATCTGCATAATGTCTCAAAACCTCAACGAGCTTTCACGGGCTCGTCGAGCTAGGCCAAGACTAAGTGTAAAATTATACGAAGCTGGTATAATATGTAACACGCGGATATTTCACTGTGCCGGTGTAATTCGAAGCGTTGGTAATAAGTCTCTATCTCGTCGTTCCAGAATCTCACGACGGAAAGAAAATCTGCCTGACGTATCCGGTATCTGGATCACATCGTAGCGCGCTAAAGAGGCTCCGATACCGTATGCAAGACCAGTTTCTGACGGCTATATGTGGAGTCACGGTTTAGCGAATTCGCACAGTTAACCCTTTTTCGCCGAACGTGACATACGTGTTCCAGATTTTTAAACACAACTAAATGCATATGACGTTATTGCAGTTTCACTCTAACTTAGTAATAGAAACCTATTGGGGTTTTTAGGATTCGTCGGATTTCTCAATGGATTGCAGTGATTATATGACATTAACTTTATTGAAAACAGTTTAGTACGAAAAGAACAATGGGCCTAGTTAAAACAAAGACGCATCTGACTAACGCTCCTTCAGAATATGTAACATAAAGAAACCAGAAAGAAAACATGGGAGACCGAAAGTCACTAGAAGTCTCACTTTTGATAGTCAATCGTTTCAACAAAATCCAATAAACGTTATCGGAAAAGGTTCTTAATCCTATGAGACTCGAGCCTGTGCAGAGACAGCTCTTTTGCTTCCTCATAGAGAAAACAATGTTTTCATTACAAAAGATTACAAAAAATCTTTTTAGAAAAATAAGTAATAATAAATGACAGTAACTCGTTTTTGAGGATACAATGACTTCTAGAACACATTATTGCCGAAAGGCTTTGAAAGATGTAAAATGCCGACGAACTTTTTCGTAGCAGAAGGAAAAAACACACGGAAAGATTTACTGCATACCGCATATCGGCTTTCAGCTCAGATAATCACATAGCGAGGCAGATGCAGCGAGGGAAAAAATGAAGCAGCACTATTTACAGCTATCGCACCGGTCAGGGACGCCACGAAGTTGAACGGCTCTTACTTAATGGGCAACGAGCATAGCTTGTTAACGATGTCATATTAGAGATAAGATGCACTCGCAGCATATTCATCATCGTCAATCTGACCTGGTAAATAGTGCTTTCGACACAAAACTGCTCGAGCGAGATGATCGACAGACGGAGAACGGTGGCGATTTGTTTAACATGGGACAGGGAACTTCGAGATCTAAGTGTCGAACAGACAGGACTGTGGTAAGTTCCTCGTGTTTTTCCGCGTTTGCTGAATTCCGTAGACGAAGTAACGAATAACACATGGTACTGCGCAATGCAAATCCTTGTTAAATGTCGTATTCGGTTCAATACCACAACACGATCGAATGCAAAATTAAATTACATTTTTTTAATGTTTAAAAAAAATGTAATATGTTATTTTTGGATAGTGTCGTTTTGACGCGTCACCAAAATCGTACACTCTACGAAATTAAGAAATCGTCTTCAGTCCTATTCCGCAACGAGTCCATAACGCATTGTATCGATCAGCGATAAACACGCGAGTAAATTCCAGAAAAGAAAGTTGACGTCTGGCAAGAATTTAGTGCAGCTGCATCACTGTGGTGAAGTAATAAAGAATTTACGAGTTGTAAATTAAATCCGAGACAGCCGGAGAGATTCATGAGTTCGCGTTAGCGCGAGATTGATGTGATTCTATTGATGGAAGCGATTATTTGGTTTTCAGTATACTCGCGTATATACCTCGGGGTGACAGCGATACCGCGCGTAAGTCTTTTTTTTCCACGAGGTTATTCGCTATTGATTATAGCAGGTAATGTTTCCCGAGCAATTCCCTCCGAGCTGCTAATGCGCACTTCTGACCAGCTATTAGAAAAATATGAGTCTACCGAGGCAAGATCTCACGTTGCCAAAGCAAGTACCGCTTGAGGTTGCGTTATTCTGGTACACTTCTGTCAGCCATGATGAGTGTGCACGCGGATGTGGTTAAAATCGTTTCGCACGTTTTTAAGTATCATAACATCGTAATAATCCAATCTGCAACGAATCGTGTACTTAGGCAAAAAATGAAAATCCATTTCGGAGCTATGCGCGAATTTCTGACTCGTCACAGGGACAAACAAGTTTGTCTGTGTGTTCCATTAATGGAGAGACAGGACAAATATCGCCGATTGCACACCCTTGTTTACTTCGCGATTCATCGATAAATACGACTACGAGCGAGTCGATGTCTGATACTGCCCGTACACTACTTTCGTTTTCCCGCGAAATTCCAAGTGACGAGACGGGGCGATCTAAAAAGGTACTAGAAAGTACTCGTTCCTCGCCCACCTTAGATTCGTGACGATTGCGCCTATGACGGAAAAATAACGTCACACTTGATTTAACAGTATACTGGAGTACAAAACAAGTATACAGAACACAATCGCAGTGGATTTGCATATTGCTGTCTGGGTATAGGATAAGGGTGGTGAATGAGCAATGAAGAAGTTGACGAAGTCAATTTTAGTAGAAGATATAGATTCTCGAAAATACCCTTTATACCTTTGTAATTTCTATGCACACTATGAATTGCGCTGGAATTTAATACACTGTAAAAAAACGGCGTTATATTCAACACCACTTTAACACCACCATGTGGTCCACATAGGTCCATTACTTTGGTGTTAAAAGCAGTGTTAAAATATGGTGTAAAACATGCGGTGTAAAATCGGCGGTACTTACTGAACATACAGTCTAACACTGTAACGGTGAACAGTAACACCGAACTTTACTCCTAAGAGAATAAAAAGGGTTTAAACGGTTGAAGTAAATATAATAAATCGTTACCAATAATTGGCCAACATAGTAATTACGTGGTACATCGTGATAATTATAAATGAATGTATATTTGACACCATTAAATGGATAGGGTAAAAGTGGGGAATATGGCCCGGTCCTTATATCATTGATTTACGTGTTAATAGAGGTGGGCCATATTCACCACTTTTATCCTATTTGAAACTTAAAATTGTAGTTAAATGCATCACTTCTTAGAGATGTTATCAGTTAACACACAGTTGTGTTGATGTCTAAGAAAATAACACCATTAAATGACATCGTGGTTCATAACACAATTTGGTGTGAAGATTTATTAGAGTACACCGCGTTACCGGTTTACCATATGTTCAGTGTATTATTCACTGCAAAATGTTCATTTTAACACCGGTTTTTTTACCCCTCACACCATACGCTGCAGATTTCTTACAGTGTACCACGTAATCGTTACGAAAAAGTTGACGAAGTCAATTTTAGTGGAAGATATAGAATCTCGAAAACACTCTTTATACCTTTGCAATTTCTTTATGGGCACTATGAATTCCTGTGGAATTTAGTACCACGTGATCCCGAGTGCAAATTGAATGAAGGCCTTGTCGGGCCTTGTTTTGATCTAAAGATCCGGTTCAATTACGCTCGGGACGAGATTGAACAAAAATTAAAGGCCTAAAGCGTGCAGCAATTTTTAAAAAAGTGTCCCAACTTACCCTACTGCCCCACATCGGTAGGTATTTACGTGTACTTAACGAGAAAACGGTGCAGATTAAATTTTTTTTCGCTTCATGGGAGGCCATGTTATTTAGCACCCGATACCGAGCCCCGGCTCTTTCGGTTCGTTAAATCTCGTACGCGCGTCCCGCCGCGTCGCAATCACTTGAGCTCGATAAAGACAACAACTCACGAAATCCCTTGCGGCTATCGGGAACGACTCGCGTTCGGGTTTCTCGTAACTCGCCCTGCCATACACTCCGACACTCGGTAAGTTCTTACTCCGCGATTTTAAATCAACGGACGTTTATTAAGCATCGTCTCATTAACTCGATCTTTGGTACGCAGAGATCCGAGAAATCCGACGAGACATTGATTTTGCCGGATAAGACGCAAGCGATATTTTTATTTATTTATTAATTTTTTCATCTACGTGGGTATGCAGTGCTTCCCCCTGAGATCTTGAACCCGTTACGAGCCAATTCGATGACGTAATTGATGTTTATTTATTTTTATGATAAAAATTGTCGATTAGAATTTCTACAAAGTATTTTCATACTTCCTTGATTTAACGAGATTATTGAATATTTAATTAATGAGTGAATAGTGACCTGGATCAAACCTCGTGTAACGAAAAAATTGCTGTTCATGCCTGTAAATATGGATACCAATACCTATTTGCCGTGCTTTATTGGCAAGTACATTCGATCGTTTTCTCTGATTAATGATCAGCACTTCCGACGGAGCGAAACTTTTTGAGCAGCGTTCATACGGTCAGTATAGATTGGCGGGGTACAACGGTATTTCTTGTTACGAGAGATCGCCGATATTGATAGTATAGTATCCGGATAAGAACCCACTCTCTTCTTTCGCGCATGCATGAAAAAGTATTATAGCGCAGTGTGTGGAAAGGCAGGAGATCCGTGAGACTGCAAGGCGGGACTGGAAATGAAAGTTTGGGGGTCATGGTCGGTACGAAATGTGTAGCTGTTATTGATCCGCATGCTCGATCGTGCGTCATATGCAAGTCAATTTTTTATTTTTTTGTCAGCTGTTGGATTCTATAGCTATTATAATCCATACAAAACAAGCAAGATCTCAATTACCGTGCGCATTCATTTTATTACTAAATTTCACATAATATTAAACCGCGTATTGAATACTTAAGAAAGGCGCATGAATCGCCGAAGGGATAGTAGCAGAAATACAACAGTTTTACTTTCTATCCAGGCACATCGATATTACCCTTTGTCTGAGGTTTTACGATAGCGTATGGTCTCTGACTAAGTGTCTCGCGATCCGGTTTATCGTTAAATCCGGGACCGGTGTGTTTAAACAGGACAGGATATGCTTGAGCCCAAGATGATGCATGATTATAATAGGTCGGAGAAACACAATCGTAGCGTATCCTGTAGTTCCTCGTGTATCGAGAAAGATTGATATAGCGAATCTCGAAACTCTGACTGAACACCATCAGTCACGATCGTGATCGTGAAGTGACTGCTGATCGTTCGGCAGAATCATGCGGATTCGTGATTCATGCGCCGAAGCAGTGATGAGGATAATCGTTCATGAGAATGGTCCATGTTTGTTCCATTTTCTTTTTTCTTTTTCAAGTACTCTTTTCAACGAAACTCTATCGTATTCATCACCCAGCTCTTAGATGTGCTTTAGGCATTTCCTACGCTCAAAAAGATCGTCTCCTTTTTCTTGAACACCGTTTCGCTGGCTGTACCGGTTGATAGGTTTTCTCAATATTAAGGTAATTATGTCGCGAAGGCAATACAAAGTCATGTGCATAAACTTTTAACATGTTGTAATTTAACGATCAAATTGTACTTGTACAAAAGCTCGAAGGCTTTTACCGACCATTTAAGTAAATAATTAGATCTTTAAAATCGGTCTTTTTACACGCCGTGTAAAAAGACCGTAAAGATGTAAAGACGTAAAATTTCGCCAGCTCTCACGTAAGCGCTATGTAATACGTGAGAACTGGCGAAATTGATAATCAAATCGAGAATTAACATACTTAGATCAACGATAGAGACAAAATATAAAGTACTGCGGTCTATGCGCAACAAAAAAAAGTGAAATTACCGGACTAATGTTCAATTGAACTGCGATCAAAGTGCGCGATTTCGGGCCAAATGAGGATTCCTAAGCTAATTGTCGTAAAAATGAAGTCAAATCCACAATAAACAAATAATAGTATTTATTCTACAGAGACGATTAAAAAAATATTATATTTTCACAGTTGTGTTTAGAACCGGGGCCGCAATACGTAACCAACTTAACGATCTACGCACCTGCGTTGAATATTCTGAATCTCAAAGTTGAAACTCCGAACGGTTTATGAACGGTTTAGCTGTTCGATCGCAGAACGGGATAAGATAATTCGCCTCTATCGGCCGGCTACGTGTATGAAGACTTGGGTAAAAGTAGTGAATATGACCCGGTCCAAAGGCTATACAATTACCATTTTAATCGGGGCTGGCCATATTCACCGCTATTACCCTAAGTATCGATGAAAGGGAAAAAAAAACATCTCGCTCGTACAGAAAAAATACGCAGTCACCGCGCAGAAAATCCGGCGCAGAATCGGACTATATCGGTTGGCCAGGGCAGTCCTGGCGTTCGCCATCCGGATCTGGACGTACACAGTGACGCTGATGTCTCGTCGACGCTTTCACTGACGACGACTGTCACATCGATCGCTTATCGACGGATACGAGGGAGCCCGCGTTCGCAATATCACGAGAACCGCACGCTAACGTGGACCATTATAACCTGGCCCGAGGCTCATTCATTCTGTTTTTCAGCCTGACCACGTCGCATGCACCGCCGTCGAGCGAGAGCGACTAATTAATGCAGAGCCCGCTCCGGGGCGAACGCGCGCCGCCGAGGAATCACGTCGATTACGCGGACGGGGTGATCGACGAGTTTTACCCGGTCGCGAAATAGATACGCGAAATCACACCATTCACTGTGTTGTACATAAAATAGATATGGTATATTTTACCAGGAAATATCGGTGACCACGTGCGCCAACTACGGTGATACTATCTAGAATTTATTTTATACTGTTGGCTGTGCCAGTGCGCCACCCTCGGGCTATGGTCCGATCTCTAATTTGCGACCGCGACGAGCGGACTTTTGATTTCTTCGGATTTGACGGACAATTTAAAAAATAATTTTACCAGTGGCAACGTACGAAGTGATGGAGCGACCCGCATAAGCTGCTCAACAGCGTGGATCCACTAATGATCTCTGGTAGTTTCAGTGTCCGCCATAATAGCGCGAGTGCATCAGTGAATGGACGAAATCACTTATATGATTGATAAAAAAAAAGTACTCAATCGAAGGTAAATCACATGGTGATGAAAATTTGGAAAAAAATCACAGATGGCGTTGAAATTGTCGCCACAGATCTGCGGAGTTTTTCGACTGTGGAAGATTTGTTTCTTCTTCTGTGGTTCAGAAAATACTTCACGCAGCTAAGCGGTGATTGTTGCAGCGGCTGAGGTTTTTTTTGTGTGAAAAAAGTGTTAGACTTAACTTTTTTAGGATAAGTAGTGCGGTGAATGAATAACGATAGAGATAATTATTGATTCTATAATAATTTTTTTCAATAAATTGGTGTAAATATGACAAAATTATCAAAGTCCATTCACTGGCGTGCATTCCTGATCTCTCTCCAGTGAATGAACAATACATAGCTATGAATAAATCGACTAGATATTGTTCTTTTTATTAGTAAGTTAGCTGCGGCAACGTTCGACCTAGAATGAATTTATGGTCGGACTCTATGGTCGGAGTCGGTGCTCTTGAGAAGCTAGATGTTAAGGATATCGTTACCAGAAACGTGAGGGGGGCGAGCCCCCCCCCCCCCCCCCACCCCTCACTACTCTCCCGAGGGAGAGGAGTTCCGCTGAACGCGGTAGTCACTGTGCGAGAGAGAAAGGTGATATGAAGCAAGTGTGCTAGAAAGGGATCGACGCTTCATGTTTTTAACGGCAGTTGAAAACCGGACCGTAAATCTTTTTCAAATTTGGACACTGTCTGTAGTAAAGTATGCCCTTCAGTCGGTTAGTTTTGCTTCCTCATAGAGGAAGCTTTGTTTTGATGAAAAAAAAAAATCTCGAGCTTGTAATGAAAACGTGTTCAGAAGGTTCCAAAACGTCGAAAAATTACATTTAGAAAAAATGTCTGGATGGATGGATGGATGGATGGATGGATGTGTGTGTGTGTGTGTGTGTGTGTGTGTGTGTGCGTGCGTGCGTGCGTGCGTGCGTGCGTGCGTGCGTGCGTGCGTGCGTGCGTGCGTGCGTGCGTGCGTGCGTGCGTGCGTGCGTGCGTGCGTGCGTGCGTGCGTGCGTGCGTGCGTGCGTGCGTGCGTGCGTGCGTGCGTGCGTGCGTGCGTGCGTGCGTGCGTGCGTGCGTGCGTGCGTGCGTGCGTGCGTGCGTGCGTGCGTGCGTGCGTGCGTGCGTGCGTGCGTGCGTGCGTGCGTGCGTGCGTGCGTGCGTGCGTGCGTGCGTGCGTGCGTGCGTGCGTGCGTGCGTGCGTGCGTGCGTGCGTGCGTGCGTGCGTGCGTGCGTGCGTGCGTGCGTGCGTGCGTGCGTGCGTGCGTGCGTGCGTGCGTGCGTGCGTGCGTGCGTGCGTGCGTGCGTGCGTGCGTGCGTGCGTGCGTGCGTGTGTGTGTGTGTGTGTGTGTGTGCGCGTGCGCCAGGCCTGCAAAATTCAACCGTCTGTAACTCAAGAACGGTTTTATCAATCGGGTTAAAATTTGACAAGCATGTAGAGCAGTTGAGTGCCTATGTTTGTTACAATTTAGGGAATAATTGAATCATTCGTTCAGATTTTATTAGATTTTGAAATTTTTGGAAAAAGTGTGTTCGCGCTCTAGCTTTCGCAAATTTTGAGTTTTCGCGTTGAAACTTTCTATAGAAGTAGACCAACATCAAACAATGTTCGCTATTGAATTTGGTAAAAATCGGTCGAGGGGTCTCGGTTTTGTGACATTTTAAATTTTTCGAAAAATATAATTTCCACTCTAGCTCTTATATTTTTTGAGATCTTTGCCTAAAAAAATCGACATAAATCAATTATTATGGACTCATGTTCCCCATATTAAATTTGGCAAGAATCGATCCACCCGTTTAAATTTTACAAAATTTTGAAAAAAAACTCGAAAAAATCGTACCTTCCAACTGACGCCCGTTTCCGTTTCAAATATTCATGTAGAAACAAAATAAGTAGCAGATACATGATCAGTGAGAGAAGAAAAATTCGTAGGTGGTGCCGAAATTATACAATCATGAGCTTAGAATCTTCGGGAACTACACTTCATGTCCTTCTTTATTTATTATGGTATGCGATGGGCCCACTTGTTAACATAATAAAAAAAAGTTGAAAATTGAAATTTTTATATGGCTTCCTCATAAAAGTTGTAAATTGAAATTTTCATATGGCTTCCTCATAAAAGTTGAAAATTGAAATTTTCACATCGCTTTCTCATCATGATCTTTTATTCGCAAAGCTTCCTCTATGAGGAAGCCATAAATAAAGAAACGGCTTTCTCATAGAAGAAGCTTTACGAATAAAGGCTCATTATGAGAAAGCGATGGGAAAATTTCAATTTTCGACTTTTATGAGGAAGCCATATGAAAATTTCAATTTGCAACTATTTTTAATGTCAACTGAACAGAAATTGGCGGAGAAAAACGCTACATTGTATCCTTTTTGAGGTTAGATCCGATCCTTCCCATGTTAAAAGAGGTAACTTTGAAATCACGTTGCAAAAAATCTAGATCGTAAAAAAATCTTTAAAAATGCCAACAATTAGAGGGTTTTTTTTTCTATAAAGTACATAAGTTTCATTAAGATCGAACAGAAACGACTTTTGGTAAGAATATCTTTAATTGCGCTTTTGTTCTTTTTTGCCTTATCTTGTCAGAATAAAAAAATTGTTTATTAATAAAAGAATTTGTTTATTGTGCGTATATGTTGACATTTTATTAAGAATATATTGAAATTGGAGAATAAAAAAAGTATATTAATTTTCTCGGATAGCTTCGACAGAAAAAAGGCAAAAATAAAACTTATCAACGACAAAAAATATATAATATCCGGTCAAAAAAATATCTTCAAAGTCAATTTGAGACTTAGACGAAAGGTGCTTCATTACGATTTGCCTTATAAAGCTAATCGGTTTTCATTTTCTGGTTTACCAGTATTATTATTAATATGATATAATTAAAAAACACTGTGATCGTTAAAATTTAATATTTAACTCGAATAATTAAAAAAATATTAACTTATTGAGTTATTGTCATGATATCTACGTACGATAGCTTGAATCGCGAATACCTGTCCATTCACTGGTGTCTTTTCGGCTTTTTGAGATTTGATCTTTTATTTCCGCTGTATTATGTTTTGAAACAGTCTGCAATTTTTTTTCACAATCAGTATGATGTATTTTATCAACTGAACTGAGTCCGAAAGGTGTGCATAGGATATTTTTATTTTACGACTCTCTTAAAAATGACGAGCGGCTTAATCGTCCATTCACTAGTGCATTCACCCCACTCGGTATCGAACAAGTCTATATCTTTTTATGAATAGTTTTGGCCCCTTTGCTCAATATCCTCAATAGAACCGTAACGTTTTTCGAGCACATTTATCCGATGTCTCGTAAAGATCTTATGAAATTAAAAAAAAAGTGGCTATCTTGTTTCTCGTACGGTCGAGCCACGCGTTCACAACTGTTACATATTCGAGGATCATTAGAGCGATACGTTGGGCCAAAGCGATTGCCATGTATGAAGACACGCGGTAGCGTCTCGACGTCAAGTACTTGATTTTTTTAAACAGGACGCTACCGTGCAGGATTGCACCAATTATATGTACCAGAAGTTGCGGACTGGAGAACGTGCACCAGCGGCCGTGCCACGTGCGGCACACGGCACTCGCCGGCTCGTCACCGTCGAGATACTCGGTTACCCGCGAATGCAGAGTGTCCGCGAATGCCCGCGACTGCACATACATGCAAGTTACACGCTCGTGTCTACTGCAGTCTCGAACAGCAGCGGCTCCCGTAGCCCCCGCGGTTGCGTCACGCGGATGCAGTATCGATGCAACCGGTCACAGAACGCTTAACCGAGTTCTCACTACTGGTATAGCGCTCAAGTAGTTACGACCCGCGCGAGGCAGACTGCCGTCTGGCCGACGAGAATTTTCGCGCTCAGCTCGATTTTCTCAACGTCCTTGCAGGGAATCCCTCACCTCAACATTCGGAGAAAACTATTGTGCGCTGGAAAATCATCGCTTATAATCGTTATCTATGTGCATTGCAATGGCAACGTAAAGAAAAAAAAAAGAACGGTGCGCATGCTCAGTTCGTAGCTCGCCGCAATGGCAGGGATAGCTGTCAGAAGAAAGTCATAAGTTTTCGAGGTCCGTTCTATAATTTGAGAAGTGTTTAGAACTATAAGTTGTGGAAGTATAAGTGACGAATGCTTCACACATATATACGCAATCAAAAGTGTAATTGGATCAAAATTTCAGTACTTTGCGATATGCCAAAAATCTGAGGAAAAAAATCAGCCGTATTAATGATGTTTGATTTTGCATAACATTACAAAAGTTATGAACAAATTATTTAAAAAATAAATTGTTTCCAAGAAAAAATCAGAAAACTTTTTATTTTCTCATTTTTCCTTGATTTTTTTTTTATTCGTATGAATTTTTTCAGAATTTTATAACATTTCACTTTTTTTTCTCGAAAATTTGAAAAATCTATCTAAAGGCACGATTTTCGGATATGTTTCCGTATCACGATTCCTCAGTACACACATAAAGTTTCAAGGTGAATGCATCAACAGTTCCGTAGTTATGGTGTTAAAAAAATTTTAACGGAAAATTCAAAAATGTAAGAAAATTCTGAAAAAATTCATGTGGCTTCTAGAAAATCAACGAATTCATTTAAAAAGAGAAAAAAGGTCCACTGATTATTTGTTGAACAATTAATTTTTTTAGCAATTTGTTAATACCTTTTTGACATTATTATTATGCAAAAGTAATATTCTTGGCACCTTTCATACAATTTTGCTTCCTTATAGAGCAAGCTATGTTTTCGTGAAAAACAAAAATTTCGCAATTTTAATGTCAGCGTATAAAAGTGGTCGAAAACGTCGACAAATGTGATTTTTAGCTGGCGTTCGGATGCGTGTGCGTGCGCGTGCGCGTGCGCGTGTGCGTGCGCGTGTGCGTGTGCGTGTGCGTGTGCGTGTGCGTGTGCGTGTGCGTGTGCGTGTGCGTGTGCGTGTGCGTGTGCGTGTGCGTGTGCGTGTGCGTGTGCGTGTGCGTGTGCGTGTGCGTGTGCGTGTGCGTGTGCGTGTGCGTGTGCGTGTGCGTGTGCGTGTGCGTGTGCGTGTGCGTGTGCGTGTGCGTGTGCGTGTGCGTGTGCGTGTGCGTGTGCGTGTGCGTGTGCGTGTGCGTGTGCGTGTGCGTGTGCGTGTGCGTGTGCGTGTGCGTGTGCGTGTGCGTGTGCGTGTGCGTGTGCGTGTGCGTGTGCGTGTGCGTGTGCGTGTGCGTGTGCGTGTGCGTGTGCGTGTGCGTGTGCGTGTGCGTGTGCGTGTGCGTGTGCGTGTGCGTGTGCGTGTGCGTGTGCGTGTGCGTGTGCGTGTGCGTGTGCGTGTGCGTGTGCGTGTGCGTGTGCGTGTGCGTGTGCGTGTGCGTGTGCGTGTGCGTGTGCGTGTGCGTGTGCGTGTGCGTGTGCGTGTGCGTGTGCGTGTGCGTGTGCGTGTGCGTGTGCGTGTGCGTGTGCGTGTGCGTGTGCGTGTGCGTGTGCGTGTGCGTGTGCGTGTGCGTGTGCGTGTGCGTGTGCGTGTGCGTGTGCGTGTGCGTGTGCGTGTGCGTGTGCGTGTGCGTGTGCGTGTGCGTGTGCGTGTGCGTGTGCGTGTGCGTGTGCGTGTGCGTGTGCGTGTGCGTGTGCGTGTGCGTGTGCGTGTGCGTGTGCGTGTGCGTGTGCGTGTGCGTGTGCGTGTGCGTGTGCGTGTGCGTGTGCGTGTGCGTGTGCGTGTGCGTGTGCGTGTGCGTGTGCGTGTGCGTGTGCGTGTGCGTGTGCGTGTGCGTGTGCGTGTGCGTGTGCGTGTGCGTGTGCGTGTGCGTGTGCGTGTGCGTGTGCGTGTGCGTGTGCGTGTGCGTGTGCGTGTGCGTGTGCGTGTGCGTGTGCGTGTGCGTGTGCGTGTGCGTGTGCGTGTGCGTGTGCGTGTGCGTGTGCGTGTGCGTGTGCGTGTGCGTGTGCGTGTGCGTGTGCGTGTGCGTGTGCGTGTGCGTGTGCGTGTGCGTGTGCGTGTGCGTGTGCGTGTGCGTGTGCGTGTGCGTGTGCGTGTGCGTGTGCGTGTGCGTGTGCGTGTGCGTGTGCGTGTGCGTGTGCGTGTGCGTGTGCGTGTGCGTGTGCGTGTGCGTGTGCGTGTGCGTGTGCGTGTGCGTGTGCGTGTGCGTGTGCGTGTGCGTGTGCGTGTGCGTGTGCGTGTGCGTGTGCGTGTGCGTGTGCGTGTGCGTGTGCGTGTGCGTGTGCGTGTGCGTGTGCGTGTGCGTGTGCGTGTGCGTGTGCGTGTGCGTGTGCGTGTGCGTGTGCGTGTGCGTGTGCGTGTGCGTGTGCGTGTGCGTGTGCGTGTGCGTGTGCGTGTGCGTGTGCGTGTGCGTGTGCGTGTGCGTGTGCGTGTGCGTGTGCGTGTGCGTGTGCGTGTGCGTGTGCGTGTGCGTGTGCGTGTGCGTGTGCGTGTGCGTGTGCGTGTGCGTGTGCGTGTGCGTGTGCGTGTGCGTGTGCGTGTGCGTGTGCGTGTGCGTGTGCGTGTGCGTGTGCGTGTGCGTGTGCGTGTGCGTGTGCGTGTGCGTGTGCGTGTGCGTGTGCGTGTGCGTGTGCGTGTGCGTGTGCGTGTGCGTGTGCGTGTGCGTGTGCGTGTGCGTGTGCGTGTGCGTGTGCGTGTGCGTGTGCGTGTGCGTGTGCGTGTGCGTGTGCGTGTGCGTGTGCGTGTGCGTGTGCGTGTGCGTGTGCGTGTGCGTGTGCGTGTGCGTGTGCGTGTGCGTGTGCGTGTGCGTGTGCGTGTGCGTGTGCGTGTGCGTGTGCGTGTGCGTGTGCGTGTGCGTGTGCGTGTGCGTGTGCGTGTGCGTGTGCGTGTGCGTGTGCGTGTGCGTGTGCGTGTGCGTGTGCGTGTGCGTGTGCGTGTGCGTGTGCGTGTGCGTGTGCGTGTGCGTGTGCGTGTGCGTGTGCGTGTGCGTGTGCGTGTGCGTGTGCGTGTGCGTGTGCGTGTGCGTGTGCGTGTGCGTGTGCGTGTGCGTGTGCGTGTGCGTGTGCGTGTGCGTGTGCGTGTGCGTGTGCGTGTGCGTGTGCGTGTGCGTGTGCGTGTGCGTGTGCGTGTGCGTGTGCGTGTGCGTGTGCGTGTGCGTGTGCGTGTGCGTGTGCGTGTGCGTGTGCGTGTGCGTGTGCGTGTGCGTGTGCGTGTGCGTGTGCGTGTGCGTGTGCGTGTGCGTGTGCGTGTGCGTGTGCGTGTGCGTGTGCGTGTGCGTGTGCGTGTGCGTGTGCGTGTGCGTGTGCGTGTGCGTGTGCGTGTGCGTGTGCGTGTGCGTGTGCGTGTGCGTGTGCGTGTGCGTGTGCGTGTGCGTGTGCGTGTGCGTGTGCGTGTGCGTGTGCGTGTGCGTGTGCGTGTGCGTGTGCGTGTGCGTGTGCGTGTGCGTGTGCGTGTGACACCTTGCATTGTTTAGAATAACTATAATTCGGAAATGGCTTGAGGTAGAGGGTATACATTTTGTACACTAGTAGAGTGGTCACCTATCTTCCTTCCGTGTAATTTTCATGAAGATTGAGGACCGATTGGAGATTGTACGCGATTTTGAAATTTTTGGAAAATGTCTGGTCGTTCTAGCTTCCGTAAATGTTGAGCTATCGTCCTAAAAATGCATATAAGTACAACACTATAAACAAAGACCTTTGGTATTGAATTTGGCCGAAATCAGTTGAAAATTGAAATTCTCATATCGCTTTTTTATAATGGACCTTTATTTTTTTGGTGAAAATTGTATTTTAATTATAGCTTCCTCTATGAGGAAGCCAAAACCGAACAACAAAATCTATCATGGAGGAAGTTATGGGCAAAACCGTAAAATATGAGGACGTAATTGTGCAAATGACTTTGCACGCTTTTTTTCTGATTTTTATACTACAACAAAATGTTCAAATTCTCACTGAATGGCACTTTTGGCTAGTAATGTATGTACGTCTGATTCATCCTTAACCCCCTTGCAGTCAACGAAACGTATTTCTCTATACGTTTTGGCCCCTGCAGGAGCCCCTGACAGTGAAGGGGTTAACAAAGGTTCCACTATACGCGTTAAACCCTAATGTGTCGTATGCCAACGAAATTTCATTTATATATAAATTTTTTCTAACCAGTCGTACTTACACACTTCCGCGCAGCAAGTTGTACGTGTAGTCGTAAGCGCTGCTCCTTCCTGGACCATTGAGGATCAGCGCGCACTCTTCGGTCGTGGAGTAAGCGTCCAGTGCTTGGTACTGGAGGGCTTCGCAACCGAAACCATTGATGTTTACGTTCGGCGCGAACAGACACAGCAGCAAAGCTAATTGTGTTCGTACTATCGCAGATCTGAAACATTAACAAACAAGATTTTCAGCATCCTTCCAACAAAGAAAATTCCGGATAGGATCACGTATCCTGCTGATCGCGTCACGGTGTTCCGTCAGTTCTGCAACCGCTATTCGGAGCTCCCGATTCGATCCCTACCAATGTTCTACATCGTGCATGTCAGGATAAAACGCGAACATATGAATCGCAAAGTAGGGCTTCGAGCCGAGCAGCAATTCAATCTGCGTACCGGTTGTTTTTCCTTTCTCTATCTAGGTATTCGAAGCCCGATCAATATTGATATTATTACCGATATTACTACACCCTTTTACAGTAGATCGCCACTATAATTATTTAAACTCCATTCTCACTCTCGTTTTTCAATGGTCAAAGATTTTGTAAAAAAAATTAATAAATAACGCGTAAAAATGAATGGACTCAATCCAATTAGCCTGATGTCACCAAACTGCTGCTAACAATCGTAAACACGAGATTTATCCACGCCCGCGGTTTGTACACACCCAATTTCACACTGTATCCATTTCGTCGTGCAAAAGTGCGCTGCGCTCGTTGCCTTCGGGCGGTCATGGGCGGTAATTAAGTGTTTAGCAAAAAAGTCTAAGTCAATAGTTCTCGCGGCTCACATCGGAAACACCCAAATTGTACCCAATATTCGTCATGCTACTCGAACGCACCGACACTCATACATTTTCCGGGTCTATAGGGAGGTACATACAAATATATCGTGCACTCTGGAGTACAAGCATCGTAATGGTGAATGGTTTACTTTAACCCGCTAATAAATGCGGTTTGCCTTGCGCCTTCACGTGATTGCAGTTTAGAATGTTTGCACTCCGAGAGTTCCTCGCACCACATCTCTCACTCCTTGAGATTGTACTGCTCTCGTTTGTTGTTGCACGCCTCGGCCAACAATCACGATGGAAATTAATTAATTTTAAGGGGGTTACACACTGGTGGCTAGTCCAATGCACTTACATGGCGAGACGTATCATGCGAGTTTCAAAGGAGCATTCGATATTAATCCTTCGGCGTAAATGTGAAGTTTTTTAGGGTGCTGGCAGCCGCCCTGAACATTTTGTGGATCAGAAATCTTCGTCTAATGTGCAAACTTTTTTTTACTGTGCATCGAGTTATTCCTACTTTCGACTGCCGACTGAAAAAGACCGGAGTTATGCGTTTAACCTGGGATTCGCCGGCTCGACGACTTTCTGCAGGCGCCAGTTTGCGTTGGAACGGCAAAAAATTACTTAATAGATTTTGGTTTACTAACTTCACAGCCTCATCGATGTTTATGACAATACATTCGTGAGCGGAGGTATGAACTCACGGAACGAACCATAATTAGAAAAATCAGGTTACAAGTTCGCGGTGACATATAGAAAAATAACGTCAGCGATCCCCACTCCTACGTACAATCGCAAATGATGTAAAAGATGTATACTTTACGCCGGTACTGACGCCGTCACTGCCGCGAATTCATTCACCGCCGCGTGGCTTGCACTTTATTTTTAAAAAGATGAAAAAATAATAAATTTACAAAAATTAACAAACTCCCGACTGCAAAAGTAACTTTCCCGACTTTCTCTGATAAGATTTTGTATGGGTCGTTTTTCGCCGATGCAACTTTCTAAATGTTATATCTCTCCGGTATAATTTTCTATGTGCTGTTCCTCTCCGATGCAATTTTCGACGTGTCGCGCCGCCCCGATGCAATTTTCGACGTGTCGCGCCTCTCCGAAACAATTCGCTATTTATCGTTGCTCTGCGATACAATTCTCTATGTATCCTTCCTCTTCATTCTCGGCAGAATATTGCTATTAGTGAATTTGTAAAAATTAAAAAAAATGATTATCGTATAGCGTTATATGCGGCCCTCATCTAGATTACGCATCATTATGAACTCCGTGATTCATTTGCGATTTCACTTCATTGTGCCAATGTTTTGTTCCAGCGAGATTGAGCTGCTTACTCTCACGGCACCATCTGTAACTTCTTACACAGGCAACGACTTTCCGGGCAACCGTGAATAATCTGAACGAATTATTGCATCTCGTCGCTCTGTTACACAAGAAATTGCGGAAACCGATGGCCGCATTATATTCAATACCGGAAGTCATCGGCTCGATCGGCCCGAGCTCGGATCACTGCTTTTCGAAAGTGCGTGAGATTTGCTTTTGTCACACGGCGCTCGGACCGTAAGAATCGTGCCCGGAATCGCGAATGGCACGACCACGATGAAGAACAGCGAGAGTCAGAGTAAAAAAAGATATTTCCTCGGAGTACAATGAACTTGCAACTGAACGAGCGTCCGCAGAAATTCGCGCATGATCGAATTCGCACCGAAGGAAAAAGTCATCGATCACTTCCAGTTCTTGCAGTTTAATGCAGCGTGTCATCGACAATTTCATGGTACCGGTTGACTCTTTTTGTGATAAAATGTCACAGACTCTTGCACCCGGTCATCGCCACCAATGGCACCGTTTACCTGCGCTACCCGACAGAAAGGGGCCCTTTTTCATACCACAAAATGGTACCACTTTGGCGTACAAAAATTTGCCCAATTCGCGATGCCGAAATTCCGTGGGTCGAATGAACGATCATATTTAATTGTAGGTAGCTCCGCCAACCGAGGACACGTGCGATGACGACATTCCGTTGGTCGAAATGAATTATCATGTTTGATTTTTAGCTAGCTCCGCCAACCGAGGACACGTGCCTAACGGAGGCAGCGAGAAGTCGAGGAAACTCCAGAAGCTCGAGATTCAAAAGGGAATGGGGAATGAAATATAATACCGAGGGAATCTGGCGTACTTATCTCGGGCACGTAACACACGGGATCGTTTGTCCCACGGTCAAGCCGTTTCGCGGTTACCAGGAATAAATCTTAACGAGGGTACGCTTGGCGCTGGTTGGTTTCATCTGGTGAAAGTTCGGAGACAGGTATATTGTGGGCGCGCGGACAACAGGTAGCAGGATCGATACGGACAGGACTGTACGAAGCTCGATGATCTTATTACCCCACCTCTCGACACTGAGCGCCAGTTCACGAAGGTGTGCGCCTAAACAGCGCGGCTACGTAGTCGCGTGGAAAAAAATCTGACCTGACAATCGGGAACCTGCTCGATACAGATATACAATTAGTTTTTTACAAAAGTATTTGTGTCCGTGTTTATATAAAAAAAAATTGATTCTCCCGTCGAGAGACACTCGAATTTCTCTTTTTTGACTCTCAACAAATTTCGAACACGAATGAATGCACGTGACTATTAATTTATTCTCGCGTGATCTGAGAACAACTGTGACGAGGATACATGATACTTTCACTCATTACCTCCGCGCCCTCCCACCTCACTCTTTATGCGGCACTGCTTTATGGAATCGAAAATAACGAAAAATCCTGTGCGGTCCAACGCGCACGAAACGCAACTTCTATAGTCTCCCGAAGATATCTCGTTTCTCACGCCACGGTGTCTTATTGAAGGTAACTTTCGTTGGGCGAAAGGTGTCGAAAAGCAACGTTCACCATGGCTATCCCCGTAATCCCTGTTCCGCCGTGAACACCGTGACAATCGATTCGAACGAAGTCGCCGGGCGTATTATGCAACTGCATGTATGAGCTCCCCAAGGAATTGCAAACACTTTCAGGACACTCGTTAAATTTGTTGTTTTTTTTTTTTTTTTTTTTGCTGTCGCACTTTTGGTGTCGAGCGAAAAATCCCTGTGAACGACCGATTAACAATTCCTTCGTGAATTTTCCGATTAAGGGCAGAGAGATGAATTTAATTTGTCACATTTATTTATGCATAACCAGACGATTTATTTACGTAACCAGAAAATGTGATAGTTAAATTTCATATTTCGTTTCTTACATTAATTTTACTCGAGCGATACATTATTGTTCCTGCCGCAGGTAGATTGCATATCTTCGTGAATAAGAAATGCACTTTTTTTTCACGGTAGTGAATTATCTCACGGTTAGCTAATTTTCGCACCTTCCGACAAGTTCTCACAATGATAGGCACGAGGAAAAGCGAGTTGCGCGACCGAAATGACCGGAGTCGTCGCTACACATATCGTCTACCTTATGCAACGCATATGGTCGAACGCGCAACGCACCGAGCTACACGGGCATTACTCGAACGCGCGCCTACCTCGGTGCTTTTATTCAGCGGATGGAAAGTCTCGCGGCAGCGAAGGCAGAGTTGTACTAATGAAGGTAGAAAAATTGCAATGATCTATACGATCTATACGATAGAAGGAAGCCTTCAGGTCCACCTGAAGGCTTGGATTTTATTGATTGTCGAATGCTCACGATAAATCGAAGCTCGGATGGGGAATTACGCAACCCGACATGAGCTTGCTCAATTATTCATCTTCAGCGACACATCGATCCGTCAAATAAATGATCGATGGGCAGATCGATGAAAAATATCGGGAATAAAAATGAATAAATGTGCGTCGGTGTTGGCGATACAAAAGCGATAATGAAGGGGATCCTCAAATTAATTAATGTCTTAAGATGGCCTTAAGTACTATAGCTATAGCGGAGCACGCGATCGGAAAACCAACTTTCATAGCCACTCTCAGAAAGGATCTTGCGTTTCTATCGCGAATGCCTCCCGGCGCCGAGCTCGCTATATAATGCGGAACAAGCGGCGTTAAGATAAGACCCGATAGGCCGATTAAAATGAAGCGCTAGATTATACTTTCTCGTGCTCCTTTCACCTTACGCCCGCCAAATTGTAGCGGCACATCGTGCCGGAGTGGAATCCGATCGCTTATCCATTAACCCTCGCGAGTACGGATCGCGATTGATCAATCAATAGGTACTTTCAGTATTGATTACAGAAGTCGTACCTTTTACTTTTTTTGACTGGAGTGCAGTTCGGCGTAAGCTTCGCATTAAAATTCGCATTTTTGTCGTTTTCCATTTTTTTTTTGTAACTTTTATTATTCCCAGATTTAGACTAACGAAAAACTAAAAAAAAATTGACGAAAAAAGAATATTGCCTTACAATTATTTTACAAACAAATTTATTGGTCTACTTTGACGAGAGAGATTGGCAGCGTAAAAAGTTGAGATTTAAATTGTTAGTATGGTTTATAGATAAAACATTTTTTTTTTTTACAAAGTGTCTACATCAGTATCATGTTTGACGAAGTGGCGAAAAAAAAATTAGATATACGCGCACTCGACTCACCTGCCGGCCATTCTGCAGCCGGTAGCTCCAAGCTCTCCGTGGATCGTTGCGGTAAGTTTTTTCTTCAATGAACTGTCTGCATACGTTCTGACGATAGGTATCATCTACCAGCGATGAGACGCACGACACACGCGATTACCGGAACAATTGTATATATTTTTAAAAAATCCAAAATAGAACTTAAAACAATTAAAACCTATAGCGTAGAGTCGATCAGATTTGTTTCCCGGTGGATTACATCGGCGATCGTTGAAGTAGTGGAGCAAGTCGACGGTAGTCAGACTGGGAATGATCCCAGACAGAACCAGACGGTATTCACTCTCGACTGTATATCTTAAAAAGACGAGCCGCTAGTGCCGCTGGTCGTTGGTCGCTCGGTGGTTACTCGACGACTTGTGGCTCTCGAGTTCTCGCTCGACCGTTTGATCCAGAGCTCCTTGGCTTCGTATCTCCTAGCCGCGGTCTCTTTCTTCCTTTCGTTTTTTGCTCTCACTCCTCCCTCGCCCGATGCTCGCTTTTCTCCGCGGCATCGACTTCTTTACAGTTCGGTGTACCACGAGGAGACCGCGGTACTGTCGGGTAGCGCGACGAGTTTACGCGGGGTGGGACCCCACAAGCTCCCGAAGAGATCGCTGTAACGGAAACACGATGAGAGGGGATAAGGATAAAAGTGAAAGAGAAAGAAAAAGAGTGCTCCTCGAGTCATGTGACGCCTGTACGCGCCGGTGTTAAGTACCATACGGACACCGGCACTGTAGCTTTTACTGCGGTCAATCCTGCTCCAGTTCTCCCAGACGCAAGTTACATCTCTTGTCCTCTACTGTACACTGTAAAATAATTTTTTTATTTAATGTACCAGAACTTGAAATTTGCTTACATTACTTACATTAATTGAACATTAATGTACATTTTTTGGAAAATAAAAATATCAGACATTAAGTTTACAAATCTTTTGCCTGAAACTTGCAACAATTTTTCATTAAAAATACAAATTTACTGTAAAATTGCAACGCGAATGTGTCTGAAATTTCAGAAACAGTTTATGTAAAAAAGCTTCCAATACCGTACATTAAGTTTCAAACTATTTTTTTTTTTTTTACAGTGTACCTAAATTCCCTTTTTACTTGTCGACATAATTTTTAAGGCGTTACAACAGGCCACGATAAGGCCCGAGAAAGGCCCGACGTGGCGCCAACAAGGCGCGATGTAACGCTAAAAAGTCGACCACGGAAGCGCATGCACTTTCAGTCGTTTCGTCGCGAAATCCGCGGAGCCACTGAAACGTTTCCCATTCACTTGACATCGTGCTCCGCAAAGTAAGCTGATCATACGTGTTGCCCGTGACGATGTCCTTCGAGACAGGATGTTATTTCGGGCCCACACGTCTCTGCAACTGCGTGTCTTGTCCAACGTGAGACTGAGGTTTGTTCCGAGGTTCTCCTTTGCAAATCGTATTATTGAAAATTCCACTACATCCCAAATGAAATCAAGAAAAATCACTATGGCAATCGCACATAAATCATGCCGAAACTTACGGTTACGGGCGGCTGGACATACCCTCGACATAACGCGTAATATAATTCATGGTGGTAAATTTTATTGACTTCACGGTATGCATAAGTGATTCAAAGTCCCTTGACACTGCTTTTGGTAAAGCATTATTTCTTCAATGTCGAGGTATATCAAGTAGACGGGAGCGGGTCAGACAAGGCGGAGCCGCCGCGCATGCCACAATTGCTTTGCGCCCAAACTGTACTTTCACTGTAAACCAAAGAGAGACCGGCCGGTCGGTTCTCTTCCGACTCTGCCCTAGATTCGTCTCGTGAGACTCCAATCCATCCTCGTATGTGCGACACAATACTGAGCCATTAGACACGTTGTTCGTGCGTTGTCATACTTGTCTTCCTCCTTGATTGTACATACCCAGTTTGGTTTTCGATTCTCATTGTTCGCCAGATGAGAGCATTGCGCTGATCGCTTTCTCAATCGTCCCACAAGATCTTCGACTGATTTCTTCCTGGTTCCCCTCTACATACGGTTGTTAGGAACCGGAATCAAACATGTCACACTTTTAATATATTGAGGAATGGCCGGACAAATAGTCTCCTGGATCTAGTTGATATAGCCGCAACGACACGGCGTCCCAATTAGAGCTAATGTTACGTTCACCCGCGAATCAAGGTTATCGATCGTTATGGAATACCTGCGGAGAGCGGATAACGAGAATGTGGCTGTCTCGTTGCGTGCGCTGTTTCAATTTCCGTTGCTTCCATCGATTTACCTGCTTGAGGTTGCACGATCATCGTGAACCTTGGAAAAATGGAAATATTACGTTGATCTCTCTTATGTATGAACATGATGATGGTTTATCTGTTTCATCGTCCGGAACATCCAGAATGCTCTTAGTGTCCAAATCGAGTTTAACAGATTACTGTCGTCCGCGACGATGACGATGTGATTCTCAAGATCACGAACTCCAAATTGTGTAGGATTAGTGTAGTGAATATGGACCACCGCGAGTTGCATGTATACATGGTATACGGATGGGTCCATATTCATCACTTTTACCCTAAGATCCACTGAGACGGAGTTATGGAACTAAATGGATCAAGTTGTGATTCAGCATAACCAGTGGATTAAGCCAGTGGACCAGTGGATTAAGCCAGTGGACCAGTGAATTAAACCAGTGGACCAGTGGATTAAGTCAGTGGACCATTGGATTAAGTTATGCTCCTTGAATACGCGGTTTATAGCGCCATGATCCTCACGGTCCAATACGGCTTGTCGTGAAAAATTGTTTGTAGAACTTTAAGAATTTACAGTTGTAACGACAAACTTAATTATCTTTGCCACGAAAAGTTTTTGTTACACATTATATATCTTGCAGTGAAACAATGTCGACCTCGTTCCACGAGATAACTCATAATTCTTCAGGATTACGAAAAGGGCCTTAGCTCGGTCATGTTCCGTCCCGGTTATTGCCGTGCTTGTTCATCCTCTCTCTGCAGTTCGCCAATACAACGATACACAGCGAACCTGGCTTTGCTTTTGCTGTTGCATTAGACTCTTGAATCGATATCACGAAGGCATTAAACAAAATTTATCGTTCTCCACTATGAATAATTTGAAATTAGCAAATAACGAGGAGCGAGCGATAGAAGAAGAAATAAAGAGAACCGAAGTGAAGTATTAATCACGGGCTTCGAGAATAATCTGAAATTATCGTACTACAAGAATAACCAGGCGTGTACCGATTTCTTGTCTGCTCGACATAATTTCAAGGCATTTGATGGATCGCAACCACAGTGTAGTTCGCAAAGAGTTAATTCACCGCGAAAGGAGTGCGGATGCATCAAAAGACGTCCCCGGGAACCGCCGCGAGACGGGTGGGCGATCGGGCGCTCGGTTTACTACCGATGCATTATTATTTCATCAGTTCTTTAGTACCGCGAACGTTTCTGGTTGCACGTTTTATATTATAGACTGCGGCCAGAGCGCGGCTAACGCCGACGCAAAAATAAATCGATTCAATGCGCGATTATTGTTGATCAATTGCGAGCCCGTTAAGGCAACTTAGCCGACAACGCTCGTGCCGACGATACAATTTCTTTCTCACAATCTCGAGCGTCCGTTTTTTAAAATACAATACACTGCAATTTTCTGAATGAGAATACCTCTGCCTACAACTACAAAACTTGGTTCGATTATTCTTTTTTATGTATCATTTTAATTCAGTAACGGGCGACAAGCAAGGAGTGCCTGCAAACTATGAAACTTCGATAATGGTAGTTTCGAAATCATGTGTAGAGTTTCTGGAGTTCGAAAAATTCAAATGACTTTTCGTGAATTGCAATTCTGGTATAATGATTTTCGACACAAAATCTTCAATCGGCTGTAAAAAAAATCAAGTTTGGTCGCCTTGTTAACTTGTCTTGTGACAATCGGAACTGTGTTACGTCCTATGAATTTTCTGTCATGTCTTAGGCACCCGTACTTCAAATTTATGGCCTTCCCACTGAACTCCTAGGCCTATCCTAATTCGCTTCCATGCAGCACAACTACTGCGTGCGCCGTTAACCATCCACCTTCTCTTTTTCTCCACCAGCATCTTGAGACACAACATGCAACACTGCCCAGTTCCTATGTCCAGCCCTTTAAACGTTTTCACTCCAACTTTCTCGGATATACTTTCTAATCTTCTCCTTTTTGCACTGCTAGATCTATTACAATACACGCCTTCTTCGTCTTTCCCGGAACTCTCGTGACAACTTTAATACTGGCACATCTTCCTCCAACCGTTCCTTTAGCATTAGGAGCATAGGATTAGAACTAGTATATAGGATAAAAATGGGGAATATGGCCTGGTCCATATATCATTGATTTACGTGTTAATCGAGGTGAGCCATATTCACCACTTTTACCCTATGAACCGAAATGATGTGACCGAAACAGTTATTCTTTAACCGATCAACTTACTACATCTTCAACGAATGCAAAGCGCGCAAAGCTCTCCACGGAATCGCTAGCCCTGCGAGGCAGAGTCCTCGGACTAAAATGTTAAAAACATTGCATCTACAACAAACACTTTTTTCAATATATCTATTGTGAGTATCCATACTAAACAATTACTTTCGAATATCTACTTGCATGCACTCAGGCCTTCGGAAATACTCCAAAAAGCTCAATAGCTCTATGCATCTTCTTCTTTACTAAATCTGCTGCAGTACGGCGAGGTCTCCGCCCCCGACTAAAGGTCTAACGCCTTGACTCAAAAGAACGACTATTTATCGCTTATGGTTCTCACCGAGCGAACTCATTATTCGCCAGTCTGAACGTAACAGGTGACTTTACAAACTGATCAATGTCAGCGTTTTCAAAATCCATTTAGCAGTCGTTCAACAATGTCAGTTAACTAGCAGATTGCTGGTTCACCTGCAGTGAGCTGATTTTCTTTTGTTCTTGCATGTATACACCGCACGACCAACTGATATTGTAACAATAACACTTTCAGCCGGACGTTGTAATTATCTCCTGGAAAAAATTGACTCCCAAGAAATTCTGTTGCTTTCAAAGCGATAGCTTGCACCGTGCAGTTTGCACTTGAAACAATAAGACACTACGAGCTCCGTTCGTGTCGGGTTGGCATGAGGTTGGCCGACACACAATGTTTCGCTTTCACGCTTCGTGACTCGGTATCGAGAAGAGCAGCCCTCTAATTGCTGGCTTGATGACATCTACCTCGGAACTCTTTGCGTGAGTAATTGAGCGACTTTTACCATGGACGAGCGCACAAAGTATAAACGACCTGAATGCAAACACGCGCTCCGCAAATTTCAGCACCTCGTGACCCGCTGACTATATCTTTGTTCATACAACAATGCTTTATTATGTTGCGCTATAATCTACAGTTGTTATCTATAACAACCGCCGTTTTTTTATCAGTTTCATGCATATGAACGGAAAAAAATTATAAATTGTCATTTCCTTTTGGAGTTTATTAACGGTGAGAAAAATGAGGATACCGTATTTATGTATAGCTTTCATAGATAATATTCCAAAAACATTTTCTCAAAATCAAACTGGATTATTCTAAAGTGTTTGAAGATTTTTTATTTTTGCGATATTAAATCCTATTGGTTCATTCACTCTCGTGAAAATTTCGTACCAAATTTCAGATTGCGACTCAACATCTTTTAAGCATAAAAGTACTAAAATCTCAAAAATGTAAAGAATTATCAATTATCAATGATTGACTGCTATAAGAATTGTAAAAAGATATATATATACATATAAAAAGTATGTACACATTCCTGAAACGTGTATGATTATTTCGCTCCAAAATCGAGAGCGATGGCTCTCATGGCGTAAGTGTGGAGTTACTCGACTAGGCCAGAAAGCCATAGATACCGAGCGAAGAGGTAAAGAAACGAGAGTAGGGAACGCGAGACCATACGGTCGGATCATGTGATACTAGTACCTACTAGCTAACTTTTACTTTAAGTGGCTAACTGGCTGTTGCTGCTGGTGGGACAGAGAGGCGAACCTCGTGACTCGCGTTCTCGCGCTTCCCAGGACGTAGAACCCCGCTGGCAGAGTTTGACCTGTGTGCGTCGCGCGAAGCTTCCTTTATTCGACAAACTTGTACATGAGCATTTTACCACGTAAAGTTTTGTTTGTTGGTTTGTTTGTTTCTCCCAATAAAAAAAAAATCAAGGGCTCCCACTACGGGCTCTTAATTATCAGGGCCCAGGCCCTGATAATCGTTTCCCTATTATACTATTCTGGTTCTATTCTGTGCGTCTCAGTAAGTTCCGCATAATAATGCGGTGCACATCATCGCTGTTCACTATCGTCATGTGCAGAAAAAAAAAAACTTCGCCCGGAAATACGTCGTTTCCGGGCTGAAAATTTCTTTTTTCGACCGGAAATGACGTCAAAACGTAAATACATCACTTCCGGTTTGAGAATTTCTTTTTT
Source organism: Ichneumon xanthorius (assembly GCA_917499995.1). Taxonomy (NCBI): domain Eukaryota; kingdom Metazoa; phylum Arthropoda; class Insecta; order Hymenoptera; family Ichneumonidae; genus Ichneumon; species Ichneumon xanthorius. Next base: position 17,753,833 of record OU824206.1, on the reverse strand, counting down.
CAACCGCAATTGTCTTATTTCCAGTACGACGTCACGTCCCGTCGAAAAATTGTTTTTCCGGACCGGACGCGTCGTATTTATCATCTATCCCTTAGGAAGGTCCAAATTGAATTTACATTCCTGTATGTCCATACGACTAGTGCATACGAGACGTGACTAACAAAACACAGGACTCCTCTCACCATTCGCTCGTCTCTGCAGTTCTCTGTGGCTCATCGAGGCGCTTCCGACGCTGAACCGCGAACTGGAACGTTTACTGTAGGTGCACTTACGCGGTGTACAACATGGCTGTGCACTATCGTCGTGTGCAAAAAAAAATCATTAATCGACCAGAAATACATAATTTCCATATTGGAAATTTCATTTTCAACCGGAAGTGACATACTTCCGGTATGGCGTCACGTGCAGTTAAAAAATGCGTTTTCAGACCGGGCGTGACGTATTTATTGTATCCCTTAGTGGGATTAGAATTGAATTTACATGCCTGTATGCCCGCATACAACCAGTGTGTACGAGACGTGAGTAGCAAAACACGGGACTCCTCTCACAATTCCATCTCCAATTCTCTGCGGCTCATCGAGGCGTCTCTGACGCAGAACCGCGAACTGGGATGTTTATCGTAGGTGTTCTTACTATCTCTACCTTGCATCAACGTCGAGACTCACGGGTACGAATGCTATGAGCTAGTTTAACAAGACCAACGAAAGCTCGTAGGACGATTGAGAACAGCATGACGACCCACTGTCACGTGATATCCCGGAAGCTCTCGATTTCGAAGCCCTTATCGTTTCTATCGAATCTTCTGATCCATCTCATGAATTTAGGGTCGAATTTTAAGACGTTATTTTGAACGTAAGATCGTTCTTGAGATCAAACTTAAGATCGAAGACTGGCCTGAACTTCAATGCGTGCTTAAGACCTATCTTAATTCGATCTTAAGTTTTATTTTAACTTCGAACTTAAGTTTTATTTTAACTACGCACTTAAGTCGGAACTCAACTTTGATTGTAGTTCCAGTTCGATCTTAAGTTCAAATATAAGATCAAACTTACGATCAAACTCAAGATCACGCTTAAGCTCAAACTCAAGTTGAAACTTAAGGTAGCTATGTCGGTACGCCGGAATCATAGACATCAGCGTCTGTATGACAGAAAAAATTAATAGTACATCTATCTATTATCTATTAATGATAATATTTTTTATCTCATCGTTAATACTAAGTTGCTATTTAACAAGATTTACTTTCATGCTTGATGTTACTGTGCCTAATCATTTGTTTATGATTATCAATATTATTCATATTTGAAATATTATCTTAGCTTTTGCATGGACGAGAGAAAAATCGCAGGTCGTAACTGTAGTGAAATAAAATTTTTGTATAGACTTTACTTCTTGTCGGACACTGGAAAGGTTTTTTTAATCCATTTTTTTGATTTGTCAGTAATGAAACAGCATTTCGTGAACAGCTTTTATTGTTCGGTAATAACATTTCGTGTGCATATACATTCCAAAGAAAAGTTTACATGTGCCACATACGACACGTGGCGATAATCGACGTTATTAGGTCGCATGCTCGCACGAACCCTTCCTTCATACTTCAATACACTATATTGTATATTGCAATGCACGTGTGAAATTTTAGTACGGCCAATCGATGCTTGACGTTCGCATCGGTTATTGATTATATTCGTAACCAATAGTTACCCCTTTTTTATGTCAACAAACACCGAAGGCTGGGCATACATAACTTATTGCTGTAACAATAACCTTTTTTCTTACATATTGTAACGAATATCGTACGCGATTATTCTCGGTAACCGATCTTGAAGGACCGCCCGAACAGTAGAATTTTTGACGGACGTACAAACGATCGACTTCACATCAATCGTAGAGTTAACAGTCAGTCTTATTCGGGACTTTAACACGAACTGACGTGTGACATGACAAACGGTACGGCAGCAGATCTTGAACCAATAAATTTGCCCAAGTTCCGTTCTTTTTATAATCGGTCGTCCCTTTGTTTCCGCGAAACGTTACGCGCGTTATTCATTCGCGCGGTCGTTACAATATATATGACGAGAGTATCAATATCCTGTGACCGACATTCCATTATTCTCATAAATTTGCAATTATCGACGCCGTGCGCATACGCGAGGTTCGATCATGCCAGCGAAATGGCGACTTGTCCATTTTCATCGTAACAGCCAACAGACACGGTCACTCTTCAGTCAACCTCGAACGGGTCGTGAAGTTAAGAAACGAGAATAATTTTAACAACAATTATATTCAGCAAAATTACTGTTGCATACAAGATACAATTGTTTTTCGTAATATTCACTCAATAAACAAACAACGTGAACGCCATGAATATAACTGTGTTTTCGAAAATACTTTTGGTAATGATTGTGCAGTCCTGTGCAATTGCGATTCTTATACCAACGCCGAAAGCACAAGATCTCAATCCTGTCTACGAAGCTGGGGTAAGATTCTTTGATTCTTTGAGGGATGTGTCATTCGGCTTTCGGTAGAAATAGGGGACACCGGGGCGAGACGGGCTACCCTTAAATTGTTCACTTTTTTCAACACCTGTCGGTACCATCCATTAATCTTAAGTTTCCCTACTTCTACCTATCAGCAGTGCTCATGTGCTAATAATCCGCCGTTGCAGCCTTCTAATTGTCTTATTTAGGGTGGACCATTACGCCGCGCGTCAGCCTGATTTTTTGCTAGCACATCGCGCCCCGGTCCCCCCTATGTTTTAACATAATATATGATATATATCGATCAAGGACCTTTATTATTGAATTTGGCCGAAATCTATCCAGTTTTTTTTTTTTTAACTGAAAATGCTTCAAATTGCATAAACATGGTGGCGTCGAGGTGAAATTTGGAATGTGCATTAAGGATGTTTGAGCCAAAACGCGTTCCTTTTCGAGCGCTATAAAACTTTGCCACATTGTAGGGAAAGACCCACTGAATCGAGTGCATTTTTTTCAGATTTTTTGACCGCGGAGTTTTTTTAGTAATGCGTGTACAAAGCTATATAAGGTACCGTGTAAACGTGTCCGAAATTGGTCGGTAACAACAGAACGGAGTGATTTTCTCCGCCGATTTCTGTTAGATTCGAATAAAAAAACGTGCCACAGCGAAGGACATTCTATCAGACAGATTGTGACCAAATTTAAAGAAGATTCACCGTTTTGTTTCTGAGATAAATTCAATAAACGAAAGACCCTATCTCTGTCTAGCCACTTACATTGTCTGCGTTTTTCACTCGCACACTGACTAACGAGGTCAGCGGAGCCCCTCTCCCGTTCCCCTCCCGCGATTTTGGCCCAAACATCCTTAACACTACACAATTTTTGGTATTACATTTTGCGAAAATGGATCGAACGATTTAAATTTTCGTTCGACGCGAGTTTCCGCATCAAATATCACGCTGGGAGTAAACTTAGTTGGAAATTAGTGAGCCGAGGGAGAATCGTTTGACCTGTCCATTTTATAACTATAAATAACCCGAAAAAGTATACACCACTTGACAATTTTCGGTCCTTCGGGCACTTCGGTCTAAATATTTAATCCCTGTAATATTGATCGATATTACAACGATCGATACGGCTATGGACGTGACGAGTTGTCATCCGCTGGAAGACTTCGTCATCGCAGCTGACTCCACAAAAAAATTCATGCATTTGTTGCATCTCATCTGGAAGTCAATTTGGTGGAACCGGTACGCAAACTTTATCATACTCGACACGACGCCTGATGCGGACGGTCAATGCTCAAAACTGGTATCTTTTGCGCTTTCCCTAAGTGTACTCTCCGCTATGCAAAACACACAAGTCATTTGTTTTTATCGTGCGATGGACATACGCCACTACCATGTTAATCCATTCACAAATTACGCTCCGAAGACATGGACAGTCGCATACGTGGACAATCGCTTCAAGTTCATGCCGCGCTTTTATGTGTTCATGCGAGAGTACAAAAAGGGAGGTCGAAACTGCGAGGATTTAAACTTCTCGAACACAATAAACATAGGTGGTTACCAAGTCAATTTATTAGTTAGAGATGATGATGCCGAAGGGTTTAGGATCGCCGACCTTCAGCTCAATAAGCCACGTGAAGATACCCCCGATATGGAAAATTTCATATTACATTCTATCGACACGCAGGCCGCCGGGTTTTTCATTATAAAGTTAATTCAGACTCTTAACGGAACGATGAAATTAATTAAAACAAAAAGTAGAGACTCAGGCGTCATAATTAGTCTGAGGCCCTATATCTTCGGAGACCCAAGAGTTTCCTCATGATTACGTTTCGATCAGTTTATCTTTACGCATCACAAAGACCCATTCTCCGCATTGACCCAACATACCGCTCATAAGTCACAACTCGAGAAAATCCTTACGGTCATTGACAGAGAGTCCCGGGTTAGCGTGGGCCTAGTTTACATCGTTAGCTATATTGAATCTCATCCGTTTAACGTGCAATATAGGTCTGCCTAACTTACCTAACAATCTAGCACCAACGATTTATTTGGGCTCTCTACTTGCGTTCGTTGTGACCCTCCAGGGCATTTTTACGGGCAATCTGGCATCGCTGTTGACGATGACCATACCTTATCCACATGTGAACGCGAAGCAGGATATCGCGGTTCTTCGTTATACAGCGTACACTTTAGAGGGAATTTACAACATACTCTCTGGAGATCCAAGTCTTGATGGGCGTGTTATAAAAATTCCGACTACTGATAACGTTCGCGAAGAGTGTACCGAATACGTATTGAGTGATCTCTTAGCTGCTTGTGTCATGGACATTAGTAGTGTCACTTTTAAGGCGAACAAATGGAAACTGCATATCAGCAGAGATCCTATATTAACACAATACATTTCTTATTACATGTCGAAAAATAATCCTTTGGGACGTAGATTAGAGGCATTAATGTTATTGTGGACTGAAAGTGGTCTACACCGTGAAGATGACCATGTCAACAGGTTTAAGCTTCGGTACGTCGATGACGAAGAGGTGAAACAGAATACAACGAGGAGAATAATGACTTTGAACGACTTGCGCTTCACCTGCGTGATCCTGATTATAGGCTTAGCGTGTTCTTTAATATGTTTCATAAGCGAATTAGTAATTTTCAGGATACATTTGAAAATGGCGAAAGACGGTCCCGGGCCCGCGCTCGATTGGCTTGGGGGCCTGCCGAGAAAAATTGCTTTTCGTCGTTGAATTTTGGATTTAATGTACGACGTTTATTTTCAAAACGTCGTTAAACTTGAATTCACGCATTCACTCTTAACATTACGTTACGGTTTTCGAAATGTAAAATAGCACCGAACTTTTATAATAAACAAACTTGTTCTACCAATTATATTGTCTTGATCTGCTACCGACATCTTTGTCATTGCACCTACATGTTTTCCTTATCAAAGCAATCTGCTTTCCTCCTGCAAAATTGGTAACAGAAACTGCAATTTTTTTTTTTTTTTTTTTTCAACGATGAAACTTGACACAAATCATGGTTGCTACAAAATTTTACTGATTTTTTTCCACTTTCCGAAAAATGAGATGTTTCTAGTAATATATATAATAAATGTGCCGACAGATCGGACAAGCATGAGATGGACGTATGAATTGTTGCGTTATGCTTGGGAGTAGCAACGAATTGTAGAGGACAAGTGAGAAATTTATTTTTTACTTTTTTGCTGGTACGAGACCGGAACCGGAAAATTCTAAAGCGCGACTAGTGGACTAGCGTCATCAGCCTAAATCATGAACACGTGTCTTCATGAAACACGATAGAAGCTGTTCTCGGAGCTTTATTCCAGGGTCTACGTAGCTATTTCTCGTTCCAAATTATAAAGTCACAAAATTGCGTAGAAACGTGTACATTTCTCAAACCATATAGCATATACAAAATAATTAAATACATAAATGAAAAAAAAGAAAACTTCTTTGAATAATGTACTAAAATCGTTGTTTCGCCTTGAAGATAGATCGCAGGGTGAAACAACGATTCCGGTACATTACTCAAACTTTTTTTTTCATTTATTTATTTTAATATTTTGTATGTTATACAATATTTTGTATGCCGTTTGAGAAATATGCGCGTTTCTACGTAATTTTTAATTTTAATAGTTTAGATCGCGAAACAGCAACGTACGCCCTGGAACGAAGCTCCGAGAACGACGTCGTGGGTAAGTACGGCCTTGATAAAAGACACCCTTGAGCACTGTACTAGTTATAATGGTCCGGCAACCGTTGTCATTGGTTAGGGAAGGGTTTGCTGACGGTTCTTTCCCGTTTGGTTCTGCTGCAAGTTAAAAAAAAACTAAACTATGGACCGGAAACCAATTCCGTGTCTTATTGAAACATCGATTTTGGTTACTTCCAAAAAATAGAAGCATTCGATCGTTTATCTTTTTATGGTTGTACATCAAGGTCAACTCTGCACCGAAGAGAGTGAACACGCTACTAACGGAACACTATACAACTGACCGCACACGAATGACCGCATACTTCAGGATGGCGATTGTCGAGTAATGATCGATTACGGCAAGATTAGAGGGCGATGGTTGTCACCGTAAAGTACCCGCGTTAAGGAACTCAATTTTTAAGTATCAAGGGATGAATGCTGGTTTTCAGGCCGTGCAAGAACTCGAGCGAAGCGAGGGCAGAAATTCACACGAGGTGAAAATGCACTTCCTCCCTTGTCGCATACGATACGTTTTTCCCGACTTCGTTAATATAACCACAATTCTTGCGTCGCAAAATCGTGATATTCGCCAATGACCATTACTCCCCGGGAGTAATAGAGCTTGCAGAGGGAGTAATGAGCACTATTACTCCCTAGGGAGTAATGAAACTGAACTGCGCATGCGCACAGGTTAGTAATGATCATCGGTCAAAAATAGGCTATTTTCCGCCCATATTGCACACAAGGAATGTGGCTATTTTAGCGAAGGCGGGAATAAAAAAAATTTGGCACGCATACAAAAAGCACCCATATTGCCTCAAAATTGCTGAGCTCTAATTAGTCGTAGCTTAGAACGATTGAATTTGCCCGTTCCTTACACACGCCAAATAAATTACCTGCGAAGTTCAAGCCTAAATATTTATTCGCGAGTCTAACTTTTTTCTTTTTATGCCTTTTTGTGCGAAATTCCGCTACGCAGGTTACAACGATGTTAGCCATTGGGAGCAAAGATCGCAGTTGTAGACATAGAATGGATCACGTACAGCGGCGAGAGTCTTTTAGATGACTCAGACAGGACCAGTGCGTCCACTTTTCGCAAGTAGAGCATTCTATCCATGTCGTTTCTCTCCGAAATTCAACTTGACCGCAACGAAGGCAATGTTTCGAGGTATTCAATGATTTGAACACGCAGTCTCTCTGTAAGTTTTCACGCAGGACATTCGGGTCTACGTCTACGATGTGACTAATATGACTGTCCAAAATCTCGCCAATGTAGTGAATACCGTAAATACCGCAATTATAGCCGTCATTCTGGTGAGGATATACGCACCGTTTGTGTATCCAATTAATACGCGGTTTCGTGAAAGCCCTTTTATACCACGTGTCAAAGACTTTTGCATAACCTTCGACTTCATTTGGCTCGTAAACGGGGCTTGGGTCAAAGAAGTATATACTTTTTTCTTAACGTCGGCGTAAAGAAGGACCCAATGATTTGCGTTTTTGTTGAATGGAATGAAAATTGCCGATTCTCCTGTCCATTGCTAAATTATCAAAAAATTCGGTGGTAGTATTTTCGAACTCGCGTTCCATAATAATGGACCCAACTTCCGCTTTGACGTACGCAATATCTGAGCATTGTGAAGACTCCACAATGTATATACTCGCGCAGTATTCGATCGTGAAGTTTGAAAGCCAACTCTGACCAAAAAGATTGGCATTGTTATGTATCCGAGTCGGGACGCGTTGTCCATGTTTGACAGTCTGGAAAACCGGGCATCTTTTGTCTTGTTTTGGTAACGATAGTCCAGTCTCCGATAAGCTCACGGGACTCGGATCGTATATATTGTATCGAAGTTATCTTCCCGGTATTAATAAAGCTCTATGAATAACCAAACAGAACAGGCATAGTCTTGACCGTAGAGATAAACGAATCTATTGTCTTCGGTAACATTCTTCGTGAACGCTACAAAATAAAAGCGAGGTCCTTTTGGCGCGTAATAATAGCCCCGATTTCTTATCGTGCCGTTATCGTCCCGCTGTAAGTTTGTCGATTGACTAGTCTTCGTGATCAACTTTCGTATTTTGTTCCCTTCTTCGTAACAACGCTTCTTTTTCTTCAACGGGATCTTCGAGTTACGCCAGTATTCTTCCGACTTGTCATCGTCAGGTCCCTTCACCCGCACCCTTTTTCTTCGAAAATTCACGATCGGTTTCGGGAGGCGAATTTCTTTATACGATGCCACAGTTTTCTCGTATATCGTATCGATGAATCGTCCAGCCTGAACAGCTATGTTCTTCTCACACGTCGAGTTCTTGGTTACATTAAAATAATTTTGGACTGAGCTATTCGTGAAGTGACTCTTACCGGTTTTTAATAAAATAGTCCACAGTGGAGCCAGTGGTATCAACTTTGAGATGAAATAGTCAGCGAAGATGTCGGATTTGAACTCGTTGTCACCTGCGTATTCATCAATTTAATTTGCCGTTTGTTTTATCATCTCGAAAATCGGAAGTATTCTCTTGTAAAACGGACTCGATTCATATACCGAAGTGGTAGGCTTTTCAATTTCGGCTACGTCAGTGGAACTCGCGTCGTTTATCTCGACTTCGTCACGCGTATATTCTGACGATGCAAGTTTCTGTAGAGCGTCCGAGAATTCGGGTCCTTTGCGAGGAAACAGCAAAATTTGCAAAAACGCTTCGACCCTCTCGACGAACACTGCCATGTCAGACGTATGAACCAAAGCAGCCATTGCTTCCAATATAACCACTGTGGCAGTTTCATTGATCTTGTTCGTCTCAGCAAAACGCGACAGCATTTTCATGAAGTGGACATAGCATGTATGCAATGGTACCATGTTGTCGACTAACGAATGGCCCAAGCATATCGCGTCGTATGTTATGATGAGATACTCGCTCACGTTACACTTATTCGAAGTGCCCATAACAGGGTTCATGCTCGCCCATGACCAATCTGTAATAACAGCCTTAAAGAATGTCAATTTAACCCCGTCTTCGACACACAGATTCTGGAAAAATGCAAGGCAGCCGCTAATGGACGTAGTAGTCTGATCATTCGTGATCATTTCGAGCACAGGAAAGATTTTTTTTTATTGACGACGCCAGCGTAAAAATAAATCCTTTTCGACTGGTCATAAAGCTTTCTGACTACTGAACCGGTCGAATCAAAGTAGAGTATCGAATCGTGATGACATTTCAGAAACTCGACCTGTTTGGCTATTCCAAAATAAATCGTGTTCATTATTTGCGCGTACAATTTTTCGTACAATATCCACCGTGTCATCCGCATCGCAATCATTCCGACCCAATGCCTTGAACCTTGCTTTTTGCAGCACTTCAAGTGAATGGCAGGATTGATAGTTTCCTTGCTCGATAGCTAATGTTTCGTCTAAATCGTTCACCTGCTTTGCATGAATGACGCTGGACATTACGTGAAGCAATTCGCGTTGTACCTGCTCTCGTTCAACACCACGTAGTTGATACGCGAGAGGTAGCGTATGCTGCGATTTTGAGCCCGCGCAACTCACTTCTATTTTTGTATTCGAACGAATAACTTTTCCTTTGAATTTGAACTTTAATTTGCATTCGGGTGGCCTCCACGAAGCATAGTCCCGAAAGATCTGAGCTTTTTGGCACATTTAAATCCTTCGAAGCGCAGCATACATAAAAAACCTTGCGAAGATACGTATGACACAAATCCGACGAGAATTCCCTATTCTTGGCCATTATCATATTCGACGAAACTTGTATAGAACCAATAGGATGGTAGTCAGTTTTTCCCCATTTGAGATTGGTTTTATCCCCGGGCGATTCCTTCAAACGGTGATCTGATTTACCTTCCGGTTCCGGTGTCATAGACAAGCTTTTCATTCAACTCAATAGGGGTTCCGGTTCACAGTCTGGTGTAAGGTTTTCCGGATCCGGCGATTTAGCAATCTCAACCTGCGGTTTCTTTAATATGCGCTTCTTTATACTTTCAGCGAATCCATTGCGGTTGTCGTTCCAGTGAAAATATGGACTGACGTGGAATTCCTTAATGGCTGTTTTGCGTACTCCTAAGTAGTTGCATATTTTTAGCAATACCGGCCGAGATGTAGGGCCTTTACAAAGCTCTTCAATATTTTGAACACAATGCACAATGGCATTGAAGGCAACATTACTATCGAAAGGCATTCCATCCGTATTTAATAGTATCGCAATGAACTATTAAGCATCCCTGTCGCCGATAATGTGATATAGCCAGAGTAACGTTTCTAAGCAACGTTACTAACGGTATCTAGCAATATAGCGGACAATCACAAAATCCCTATTTTCGACTGGTTGCTGTGACAGTAGAATTGTCGACGCTCTGATTACTTCATAGGCGAAAATAATGATGGCACTATAAGTGGGTGTCCGTATTGCTGTATACGTGAAAAAAACTGCGGTCGTGGGTTGAATCTCGAACGCATACTCAACAGCTTTCCAAAGTGACGAATTTTCTCTTACATCGTTTTATATTGATGAAACTTTATTGGTTTATTAAAATGACTTGTTTTATATATTGTAGCTAATGCTTAAATTGTATAACTAGTCAAGCGCTCGGAGCAACTCGCGCAGCGCTTAGAGCAGCCGTTACTGTAGAGTGTAGGGTAGCCCCGGATATAGCGCTTAAAGCTGCGAACAAAGTTATAAAAGAAAAGATAAAAGTAGTAGAACAAACTAATATCTTAAAATCCGAACCTCCGTCCAGTTTCATAAATGACTGAACTGTTTCATGTTTTTCGTAAATAACTTCTCAGGTGACGCTAGGATCTGGCAATGGCCTCCGTAATGCTGATTCGTTCCATAATCGGCAAAACCGAAGAATCGCATTTGAAAAACGCGATCTCATCGCTTCGTTAAAAACCACAGCCGGTTGAGCGTAGGTTTTTCCATTTAGTTCATAGACCACATCACCGAGATTTGTTTTACCGCCCACGTCCCGTTACTGCCTACGTGCTGCTGCGAACGATGGTAAGCAACTCATAACAAATCCTGGTACCAGTGGTAGAGGCACCGGATTTAGTCACAGTCCAATACAACCGGCGCCTAGAAGGTTCGGGCTCGATTCCCACTAGGTGGAAATGGTTTTTTCGTCAAGAGCAGCGTCTCAGGTATATTTAGATTTCCCGATAATTTATGGGTGATGGTAGTTTTTTTCATAACAACGAAAATGAGTTTGATGTCTATTAAAAGTGGATTCAATATTATAAATTCAATGAGAATAAAGTGCGGAACCGATTTTGGTAATCAGCGTGCTACTCCAGTATCACCGGCGACCAGGAGCTTCGGACTCGATTCTCGCTGGATGGAAATGGTTTTGAAGTCGAGTGCTATGCCTCGGCTATATCTAGATTTCCCGAAGAATTTATCGGCCATGGTTTTTTTTAAGAATGGAGATAAGATTGCCGTCCATTAACAAAGGATTCTCCACGAATCATAATAAAATGCGCAAAAAATATTCGTTAGCATTTACATCTAAAGATTTAACAAATTCGATCATTGCTGGCTCCTTTTTGCACGAAATGCGAGCGATTTCGTCACCGACGATCACGAGGTCTGTACCACGTTGGTTCCATGAAAACGTCCGGGAGATCTATAACGGTGAACCCCCGGCGAACATTAACAGAAGCTATAACGCCCCTGGGCATCTTAACGCCCGCAGCTCGCATGCATGACTCGTTTATTGCTGTAAGAATCCAAGAACCGCGGATAGTCACGAGTGCAGCAGCCCGATCTGTATTTTCCGTGTGAAAGCATTCGCGCCTTAAGCAAGGACCTCAAGGACGCTTCAGTTACCGTGTATTACAGTAACCCATATATCGGCGTACACTCTCGGCTCTGCATCGAGACGTCTAATCAACTCCGATCTGCATTACATGGTTTGCTAGCAGAAAAATACAGAAAAATTGCATTATCGTCGAAAGAATCTCCGAGATAGCCGTACACCTTCTTTTGTTTTTCTTACGAACGTCAGTGATTCTAGGGTATTTATTATCAAAATTAGTGAGTGTGAGTGATTGTCAAGATTTAATCGTCAGCAGGAAAAGAAAACCTTTGATTTTTTTATACCGTCGACATTATTATTTATTTTGTTGTTCCATTTCCACAGTATACACTTTTTGGGGTTTTTAGGAAATCTCATTCCGATTCCCTCCTAGCACTCCTTACCCATACTCAACTAAGCTACCTAACTTCCAGTGCGATCGTAGCTAACTTAGCTAAAGTGTGCCGCATTTGCCGCGGACACGGGGAAACTACGAAAGACCCGTGGGGGTACAGACAGCCATATTCTAGTGATACTCCGGTATTTGTGCACTTGAGGAAAATGCAGAAACACCAAAGTCTCAGAAGAAAAAGCCTCCCGCTCAACGATCGATGCGCGAGCTAGCGCACCGCTAAGCGATCACCCATCCATGTACTGGCCGCGAACGAATCTACTTGACTTGGGAATCACCAGAACCGTGCGCTTTTTTTATAGATGTTTATTGTGATGAGCGATTACTGATACATTTTTTTATGGTTACAGAAACAAGTAATAAAATACCAAATACCAAACTGGATAATGAGGGAAAGCACTTGGCTGCAGGCTTACAGCGCACGTGTTTAGACATTAATGTTGCCGATTAGTGGTGCTTATTTTTTATCATCTATAGGTTAGATAGATAGCTCTATTAGGAGCTTGTAGGAGCTGGGCTTACATTGAAGCGTTTTGCATGGGCAAAAAGAAGTGGTGATTTCGCTATAAGAAAAAAAATCCTTCAACGGTATCTTATTTTTCTTTACTCATGCATGCAAAATCGTTTGCGCACCATTCGCAGGCATGCAAAATGGCTGATTCCCGCACGATACGCAAATGCGATGCGCAAAATACTTTCACCGGTGCGCAAAATGCCTTCACCAGTGCGCAAAGTATTTTGCGCACTGATTTTACTACTAGTGCCATCTAGCGTCGCAAACGGTTACTATGTTACCAAGAGGTTACTATGGTAACATCGAGGCGACCGAGGCGCCACAGGCATGCACCATTGGGCATGCCTGTGAATGGTGCACAACTTGGATTTTGCATTGCCTTCGTAAAGAAAAATATGGTTCGATACACGACGCCATCTCGCTTCTTGCGCACTGCTCGTGTGAAGACAGCACTTCGCCTCGGCTACGCCTCGGCTTCGTGCTGCTTCACACTCGTAGTGCGCAAATCGCTCGTTTTGGCCTCTAGTATCGAAATATACTATTGAAGCCCCTTCAATCGTACACCGTTCAATCGTACACTTCTTCATCCATACGGAAATAAATTGTACAACCGCAAAAACGTTACTTAAGTTCACAACTTCGTTCGAGTGTACACCGCAAATATCTTACACTTAACCAACTCTCGGATAAAAAAATGTACACCACCATTTCCTTACACCACAAAAAGTTTAAGTATTCAATATGTTACACCCCTAGCAGCTTCAGCAACCGTAAAAATAACCGAAAAAACAACCGTTATTTCAGGTCACTGTTTACACCGTTAAAATAACCGCAAAAATAACCATACTTGAGGGAGCTCACGCTGTCTGTGCTTGCGAACGGTTATTTTTTTCTTTAAATAACCTCAAAAATAACCGCAGAAGTAACCGCAAATAAGCTTGCAGAGCGGTTATTATCGACGACAAGTAACCGTAAAAATAACTTTCAAAATAACCGCAGGAAAGAGGTCCGACAGTTATTTTCCGCTAAAATGACCGAAAAAATAACCGCATCAATAACCACAAATGAGTCTGAGGAGCGGTTATTGTTCACGACAGGTAACCATAAAAATAACCGCAGGAAAGTCACTCAAATTTCTATTTACGATGGTTAGTACGTACCCAAAAAAGGTTTGGTAATATTGGAAAATTATTGGTTCGTATTGACATCGTGAATTATATTGATTTAGGAAACAATACTATATTACGCATTTTGGAGAAAGAAATAAACCTAACGACCTAAAGTTGGGTTCGAACCCGGGACCTTTCGCATGCTAACCTGGAACCTTAACGCTACGCTACCGCCTATCACTTGAATTGTTCTCATTCCTAGCGACATTTCAAGGTAATAAAAGTTTTCTTATCTGAAGTGAATGGACAATGATACTTTATTTCTTTATCTACTAAAAGTATTACTGAAAAGAAAAGGTACTTTATATGAATCCTATGTACAGTTTCTTTTTCTTAGCATTTATTTATATAAATTACATGTAAAAATAAATGCTAATCAAAATAAACTTTACATAGGACTCATATAATACCTTTTCTTTTCAGTAATAATTTCAGTAAACAAATAAATAAATAAATAATAAAATATTCATTGTCTATTGACTTCAGATAAGAAAAACTTTTGCTTAGTTCAAATCTTGCTAGCAATGAGAAAAAGTCAAATGATAGGCTGTAGCGTAGCGTTAAGGTTCCAGGTTAGCATGCGAAAGGTCCCGGGTTCGAGCCCAACTTTAGGTCGTTAGGTATATTTCTTTCTTCGAAATGCGCAATATAGTAGTATTGTATCCTAAATTTATATAATTCACGATGACAATACGAACTAATTTTTTTCCAATATTACCAAACTTTTTTTGAGTATGTACTAATCACCGTAAAAATAAATTTGAGTGACTTTCCTGCGGTTGTTTTGAAAGTTATTTTTATGGTTACCTGTCGTGAATAACCGCTCTGCCGACTCATTTGCGGTTACGGATGCGGTTATTTTAGCTGAAAATAACTATCGGACCTCTTTCCTGCGGTTATTTTGAAAGTTATTTTTACGGTTACTTGTCGGCGATAATAACCGTTCTGCAAGCTTTGTTGCGGTTACTATTGCGGTTATTTTTTAGGTTATTTAAAGAAAAAAATGATCGTTCGCAAGCACAGGCAGCGTGAGCTCTCGCACGTATGGTTATTTTTGCGGTTATTTTAACGGTGTAAAAAGTGACCTGAAATAACGGTTGTTTTTTCGGTGATTTTTTTTTTAAACAACGGTTACTGAAGTTGCTAGGGACATTAGTAAGTTTGCACCATTTCGTTGTAACACTTGCCAAACCTTGCAACTTTAAAACGTTACACATTCAATACACTTCACATGCGTAAGCTTACACGCGTGCAACCTTACACCGACGGACCGGAAAGATCGGCCTTCGAGAGGGGCGTTGGATGAGCGCCACTGTTATTCTACAGGTAAGACGAACCACATGGCGGATTACCGGTTGCCGGGTTGCGATCACAGTCAACAGTCGTTTCATCTTACCTACAAAATAACAAATGCGTTCATCCAACGTCCCTCTCGGAAGCCGTCTTTCCTCTCCGTCGGTGTAAGGTTGCTCGCGTGTAAGCTTGCGCATGTGGAGTATATCGAACATGTAAGGTTCTAAAGTTGTAAGGTTTGGCAAGTGTTACAATGAACCGGTGTAAACTTACTAACATGTAACATATCAAATCCGTAAACTTTTTGTGGTGTAAGGAAATGGCGCTGTACAGTTTTTGATCCGAGGGTTGGGCAAGTGTAAGAAATTTGCGGTGTACACTTGAACAAGGTTGTGAACTTATGTAGCATTTTTTGCGGTGTACGACTTATTTCCGTAAGAATGACCGAGTGTACAAGTGAACGGTGGACGATTGAAGGCGTCTCCTTATTTTTTTTTTTTTTTTTAAGAACTCAAATAATAAATTAAACCTACAGTAGAACCTCGATTATCCGAACACCTATTATCCGAACCCTCTGTTATCCGAACCGCCGCTGGTTCGGGTAAAGTTTCTACTATCCGAACTATTATGTGAAATCCTCGTATCCTTATATTGTTGCGCGTTACAAAGAAGCCAATTCAAGAACGCTCGAGCTCGCATACTTACACAGCACTACCGTAAATGCACGTCAGTCGTATGCGCAGTATTTATTAGTTTCTCAGCCGAGCTAATACACGTATTCAAAATTTATTTTCGTTAAATTTATTTTCTACTGGTCTCGTAGTTTAGTGCGTTATGGATTCAACGTCAGGTCCTTCGACTTCTAAGCGCAAGCATAATGTACTTACGGTGGAAACCAAATTAGAAACCCTTTCAAAACTCGATAAGGGAGACACCAGCATATTGTTAGTGCGGTCGTATGATGTTTGAAAGTCAACGAACCCCGACATAAAAAAAAAATTGGCTACGAAAAAACGTGCAACTCTGTTACGCCAAAGGAAAATGGTGGATTTCGTGATGAAGGTTTGAAGTTACCGTTGAATATCATAAAAATACATGTATCACGTTACTCCCCAAATATATATAATAATTAATGATAATTAATAATAATAAATAATAATTAATAATAATAAATAATAATAAATAATAATTAATAATAATTAATAATAATTAATAATAATTAATAATAATTAATAATAATTAATAATAATTAATAATAATTAATAATAATTAATAATAATTAATAATAATTAATAATAATTATTTAAAACATCGCACCCCTAGAACAACAGTGTAACATCTCTTATGGGATTACCATACAAGATGTTACACTGTTGTTCTGAGGGTGCGATATATGGGCACTGTCATTTTTTCGATACTAGCGACAACGCGCTCGCTTCGCTCGCGCTTATTTCATTTCTTTTAGGTTAGGTGTGCCGATCTTAGTAACGAAACGGACGATCCCGATTGGCTAAGAAAACTGGCTTCACATTTTCGATTATTTCGATATATTTATCTCGATCATTCGAGGTCATGTATTTTTTAAGAGAGGATGTATCGCGCTATATCGCTTAACACAGCTTCACTGTTCTGTTATCCGAATGTTCGTTAATCCGAACGAGCTCCGGTCGCAATTGGTTCAGATAATCGAGGTTCTACTGTATTTACTAAAGGTAAGAAACATATCTATATATATATACAGATGGAGTTATATCCTACCGTCTAGATTGCTATATGGATTTATGAATCTGGCATAAATCTAGCTATTAAATGTCTCGCTCGTACTCAGCCATTATTTTGGAGCAGTTTTCGCTCGCTTAACTCTCTTGTGTGTGAAGAGTCTAAATCAATCCACCAGTATTTTCTACATTTGAGTCTGTGGAAGTCCCAGAGCCGTGCGCCAACCGCGCATCCACCGCTGTCGGTGTCGACATTATTATTTTTTTTTCTTTCTCGCGGAACTACGGAGCTCCGCTGCATGCATACATGCATGCCGAACCTTTCACGGACCTAAATAATAATATAAAAAGAAGAGGGGAAAAAAAACACTGGGATTATAATATGAATGCTACAATTCATTCGGCATCGCGAATTCTCGCGTATGCAACAGCTGTACGCTGTTAGTTTCCACATAGCGACCGCGGTAAGAATCAGACCTCGTGATCTGACTCCCCTCTGAGAACCGCACAACGTGGCCTTGCCAAGGTAATATTAAGGCGTTGCTAATAATATCCGATGCACGATTCTTCGATGTTTCGAGGATCGTGGAATCTTCGCGATTCTTCTTTGCCGACAAAACGAGGACAAAACGGAAACAAAACAGAGTCAATTTGTACTGAAATAATTTTTTTTATCTTCGTGCGAGAACGGGCTATCGAAGCGGCGAAACTTTCTCCGTTAACTCAGGCGCCGTCTCCGCATTCCTTTCGCTTTTATTCTTTTTTATTTCCGATTAAATCCAACAACCGCGAGACTCGCGAACCTAAGGACGAACGATGTCGCGGGGTCGTACGAATGACCGGCGTACCAGAGCAAACAATCTCGGACGGAGACGCATGATGGAACATGGGAATGAGCGACTCGGCAACGAATTTGTATGCTACAACATGAAATCATCCTCGCGAGATACAATAAGTATGCGTTAGGTTACATCGTTTTATTTTCCATAAAAGTCCCTGTTATAATAATAACATTTTTTTAAATATAACGTTCTTTTATGCACAAAAAAAGCGAGTGTGAGTTGATTATTTCGTGTGCATTTTTCGAGCTTATTTATACTTTTCTCAAAAACTGTGTTGGCCCCAGGAAAACATTTTTCTGGACCACAATGTTACGGTACTATTTTAATTTTTTTTATTACAGATACTATATATTGCCCCATTAATTCACGCCAATAAGAAATACGATGAGAAAGTCATGAGTCTCGATTACGTTCGCAATATTTTTTTTTCTCTTAACGGAAAGCTAAAAAAAACTACTGAAGACAGTAGATTTTGTTCCGGACGCGAAGTCACCGCAAAGAATGAAACGGCCCCAATATGTCATCCGCTAATTAATTTCTTCTTGTCTCGATAATGTATTGAAGGCACGATCGACCAGTGTTCTCTTATTAGGCAAGGCGAAAACGCCCAAAGCATTTTAGTTTCGTCATACAGAGTTCGGAGAACGACCAATGTATACAGTTGTACAAAAGAGTCTCCGGAGCAAAGCACGAGCCCGATGTGACGTTAACTAATAATTAATTCATATTGGAACATCGTCTGTTAATAACAATAATTTAATACGGGATACTTGATGAGAGAGGTTTTAGGAATCCATCCTGTAATGTCTATATACTATAACAAGATCACAAGAAACGCTCCGCGTAGCGATCAGAATTCTGAGATAAATGTTATACGCCGATCTCTAATGCACGCGCGCGCGTATCATCAGCTAAGCTCCGTTGGCCAAGTTTCCTGCGAGCACTCGTGAGTGAACCGATGTTGTACGAGAAATGATTGAAAGTTTCCCACAGAGGCTCCAAGACGAGAGTCAATATAATTTATTCCATACACGTACGCTTTGTAATTAATGTGAGTTTGTAGCTTCGGGGATCTGATCAGCGCGCATACACGCGCTGTAACTTAATCGCCGACAAACGCCGGGATTACGAAAATTACAAAAATTAACGGCCAGGGTCGAGTTATACATGTTCTGCCATTCTTGCAAAAACTTATGTCACTAAAGTTCGCAACGTTGCAGCAACGAAATGACCTCAACTGTCAATCGTACGAGCTGTACATAACCTCCGTATTTCTTTCAATTTTTATTTGAATGCCTGGACGTTCTTACGAGCCCATTTTATCGTGATAATTTTTCTTCATAGCCTTAAAAATGTTCACCAAGATTTAAGAGAATCTGTTGTACGGACAACTTTCTACAGGCTTACAATGATGAAGTGAAAAATAGTTTGACTTTGAAAGGCCCGTAATTTTTTTTGGGACAGATTTCCCCGCCCAATTTATTTTGAAAATTATCTTTAGGCTTCATGAAAAGTTCTTACCAAGTTTTAGGAAAATCGTTTGTTCGGAAAAGTTTGTACAGACTTAAAACGATGACGTGAAAAATAATTTCACCTTGAAAGGCCCGTAATTTTTTTTGGGACAGATTTCCCCGCGCAATTTATCTTGACAATTATCTTTAGGCTTAATGAAAAGTTCTCACCAAGTTTTAGGAAAATCGTTTGTTCGGAAAACTTTCTACAGACTTACAACGATAAAATTAAAAATAGTTTGACCTTGAAAGGCCCGTCATTTTTTTTTTTTTTTTACAGATTTCCCCTCCCAATTTATCTTGACAATTATCTTTAGGCTTCATGAAAAGTTCTCACCAAGTTTTAGGAAAATCGTTTGTTCGGAAAACTTTCTACAGACTTACAACGATGAAATGAAAAATAGTTTCACCTTGAAACGATTTTCAAACAAACGATTTTCCCAAAACTTGGTGAGAACTTTTTAAGAAGTCTAAAGATAATTGTCAAAATAAATTGGGCGGGGAAATCTGTCCCAAAAAAAAATTACGGGCCTTTCAAGGTCAAACTATTTTCCTAAAACTTGGTGAGAACTTTTTATGAAGCCTAAAGATAAAATTGTCAAAATAAATTGGGCGGGGAAATCTGTCCCAAAAAAAAATTACGGGCCTTTCAAGGTGAAACTATTTTTCACTTCATCGTTGTAAGTCTGTAGAAACTTTTCCGAACAAACGAATTTCCTAAAACTTGGTGAGAACTTTTCATGAAGCCTAAAGATAATTGTCAAGATAAATTGGGCGGGGAAATCTGTCCCAAAAAAAAATACGGGCCTTTCAAGGTGAAACTATTTTTCCCTTCATCGTTGTAAGTCTGTAGAAAGTTTTCCGAACAAACGATTTTCCTAAAACTTGGTGAGAACTTTTTATGAAGCCTAAAGATAATTGTCAAAATAAATTGGGCGGGGAAATCTGTCCCAAAAAAAAAATTACGGGCCTTTCAAGGTGAAACTATTTTTCACTTCATCGTTGTAAGTCTGTAGAAAGTTTTCCGAACAAACGATTTTCCTAAAACTTGGTGAGAACTTTTTAAGAAGTCTAAAGATAATTGTCAACATAAATTGGGCGGGGAAATCTGTCCCAAAAAAAATTACGGGCCTTTCAAGGTGAAACTATTTTTCACTTCATCGTTTTAAGTCTGTAGAAACTTTTCCGAACAAACGATTTTCCTAAAACTTGGTGAGAACTTTTCATGAAGCCTAAAGATAATTTTCAAAATAAATTGGGCGGGGAAATCTGTCCAAAAAAAAATTACGGGCCTTTCAAGGTCAAACTATTTTTCACTTCATCGTTGTAAGCCCGTAGAAAGTTGTCCGCACAACAGATTCTCTTAAATCTTGGTGAACATTTTTAAGGCTGTGACGAAAAATTATCACGATAAAATGGGCTCGTAAGAACGTCCAGGCATTTAAATAAAAATTGAAAGAAATACGGAGGTTATGTACAGCTCGTACGATTGACAGTTGAGGTCATTTCGTTGCTGCAACGTTGCGAACTTTAGTGACATAAAAACTTAGTGCATTTTCGTTTTTAAGTTATATTGTCATATTTAAAACACATTGCGTTACTACAATCGAAAGGTCGCACTTTATGTGTTGAAATATATGAAACACGTCTTTCTGATTTTAGTCACGGAAGATGCTATAGTTAATAAAAAAATTGAGGCTTCACATATTTTTTTAGTTTTTTTATTATTATTATTTTTACTCAAATCTGTGGTCCACATTTGTAGAATCCACATTTTGTAGAAATTTGACAAGCCATTTATTAAGAATAATAGAAAATAGACCGTCACTTCGGCGTGTTTCGAACGATTTATATGCATTTGGTTTTGATCTCCTTACAGATGGGCGGCTCCGGAAATTGTTCTACAAGAACTTCTCGCATACTCGTTTGACCGGCCAACTCGGTAAAAAATGAATTATCGGTGCAATTATAAACTGCATTGTAATAAGTATGTCAGGGCGCGAACCGAAAGCAGACACAATTATTCGTTCCGTGGAAAAAAAATTCGACGTCTTGCCATCGGTTCTACAGTGTAATTCGTACCGTGAACATGTGACAACAGTTATTAATTTTAACGGACCTGTTTGATCCAACGATTCGCCCATCTATCTTGTCACATAGCAATCAAAACAATTTTGCTCGAATACCACGTACGCACTTGTAAGCTCACGTACGACACGTGTCCGAATATGTCGATGCGTCCATTGCCATCAGTCGCGTCCCGTAACAATATTATTAAACATCCGCATGTAATTTTAAAGGACACTAATAATACACGCAGCCTCAAAAAATTACGGCGACTTACGTCGTTCTCAATCGACAAGTGCATTCGTTCAATAAATCACTATCCAACCCCTATTACATAAAACCAACCATCCGCACGATATAATGACAGTGATGAATAAAATGATAATTGCTAGTTGGGACAAATAAATTGATCTCAGAGCAGGTGTCGGAATTTTAGAATTTTATAATTGTTTATTCGTGCCTTGAGAAAGCAATCAATATGTTTTCCCTTAAAAAATCCTCTGTGCCCGTAATGATTAAAACGAACCGGAAAACATGTTTTACAGGCGTTTTTGGTAAGACCAATAAAATCATCCCATCTTCCCATTCTACAGGAAACGTTACTTCCGGTTTGAACAATCTAATTTTCGATTTTTTTCTCATCCCTGGTCGAAATGCCTGAGGAATTATCTTGCTGCGTGAACGGACGTCATACGCGTATTATGTCAGCACCTGGTGACCCAACCATTTACTTTCATTGTACACAACTATAGGTGGCGTTCTTGATTTCGCATATGTGAGTATGTGAATTGCGTAAATCGGGGCCGATTACGTTATACCGAAACTCGATCGTCTGTATCGTGAGAACTGTATACGTAGGTATACAACGAACGATACCATATGCATGTCTATAAACCGAGGATTGACTGCTTCGGGTTAAAAACTTTGCACTGGAAGAAAATATAGTAAAACAGTGAAAGCAGTTCGAAACCTTGGCATTCTTACCGATTATATGCTGGACCACCGAAATGTGTGTACCTCAAGATTGCTCGGAGCTATATACTTTATATATACAGACATAACACTCCTTCGGCCAGCCCCGGAACCCCAACAACTGTGCTGATTATATTTTTTTATGTTAATGTGATTATTTATTAATAATACCGGTCGAACTTTTTTCGCTCGCCCGACAGTGAACGGTGCCTGTAATGGGGGCAAAACAGCCACCCCAGCTACAGTGTTTGGCGTCAACATGATTGATCGTCACGGTGACTCACACAAGCCAAATTTTTTACAGACCGTCCCTTTTGCCTCCGTACGCAGGTTATTTATATGAACACCATCAAGTTTTTTGGCGTGTTACCTATTTAGCTCCCCTATCCGTTTTTACCGTATCTATCCCTCCTCGATACCCGATAAGTATACGTGCGTAGTAACAGTACAACACATGATATAAAACCGTTATGTTGGGAGGAAATGTATTGAAGCAGCGAAAGGAGGTTGGAACCTTGAAATTTTTTGCGACTGCGTGCTGGACCGTCAAAATGCGTAGGCCTAAATGAATTTATAGTTCGAACAACTGGACTTCGGGCTATATGTGGGATGTTTCGCATATGTGCAAACTATCACTACTATGCACTATCAAAAATAATCGTTGTATCAATTAGAACAAGAATTGATTTTCGTCGACTGCACGAATGTGCATTCGTAATAATAATTTACAACCGATAATTTAAATAATAACAATAGTAGTGGTTAGTTGGGAATGGAAAGAGACCCAGTCTTCTTTTAATTGAATTAGGTATGTAAATTTTTTATTTCATATACATAATGAATAAACTATATTATTTGCGGAGTAAACAAACTATTTTTATATGACCGAATCTACATATACACTATTTATCCATTTGGGTTAACAATTTATTATATTTTGCCGCGAAAAGAGTTTTATGGTCAAAGCAACAAAAAAAAGAAATATGTTATATTCGTTTGTATATTGAATTATGTCTATAAAAATTACATGTGCCATGTGTAAACCATTCTGCAGTATTACACAAAAACCCAAAGGCATATGTAAGTAGAGAATTTGTTGAAAGAATGCCTGGTCGAGAGATGAAGAAGGGAAAGGCTTTGCAGCCTGCGCGTCTGGCAGCAACAGGGAAGGTTGCACTGTCGAGTGGAGAGGAGTGGAATCTCCTTTAAGTAGGTCAGTTTCTCGCAGGTCTCGTGACACCATTCAAGATTTCAGCAATCTTTTTATCAATCGTCTAAGTCCATTTTTCATTTTTCCACTTTTCCATTTTCCGGCTGGGCTTCCGGCTGGGCTTCCGGCTGGGCTTCCGGCTGGGCTTCCGGCTGGGCTTCCGGCTGGGCTTCCGGCTGGGCTTCCGGCTGGGCTTCCGGCTGGGCTTCCGGCTGGGCTTCCGGCTGGGCTTCCGGCTGGGCTTCCGGCTGGGCTTCCGGCTGGGCTTCCGGCTGGGCTTCCGGCTGGGCTTCCGGCTGGGCTTCCGGCTGGGCTTCCGGCTGGGCTTCCGGCTGGGCTTCCGGCTGGGCTTCCGGCTGGGCTTCCGGCTGGGCTTCCGGCTGGGCTTCCGGCTGGGCTTCCGGCTGGGCTTCCGGCTGGGCTTCCGGCTGGGCTTCCGGCTGGGCTTCCGGCTGGGCTTCCGGCTGGGCTTCCGGCTGGGCTTCCGGCTGGGCTTCCGGCTGGGCTTCCGGCTGGGCTTCCGGCTGGGCTTCCGGCTGGGCTTCCGGCTGGGCTTCCGGCTGGGCTTCCGGCTGGGCTTCCGGCTGGGCTTCCGGCTGAGCTTCCGGCTGGGTTCCGGCTGGGCTTCCGGCTGGGCTTCCGGCAGGGCTTCCGGCCGGGCTTACGGCAGGGCTTCCGGCCGGGCTTACGGCAGGGCTTCCGGCCGGGCTTCCGGCCGGGCTTCCGGCCGGGCTTCCGGCCGGGCTTCCGGCTGGGCTGACGGCTGGGCTTCCGGCAGGGCTTCCGGCCGGGCTTACGGCAGGGCTTCCGGCCGGGCTGCCGGCCGGGCTTCCGGCCGGGCTTCCGGCCGGGCTTCCGGCCGGGCTTCCGGCTGGGCTTCCGGCTGGGCTGACGGCTGGTGGCTGTCCCGTTGAAGAGTTCGGCGGTTTAGGATTTGACGATTCTGGACAATTCAATGCACAGAAAAGCCTCTTGGAAAAGAAAAATCTTGAATTTCCAATATTAGAACAGGTTCGATTGCAAACGGCATCCCAGGCAGTGCTCAACGTTGCTAATCCGCCAAAACCGAATCGTGGCGCTCTCGCGCCGTCAGGAACCGTATCGTGTTCTTGATTATTCTGCATCGAATATGATATAAAAATAAACGACTGATGAAGAAGAATTAACAATTGAATAATTAACAGAAAATCCTTACCTGACCCATAACCAAAAGGGGGATTAAGAAGCAAATAATAATTTTTGCCTTTCCACGCCGCATTTTGAACAATAACTTCACACAACTTGAGGTCTCCTCACGAAGTTTAGTCAACTATCCAAGAAATGCGCACACACAAATCCTTATATACAGATCCCTGCATGACAAATTTCCCGACCAGTGTAGATAGGTCTGTGCTGCTGCATAATGTCGAAGATATCACAATCATGCTCGCACGCAGGTTTCACGTGAAACTAAAAGTTATCTTTCAAACCTATAAAATTTTATGTATTTGTTATTGTTATACTATTTTCCATGATAATGGGACAGTGTGTCCTTTTGCATCGTTTCAAAATCTCTGACAGCAATATCGCATGACTATAAAAACAGAAGTGCCGTTTTACTGCGAAAAAGTCTGTTACATACGCCTTTCTTGTTCTAGTGAAGCGATATGTATGCCGAGAATCAGTCGACGTTAATAGTTTTCTTTAGCTCCAATGATCTTCCGAAGGATATCTTATCGGGTATTATTTGTTCACGATAATGTTTCATTGTATTGAACACGTTCGCAATCGTCAATAAACTCAAGCTCGTAGCTAGGGACTATCTACCTGTCGATAACTCTAGAGATCGAGGAGAGTACAAAGTTTACTCTTCGTTACTCGGAATCAGAAATAAAACCTGCACTGTAAAAAAAATTTTTAATTTAATGTATTGGAACTTGAAATTTGTTTACGTTACTTACATTAATTGAACATTAATACACTTTTTCGTAAGATAAAAATACTAGATATTAAAATTACAAATCTTTTGCCTAAAATTTACAGTTTCATTTAAAATTTAAAAAAATCTATAAAATCGCAACGCATATATGTGTTTGAAATTTCAGAAATATTTTATGCAAAAAATCTTGACAAAAAAAACTTGGCGTGTCAGTTTTTTTTTACAATAGCTGTCGTACATGGTTCATTCAAATAATCAAGGGAGAGGCAAAGTAAATGCAATAACTGCAGTAACTGTAATTATAAAAAAAACTGGCACTCCAAGATTTTTTTTGTCAAGATTTTTTGCATCTTGTATTTTTCTTTTTTAGATTGTTTTGATAAACACATTTTTTTAAGAATTTTTTTATATGTACTACTACTTGGTTGATTTCATTTGATTTCTTTTCGATTTTTTTAAATTTTTTTATTATTACTTTGATGAACGTCTTTTTGGAAGAATTTTTTTGTTAAGAGAATGTTTTAATAAACATCTGTGTTGGCAGATTTTTTTATTTTTAGAATATCATTTACTTTTTTTATTATTTTTTTTAAAGAGATTGTTTTGATAAATATATTTTCTGAACGAAAAAACCCATTTTAAGAACTTGGCCTACCATTTTTACTTTTTTGAGAAAAAGTATTTTGTGTTTGATTTCACCTATTTTTGAAACCCTGTAAATGTGATAGGGTTTCGCTTAAAAAAATACTTTTTTTAAAGTACTTGATTGTTCCTTTACCTAAATAATAATAGTGACTAGTATGGTGTCAATCGGTTCATATTTTATAATGCATTCTTTAAACATCGTTTGAACAATATTTGGTAAACATTTTTTTTACCAAAAAATTGTTCCATTGCTTCAATAACAATATTGACCAAACTTAGTGTCAATCAGTTTATATTTGATATAAAAATACTCCCCAGGTCCATCGTGAAGATTTCCGAAGAAACCGAAGAATTTTTGCGTATAGCACGTATCACCTCACACCCGTATTTCAGGTTCACCTCATCATACCGCGGGAACCGCGATACGATCATGATCGTAATTAGGCCCATTGGAAAGCTTGGGTCCGAATTATATCATAAAAGTGTCCTTAAAAATTCGATCCGATGCTTCGTTGCCGAGATCGAGCCGTCCGAAAATTATCGCGTTAACTCACGCACAATCGAAAATTTTTGGATCGATTGCTGATCGCGATTATCGTACACAAGAATCCACCGAACGAATGTGTTCGGAATTAAGCGAACTGGAAAGCTTGGATAGACATTCTATAGTAAAAATCTTATTATCATTTCCATCCGATGATTTATTTGTGAGATAACGTAGAGCAAAGAAATACTTCCGGCATTTTGGAGTATAACTATTTGGTAGCGTCCTTCGCTCGCTTAAAAATTTGTTTTTAAGTACTTGGCGTCGAGACGCTACCGCGTCTCTTGATAGTCCAAAAATCATCTTCGGTCCAAAATAAAATAATTAAAACGTGAGCAATCGCTGTCCACGCATCATAGGATCTATAAAGCAGCGACTACATCGGGTCAAGGGGCAGCATCAGAGACTCATGATAGTGGTAGGCACGTCTAAAGAATAAATGGATCGTTCGACCTGTCGTGTTTCGTTTCGACCTGTTATGTGTTCAGACTACCCAAATAGCATTTTGCCAACAATCCGCCAGCAAATAGGCAGCATATGTCCGCACGGAATGACGGCATGTGCGTCCGCCGTTATTTATGTTTTTGTCAGCATTCAATGCTGAAAATTCTTAAGGGGCTGCTGGACCTTCCTGTTTTACCGACGAAAATAGGCGATTTCTTAGTTTTCACTATTCATCGTTACTATACGACGCGTATGCTTCAAATCTTGCAGAACTGTATTAATAACATAAGCGATTCGGCGTGCACTCGAATTTCGGTCGAAATCATCCGAAAAATAAAGAAAATCGAATATTATCAACTGTCGCGGAAACCAACATGGCCGCCGAAATGTTTACAGCATCCGTTTTGTTGGATGTAAAAAATTCTAGATCTTGCATACGTTAAAAGGGCGTGCATGCCGATTCTGTGAAATTTTCCGAATATTCAAAAGATAATCACGCATAGTGTAAACTGCGATCATTTAGTCTATCGACTTGCAACGGGTGATCAGAGCAGACGAACGCGGCACGATGCAGAGCCACCTGTACGTCAATCGTGACACTACGTTCACGCACTTTCGCAAACTATAATATTCGATTTTCTTAATTCCTTGTAAGTTTTCAATCAAAATTCGACTGCACACCGAAGCGTTTATGTCAATATCATAATCCTGCATGATTTGACGCATATGTGGAGCATATTAACAACGCTAAGTCGGAACGGAAAAATTGTCTAGGTCCGTCGGTAAAACAGGTAAAGCAAGGTAAAAAAAAGCAAAAAAACAGCTCCAGCAACCCCTTAAGAGCATAATGTCAGCAACTTGTCAGCAAAGCTTGCTAGTGCTTTGCATTTAACTATGAAGATTAATTTGCTTGAGTCATGGTTATTTTGGGTGAAATTTGAAAAAATTCAATTTATTATAAAAATTTAAGTGCCTCTATCGATTCTCACAAAAATCCAATTCCAAGGATCGTTAGTGCTATTCCATTTATGAATCACATTTTAGAATGATATATCAACATTAAACGAACCCGCAGTTTGACACAGTTTGCAAACAAATTAAAAATCCAAAAACGCCCATTCTTCTTTATGATTGTAGAGGTTTAACACATATCGTCATATTCATACACTCGTCGTTGAACTATAATTTACATGGTTCGTAGACCAACCCTGGTGAAAATATTTCTCTGACAATTTGTCTGAAAATCTCTAAACGGACCGTTTCGGTGATTTTCATCGATTTTCTCTGCCATTTTCTCTGCACAACCTTCAGCAGGCACAATATATCAGAGAAATGCAGAGTTTTTTCCAAAAAAATGCTGGATACCTCTGATTTTTTCTGATAAAATACGTTAAGAGAAAATACGAGTTGTCTCTAAGATTTACTCATTCTGTTACTCGGACGAACAGCAGACTTATTCAGAAAAAATGAAACTTATTTTCTGAAAAAAAATCTGTATTTCTCGGCTAATGTGTTTTCAGAATTTCAGATAACTTACAAGTTTTCTGTAAGTTCTATTCATTCTGTTACTCGAAACTAAAATAGACTTTGTCACAGAAAATACGAATTATTTTTTGAAAACCTCCGATCTTCTCGGATAATGTGGGTTTAGAGAATTTCAAAGAATTTACGAGTTCACTCTAAGATCTGCTCTTTCTGGTATTCGTACGAACAGTAAACTTTCGTGTTCATGTTCGTACGAACAGTAAATAGTAAACAGTAAACAATAATTTATGTATACTTTGTATAAGAAGTTCAGCCAACATTTGACTTTTTCAAAAAATAGTTTCTGAATATATATATTAGAGAAATAGGCTTAGAATAACAACCGAGTTCATCGTTTTTTAGAGAAGTTGACCGGGAAAATCAGAGATTTTCAGAACAATTAGAAATATTTAGATTCAGATAAATCTTTGACTTTCTCTGAAAAGTGCGAAAAGTGAGAGAAAATCGGAGGACTTTTCAGAAAAATTTCAGAGAAATTTTCCGAGACTTTCAGATATATTTTCAGAGATATTCAGAGAAATATTTTCACCAGGGAATTAATTCACTTTTATTTCAAAAAATGAATTGTAGAGTATTATAAATAATACAATAATTGATGCGTTATTGATTATCAATCGAACATGCTGAGGCAAATAAACTCTTAAAAAACTCATTAACATCTAACGTAATTCATTATCAACCCATCATCGAATTTATTCATCGCATGAAAAAGTAAGCTTTCGTTCTTGTTAGCAATACTTAACGTTAATTGAGGAAATGTGTAATCAGAGGTCCGCTTCAGATGAGAAGGAATTTTGACCACTTTCACGGCTGTTGAAAATAAGAAATCAGCTTATAGCAACCGTTGTTGGATTTTTGCTAACAGTATTTTTAGCAATCTCTTTTTAGAAATGTCTAGCAATCTCGTGCTAAAAACTATTGTTGCAATATTGCTGGCAAGTAAACAGCAAAGCTTGGTGGTAAGCAATTGCTCTTGTTGGCTTGTGCTACGGTCGGTTATTTGGGTATATTAAGGTAGTTCTGTCGCTTGGTATTAATAAAAAAGATTAATTTTGCATAATAAAAAGTCCAAATTTGCTTTGAATTTTTTTTCTTATATGGAAAAAAAATACAAAATTCAAAGCAAATTTAAAAATCTGAAAAAATTCATACGTATTTAGAAAAACGAACGAATCATTTTCGTAATAAAAAAAATTAGGTTGCCGGGTTAATTAAATTAATTTTTTTTTAATTTGTTAATAACATTTTGGACTTTTTATTATGCAAAATTAATATTTTCAGTACCTTTAATATGCATGCATTATTTCAGATTTTTATACCATCGAGAAGTGTTTGCAATTATATCTCATTTTTCTCGAACTTATGCGAAATGAACATCAAGCGACAGAACTACTTTAACGCGTATTATTTTTTATTGCATTGTTATTTCTCTTTCATTATTGCTTTTTTCTCAAAAATATGAGATGTACGACTGTCGGACATATAGAACGCACGGTTAGCTTTACCATGAGCGCAGCGCATCGAGATCTCATATGGCTATGTAGTACGACTACGATCAACAAGTATGCCACCGATAGCGCCAGTGACTGTTATTCCACCTCCTTTCACGCACGTTTCTCCCCAGCACCAAGTATCTTCTCCCTTCTACTCGGACAAGATTGACGATTCAACATGTTCGTCCGAACTTACGACACTATCATTTATCTATTAGTTTCGAGTATCTATTGAGCGCTGCGGATTTATCATACTTGTGAGGTAAAAAAAATGGATGAGATATGCAGATAATTGTATAACACACTACAGATAATGCTTATCTACTGACGGTAACCATGGTGATGGTATCGAACACATATATTGTATGGATCGTACACAAAAAGAAAATTGTTCACGGTCTGTCATACGCTTGTGCGTACAAGTGCGCAAGTGTCAAAACATCCACCGTTTTTTGCGGGCTCGTCCAAACTGAGAGGAAGAATAAATTCATTAAAATAGATACAGTACGCCGGATGGTACGACAGTGTTATGGCTAAATAGGAACGGCGCGAGTGTCGCTGGCATCGTAGAATGATATTGTTTGGTGTGTGTGCGTGTGTGTGTGTGTGTGAATGTGTATTGAGACCATAGTTCACAATTACGCATAGAAATTCGGCTACCGTGGAATACCGAGTTGGCAGCCTTTTTCAGTTCCTTCGATATTCAACAAGTTTCGCTGTATTCGGAATAAAAATAGTTGTCGAAAATCGGTAAACAACCTATTTCCTCGCTAATCGAAACGGTGTACCGGAGATCGCGGAAGTGTTGAAAATTACATTAACGACTGATAATTAAGGTTCTTTCCCAAAATCGTTCGTTCAATTTAGGTTATGTTGCGGCGGCATACCACGTGAGTTTGTCGCTTCGTTATTTGGCGGTATTTATTGTACGAATATATTTTCACGACAGAAACGACGACGATAATTTTTAAGAAAACCTTTCGTGCTCAGTGCCAAACATGAAGCAACTACATTAAGAGATTGTGTTATTGTGTAATGTCGGAGGTATGAAAGTTTTATTTTATCTACTGAACTAAAAATAACTCTACCATATAGTGGATACGCGCGTTGTGTTATATATATTTGTACCGCGTCTATTATCGTAGACTTTGAACTGCGTAATCTAACTACGTAATTCCAAAAACTTTTCGCACCAATTTCTCATTTTGATGAACGAAATACAAGTCCCTAATTTTGATAGTCTTGCGATTTTTTTTGTGGCGCAATCCACCAGTCCATCAAGTTAAAGTAATAACAGCCATGTATCTAGCGTATAGCGGATACTCGTGATGTGTTATATATTTTCTTATCGCGTTTATTATCGTAGACTTTGAATTGATCCAACTGCGTAATTCCAAAAACTTTTATCACCGATTTCTTAGTTTGATGAACAAAATGCGAGTCGCTGTTTTGATTTGTTTTACAACTTTTTTTTTTGCGGTACAATCCATAATTAGTTGTGGATACTCGTGTTGTATTATATATTTTTATATCGCGTCTATTATCGTAGACTGTGGACTGATCCAATTAGGTAATTAGAAAAACTTTTCGCACCAGTTTCTCATTTTAATTAATAAAATACGAATCGCTGATTTTGATTGCAGGACGCAATTTTTTTTGGGATTCAATCCATAATTACACGAAGTTAAAATAATAACAGCCATATATGTAGACTATAGTGGATACTCGTGTTGTGTTATATATTTTTATACCGCGTCTATTTTATCGTAGACTTTGAACTGATCCACTTACATAATTCCAAAAACTTTTCGCGCCTGTTTCTCATTTTTATTAAGAAAATACGTATATGTACGTATAATAAATAAAGAATTTTTTTGTGTTTCAATCCATAATTGCAAGTTAAAATAATGACAGCCATATATCTTCCGTATATGACAGCAAGCTAGATGAGATATTAGACGAGAATATGGACTACAAGTTGCCGAATAAGCTTTTAATTATTGCAACTATTATTATAAATTGATCCTTGTCTATGTCCATTATTATAGTCGTCGATTTTTTCACGCCATACATTTAAAATCTCCTGTTTGTACTTCGTCAATGATCATCGACTATATGTAGCACGAATCTTCATTGTCGGGCCGTCGATTCCAACGCGATTAGCGATCGTGAGGTCAACTTCATCTGACCGGGCGTATCGCCTCTTAGACGACCGAGAAGACGAATTGGCACGAACGAGGTCGTCAATGGAATTTAATCATCGAACGAAGAAATTTTTATTTTGCGAAAAATGTCATCATCAATGAAAATTTCAATACAGAGTGAAAATAAATAAATAAACGCTCTGCCACAACACCGACAGTATCGGAACGAATTAAAAACGATTATTTCACATGTTAAATACTATCGATATTACTATTGATGAAATTATTAAATTCCTTGTATAATTTAAGAAACTTTAATATAGAATAAAACATAAAAATAGGTAAAATAGATAAAAACCGAGACGGGTACACCCCTTACGAACAACCGGGATTGTGCGTGAGAATTCCGGTCGACCTTAGTCAATCCTCCGGTCACCCCATCATCGATTTTTCGACGCTGACCGAGAACCCCATTCGGCGCGTAGGCATCGTGAGAAAAAGAGGCGCGTGCCGCGCTCGCTACGTTCCATGGCGCTTAGTTGCGCAATTAATGACGCAAAACCGTCGAAACTGCACTGGGTCCGCCCGCCAAAGATGGAATCCCGTGGGAATTGCGTTAAACCGTCCGGACCATCTCAAAAATAGAATTCGCATTTAGATCAGATATTTTTTTTTTTTTTCAGTGTCCCCAAAGCTTCATCCAATTTTACCAGGCTGGATGAGAACCGCTGTGTCTTCCACGAAAGAAATTTACACTATTGTACGTCACGGATTTCTCGGAGGCAAAGTCCTTCGTAAGTCACATTGAGAGATATAAAGAGGGACACATCCGCGCTATCGAGGATCTCGCTTTCGTACGTGGAAATCAGACAAGCGAGAGAACTGTTTTAGCATGATGCAACGGGGAGGGATCGAATAGTCACCGTTGCGGCTATCATCGGGGAACACAATATACCGCTCGCTCTCGGTTCTCGTCTTTCTCCATCTCTCCATCTTCATTTTCCGAACAGAACGCGCGCCGCTCCGCCGGCTGATACCATCGTCGACGCTCAAGCTCGTCGCGCTCCACTGACCTTCGAGGATCGTCGCCAGTTCAGTGCTGGTTCGGCGCTCAACGGCGTGGTTACTTCCGTCGCGGTTGAGTAAAGAAGATCTATCGATTTACGATCAATTGACTTCGGTGACTTTGCGGAGCACGCTGCGATGGCCTCGCTCAGGGAGTTGAACGGTGAGTTGACGATGGTTTTTTTTAATTTTTGAATATTTTGCACCAGTCTTCGTTCGCCCGTTATCGCTTTTTGTGATTTATTCGAACAGCTCGTGCTTAGTGCGAATTCGGGCCGAAAGCATAGACACGTGGTACAGTGAAACAAGTGCGCGTCTATGGTACTTTGTTAAACTAATTGATGCAAAAATATTCTGTGAAATGTTTTCATTATTCGTTCCGGACTTTTTTTTTCTAATCGCCTGTGCTTAGTGCGAATCCGGATACAGGCCGAAAGCATAAACACGTGATACAGTGAAACAAGTGCGCGTCTATGGTTATTTAAAAACTAATAAATGCAAAAATATTTTCTGAGATATTTTCATTATACTTTCTGAAATGATAATTTTTTCGTTATCTTATAGTGAGATATAGCTTCCTTCGTGTGTAAGCGAGACTGTTGGTAGAATCTTTTTTCTTTTTTTATTCAACTTTTACGAGAATTCCGAGGTAAGAAGTGTAAACATGCGGCGGTCGGGTTAGCAACTATGTAAAGAATGTTTTTTTATTTTCTCGCTACGCAATCGAACCCGCTACCTTCGCTCGTAGCTCGGCAAGCGACTGGTTTCGTTCATCCTCTTTATCGCGTCACTGTTGTATTTCCAATCCCATTATTTCGGGGGTTCGTCTTCCTTCCAGACGAAAGTATGCGAGACCTGTGGAACAAAAATATCTTTCGAGGCTATTCGAAAATAAAATGACTTTTTTTCATAATTGTATATTTTCGCTTCGGACCAATGTGACCTATCGTGTACAAACACAGGTACAGTCGAAATTGAAAAATTCACGGAGCAGTTAGAAGAAAAATAACAACACATTAAAAATATTTTGACGTCTGAAAAGCCGACAAATAAATAGACGTTATTACAACGAAAAATCATTGAATGTAATTGAACGATTAACACAAACTTGTATGAACGAATTAATCGTTTCCCAAGAAACAATGCAGTGAAAAGAAATGAAGAAACGAATGAATTTACAGAATCAGTGATATCCAAAATAATTCACGACCACGGTTGAACCTTGTACTTTACGGATTATCGCTATTGACATTGGACCTCGATTCACGATATTTGTGCCTCGATAAACAATCGGTTGAAAAAATAATCTCGATACGCTTTCACGATTGAATCGAGTTCCATCGTGGTGAAACTATTTACTGACGATGGTTCGTCGCTTCCTTACGATTCCACATGAAAATAATTTCGAAACACAATACACTCAAGATATTCAATCTAAAACCTTTAGGTTTTTATTCTCTGTACAAGTATATTAAAATGGTAATAAATTTCTCAATTCAGTCGCGCAATATTTTATTTAATATTTCGGCACAAAATATAGTAATTGTTGTGAATGCTTTTATAGTAGTAGTTGTAAGTGGGTATTTATGAACAATACATATGATGAATGCACAGTTTTTAAATATTTATACATTAATACAATTATAATTGCATCCACATATTGTCAACGGACCATCGACCGAAGTCTTTCACAGCCCAATGTGCTTTTATATTTTCTGCATATCTTGTATAAATCGAATATTTATTTATTTTATATTTTTACACGCGGGACAAAAAAAGACATGGAAAAATATTTTTTAATATATATATCATATATGTAAAAATATAGTAATTGTAAAAATATCTAAGGCAGGTATACAGGTTTGGAAATTGTTGTTATTCAGCATTATAGTCTCTGTATCACGTACCTTTCAGTGTCGCCGAAGTATCCCTGAGGCCAACCGTGACACCTTTTTTTTGCCGTTCCGGCTGCTTGCCTCCAATCGCCGTTGTGTTTGCTCTCGTCCTACTCGCGTATCCTTGCTACGGATTACATACTGTGTACATAGACTCGACGAAATAGCGATTAGCGTCGATTACGTGCTGACCAAACGCGTATACTGCGTTGGCTGTTCGCGCGAACTTTATGTAAATATTCAAATGCGTTTAGAACCGCTGAAACTCGGGATATGTTCGAACAGTATTTTTTATTCGCTTTAACGACCTCGCAGCCGGTTGTAACGCAACTCCGAACGAACGTGTGATAATGGAATAATTAGCCACCTTGAATACACGCGCAGACACACATTTGTGCGCCTCGGATGGTACACAACTCGAGCGCCAAGCTTCGTGGATATCGCATCGCGATTGAGTTTGCTGAAGGCATACACTTGACATTCTTCACGAGTTACAGTTTATTCGTTGTCAGTCACGAACCCTGTAAGCAAATTTCCTCGCCGATTAGCCGCTACGAATTGGAAACAATGTTACGTTTCTTTAATATATCGCGTCCCCAAACGTATACTTCGAGATACCGACATTTTTTTTTTACACCAATTTACGTTATGTCACGTATCTAATTTCCATGTTATATCTTATCAATAAATCCACTACTAATTATGCCATAATATAACGATCAAGAAAATTGAAATAGCATAGGTTTTTTGCGCCTCCTCACGATTGTTCCCACGCTGTATTGCAATGCTCTCGCATGACATGAGAAATGAAGGCGCTTACGTAAACGAATGGAACGACCTTCACGAGAAAGGCGGAATGATGCGGATCGATAAATGATTGTGTCGACTGCTAACAAGCATAAGGTCGTATATAACGTATAGTTTTGCATGTAAAATAGTGTGAGATGCGCCATTACACTTCTTAGAAAATTCGAACCTCGGGCAAGATCGTTGAACTACAATTGGCAACGTTCAAGGTAACAGCTATTCTCGTGCACTTCTCTGTGAGTTTATAGTCGTTTAAAGAGCCAGATGCATTGAGGGATACCTTGGTACTGTCACATCCGAGCAAAGGAACAACAAATATAATAAGTGAAATGAACAATAAATTCTTATTCGTAAAACCATTTACCAAGTTCAAGTTTATCAGAGCTAATAAACGGAAGTATAGCGAATTGGTATCGCTATAGTATACTCGATTCGATGGAGATGGAGATGGTATACAATGAAGAGTAATTTAAAAATTTAAAAATTTAAAAATTTAAAAATTTAAAAATTTAAAAATTTAAAAATTTAAAAATTTAAAAATTTAAAAATTTAAAAATTTAAAAATTTAAAAATTTAAAAATTTAAAAATTTAAAAATTTAAATGGAATGCAGAGAAAAATATCGTAAAATGAACTATTAATGTGAGGTATTTCATCTTTACTGCCGCAAGTGCGTACACATATCGAAACGCGCATATATATCGAAGTCACATCGTCCCGGTTTCATGAATCGTTCGTAGACGAATAAATTGCCTCATAATGCGGTACAGTGACCCTTTGCACATCCCAATTCGAATCCATTAGAGAGATACGCCGGTTTAAATTGTCGAGGCCTAAAATCCTCTTGCTCCCACGTATGAAAAGCGCTCCGAGATACGTTCCCCCGGCGCCTGACGAAGATAGGTGTAAATATATGTGTATATGTTCTATGATAAACGTTTCGACGGCCACCAGTACTTACAGCGACGTTTTATAACTATCGTAGAACCAGCTGCATTATTATTCCGACAGCTGCACGCAGAGGATTTTGCATTCTCGGACTATCGATCAATATGCTGAGGCAACGTCTAATATAGTTGCGTAACATTTATTATCGACTGTACAATAATAATCTCGAAAGCATTCTCACTAATGAATCTTGACATAACATCGTGGCCACTGGTCAGGAAAACCTTGAGATCCTAGAAACGTCGAAGAATTAAAAAGTGTTCATAAAAATTAGCGAAAAATCGAGTAATTTCTTCCACTTATTTTACACTTATTTTTATGTCCACCGTGTATGCTTGCCATGAAAACCGGTAAATCCTGCAAATGTCGGGAAATCAGTAAATGTTCATGGAAATCAGCGTAACGTTAAGGAACTTTCGCAATTTTTTTTCACCTTTTTATATTTTTTATATATTTTTTTTTGATGCATTGGTCGCGCAATGGGTGAAAGAAGCTATACGTTTATTGCTGCATATATGTTAGTTTCTAAACGCGTCACTATTATCTCTTTGCAGACAGGATACCTCGTCGAGGTATCCTCGGAGCCTTAATGTTTCTGGCCTGTATGTTCTCGTACGTTATACGTACAAACCTCTCGATAACCATTGTTGCCATGGTCAACGCGACGGGGTCATCGAAGGAGGCTGCTTGCTTGGCTGACGATCACATTGGCAATTCTACTATCAATACCACTAAACCACTGCGGGATGTAAGCCGAATGTGCTTTTATCTATAAAAGAAATATCAATATGTTTTTTAGCTCTATGGTCATCAATTTAATAAGAGGATTAATAAACACGATAGAATATTTCTTCGCGTTCTAATAAAAAATGGAAGTAGATTTAACTCATTGAAGATCTCACATCGCTTATGTAAATTCTGAATTTCAGTATGGAGAAAGATTCGACTGGGATGAACCTATTCAGGGAATGGTACTGTCGGCCTACTTTTACGGGGTTTTGCCCTCCAGTATGCCCGCTGGCATGCTAGCTGAGAAATTCGGCGGTGCAAAAGTCGTTGCGTAAGTAAAAAAAAATTGTCGTTTGTATATTAGTTAACGCTTAAATGCAGTAGTAGAAGGGAAACCAGGTATATAACTGAATTGTAGCCTGTATACTTCAGACAGTGGCTGGTTATACATTTGTTTGTTACAGATTTTTTTTTGTGTTCAATACATTCTTATGATTCCTGAGACGTAAATGAGATGTGCTCAATGTCGATAATATATTCGTCGTTCATGTAAAAAAATGTGAACACGCACTGTCCGAGATATACAGACTTCCGCACAATAAGGGAACTTCGTCATCGCGCGCAGATAAGGTGAACGTCCCACTTGCTGACCTCGTATTAGTTACTCCTAAAAATCTAGACTATTCACACTGCCATAAACGATACACTATATTAGAGCTTTTCAAACTTTTTAAGCTTAAGACACATTCAGAAATAAAACTATTAGAGTATCGGCATCTATATGAACCATGTTTGCGTACTTGTCGACCATTAGAATATTAGCAATTATACACCGACAGAAAATTAAATGCTTGAATTAACCAAGTCACGGTGACATATGTTCAAAGGTGTTATTTGGTTCCAACAACAAAAATGTTGGTTTGAATCGTCAAATTGTGAATCGTTTTAAGAAAATAATCGTACAATTAAACAATACTTTATTTGTACCAAACAAACAACAGCTTTGAACGTACATCATCGCGATTTTTGCTTAATCCCTAGCAAGTCAAACGACCGTCTTTAACGACTATCAAACGACCCAAAAAACGACTGGTCGTTCTGTGACAATTTTCGTCCGGAATAACGGCCGAAAAAAAATCAATCGTTAGGTTGAGAATGGGTCGTTTTTCCATCAATGACCGCAAAATGACCACAAAAACGACCTATGTATGAATTACTGAACAAGCTCTAGGTTGGGTCGTTTCGTCGGCATTGGTCAGTAAATAACCGGAAAGACGACCATGTTGAGAATTTTTTTGGGTCGTTCTTCAGGTCGTTTATGAAATACTACTTGCAAAGGGACTGTTGACGAGGAGTCAGATAAGACGTTTTTCATAAAAGACCCGAAGAACAACCTAAAGAAAATCTCTCAACATGGTCGTCTTTTCGGTTACTTTCTGATTAACGTCGACGAAATGACCCAATCTAGAACTTTTTCAGTAATTCATACATTGATCGTATTTGTGGTCAACCTAACAATTGGTCTTTATTTCGGTCGTTATTCCGGACGAAAAGTGTCACAGAACGACCAGTCGTTTTTTGGGTCTTCCGATGGTCGCTTGACTTGCTAGGGATGCAACAAATTTTTTTTCTTAGCGTATGAAACATATTTTCGTAGTTGTCGACCAGTAGACTATTTGTGACCCGCTATTTAATTGACCTGCTATTTAACTTGAAACTCAAAATCTCGCGCCTCAGAAGCTAATTTTTTTATTTAATATACCACCTGTACCGTTGAAGTACGAGCAGTATGATATTTCTCGGTCGTTTTAAGCCGTTACTACCTGGGATATGCACCTTACAATAAAACTGTCACTCACAATGTAAAGTCCCTTGCCATCACTCATTCGGAGCTCTAACAAAACATTGTCCCCTGTAATACATAGATTCGCCACCTTAATTCCTGCTGTGTTAAACCTTCTGATGCCATGGGCTGCCGGACTCCACTATGGCTTCGTTTTAGTGCTTCGTTTCATCATGGGTTTCTTCGGGGTAAGTTGTATAAAACAGTACTGGCTAGTTAGGCACATCCCGACAACCATAATAGATACATTACACAACGATCAACACTTTTAATGTTTCCGCTAAACAGAATTAAATTTTCTTTCAGGGTGCCGTGTATCCAGCTCTTCACGCCATGATAGCGAGATGGGTACCACCGAGTGAAAAGGGCATGTTCGTCTGGACCATGCAGGGCGGTCCTTTTGGAACTTTTATTACGTTGACTCTGTGCGGTTGGGTTATCAGTGCGTACGGCTGGCACGCAGCTTACTACGTTACCAGCGGCATCATGCTGGTGTTCTACGCTCTTTGGGTATTCCTAGCTTACGATACACCCGACGTACATCCGACTATAACTGAAAAAGAGAAGATGTACATCAAGGCGCAAATTGGAACTACCGTATCTAAAAAACAGGTAAACGGAAATATGATATTGTCTATAAAAAATAGTACATTACTCCACGAGGGCGAAAAACGTTTTTCTAACGAGTGTGAGTTTGCAGCACGAGGCGAAGGCGAGTGCTATAATCACACGAGTTAGAAAAAGTGTTTCGAACGAGGGATGTACGAAATTTTTCATCACATGGTGCGAAAATGGCGGTTTTGCGCACGCGAAGCGGGCGGAAAAGTGTCCATTTCCGCACCGAGTGATGAAAAAGAATTTATTCTGAAAATGATGAACAATATCATTATATGACATAATATACAATATGATCATTTGAAATAGTAATTATTTATTTCAGTCTTTAACATTGTGAATATAAAATTTCAGCCTAAACTACCATTTTTGGCTATGGCCACTTCACCGCCATTCCTCGTACTACTGTGGGCCCATTTCGCTAACATGTGGGGCATTTACTTCATCGCGACGAATGGTCCAAAATATACACTCCAAGTTCTAGGATTGGACATGAAATCGGTATTTATTCGTCAGTCAGACAGTGGACCATGGATAAACGAGGATAAAAATGTTTGTTTGTCGAAATTTTTTAGGGTGGCTTCCTCACAGGCCTGCCGTACATAGCCCGACTCGGTTCCGGTGTTCTTTTCGCCGCCGCTGGCGATTACGTAAGGAGGAAGGAAATATTGACGGTTGGATGGATACGAAAACTATTCATGATCTTCTGTAAGTAGACTTTGGAATGTGTTAAATCCCAGTTGCGTAACTGGCGATCGTAAGCACACTTATTAAACACTGATTGTATTTTAATTTAGCATGGTAAGTTTACACGGCATTCACAATTACGAAGCTCGAGTAGTGTTTAGGCGTCAGACACTCAAATACGTCGCTTCCGACCGAAAATCCGGACTTTCGGACCGGAAGTGACGTATTTCCCGTACGTCTGCGAAAATCTAAAATTTCGGATATTAAATTCTATAGTCGTAAATTCTATTTCGTAATCTTGAAACATATCGTGAGGCTTGAACAATCTTGTTCTCTTGAATTAGGAAGTAAATTATTAAAACGTTAAGTTTGATGATCAAAGGATCCGAATAAGTCATTTTTAGCTGAGTAATTGATATGAAATAGACGTTTTCCTAACACATGCACGTAAAATCCCGCTTTCCGTTCCTGTGATGTGTGCGCAGAAAGGCACTTGTTCGCATCGCGTACGGGAAAAATACAGTGTTTGCGTACAAACGCGATATGGTATTTTTTCCCACACTAGAGCGCAGAAGTGCCTTTCTACGTACACTTCACGGGAACGTACACTTCACGGTTCTACGTACACTTCACGGGAACGGAAAGCGCGATTTTCGTGAATTTGTTAGGAAAAATTATGTGAATGGCATGGGTGTAGAAAAAAGAGTTCTGACTCGTGTTTCATACTCGTCAAGAACTCTCTTTCTACGCCCTTGCCATACAAATAACTATTTACACGCCCATTATTATTGTTATGCGATGCATTTTCCTTCGATCTTTTTTATAAGTGTATGAAACGATCGGTTATTTTACAGCGCACGTCGGACCCGGAGCTGCTCTCATAGTCATGACCTACGTTGGTTGCGATTCAACCACCGCGATAATCATGCTTATACTCGCACTCGCCTCCAATGGTGCTGCGTGCCAAACGAGTCTACAAAATCATCAAGATCTGGCACCGAACTATGCCGGTTCTCTCTACGGAATCATGAACACGTTCGGCAGCTTTCCCGGATTCATCATTCCACCGATAATCGGCGCGCTCACCGCTAAAAATGTACGAATTTTCGTAATGCATAAGCTAAAAAAAAAGTTATACTTCCGATGACAACGAACATGGAAAATTAACC
Source organism: Ichneumon xanthorius (assembly GCA_917499995.1). Classification (NCBI taxonomy): domain Eukaryota; kingdom Metazoa; phylum Arthropoda; class Insecta; order Hymenoptera; family Ichneumonidae; genus Ichneumon; species Ichneumon xanthorius. Next base: position 17,711,621 of record OU824206.1, on the reverse strand, counting down.
CGACAAATATGTTTTACAGAATGGTGTTCTAGAATGGCGTCCAGTATTCTGGATATCGGCGGCTGTCTTCTTTTCGGCAACAGTATTATTCTGGCTCTTGGGCTCTGCGGAAATTCAACCGTGGAACGATTACAGTCAATCGAAACCTACAGAAATTTCCGAGGAGGAGAAACAGATGACTGACTTAACGGCCAAGGAGGCTCAAACCGAAGACGAGGAAGAAAACGAGAGGCTCTGAATTCTCGTTTAATAATGATAAAAAGTTACAGCGCGTTGAAAAATAATTTCAGGTGTATTAAGCTTTAAAAATTCTCTATTGTTAGGGAAGGTTCCTGACTCTCAGGAAGATGTAAACGGTCTACTTTCGAAACGACACGAATATCCTAAAGTTTTACACGATACGCCCTTGAGTTTCCCGTGTAAGTTGAGGATGGCTTAAGCGATCCGTTAACGTTACAATATCCATATGGCCTTGTAATTCACCGAACCGATAAAAAAAATAATCGAACAGAGTCTTTATAAGATTGTTAAATCTCGGTTCAGAGCAAGGCATTAACGGAGGCAGAATTTAATGCAACCGGCAATTCCATCGGTAATTCACTGCGCCTTTAGGTAATTGCCGACCATCAATTAAGTGTAAAATGTATAGTTTCGAATCTTCCTGGTAAACAGTTTTCACCTCGCTGCAAAGTTTATATTCACTAAATAATGTCGCGTAGCCCCGCGGAATTCAGTCCCATTCAGTCAGGATCATCGTCATTCCTCTGGATGAAAAATAAATGTCGGATTTTGTTTCATGTCCGAAGAAACGCGATATTAGAGCAACAGAGTAAGCGCACCTCGTCGAATTTATCATTTGCCACTTCCTCGTCGCTTTATCTAAACAAATTACAGAGACACATAGCAAATTATGTTTCGAGATACGAAAATGTCGAGCACACAAGCCTTCGTAAACTGATTCGTATTTTGCTTTAAAACGTCCTATTATTATTTTTAATTATATTCACGACGCACAGCCCACCATTCGGTAGACTTAGAAAGCTTAATGTTAGAAGAATCTCAGAAACCCTATAGCAATAAATCGATCATTTGCAACAGTTGTTGCGAGACGATGTTATAATTGTGATGTTTCTGTGTAGTAATTCACATCATACTCAATAGCTCAAGAATCCTAATCGTCCGTCATCGTAAAGATCGAAGGATCACTCAATAATGTGGGTCCGAGAGAAGAGATCATTTTCGAGTAATTTGAGTGAGATAAAGTGTTTTTCATCATCGGACATGTAATTTATAATTACTACTAATCTTTAAGTATTTATAAACTAAATAGTGTCAACGTGGGTCAATCAGGACGAAACATCTTCGTCGGGCGATCCAAATTATTTTATACTGTCTCTGTGCCAGTCAAAGTTATTATAATAAAACGATGTGAGCGAGCTCACAGACAAGTCGCCGATGGGTTTTCTTGCTCGTTCCTAAAATTTATAAACATATCAAATATTTTTGATGTCTCGGTAATTGCGCATCGGAAGAAATTAATAGGCAAAGTAGAAGGAAACTCACATAACGATTCCATTTACTTTTGCGCAGCAGCAAGCAAGATGTCCTGCTGTTGAAGGAACAAACTCTGTTGAAACGTGTTATCTGTTCTATGAGCGAAGTACAACTCTATATTGTGATGCCTGTAGTTGTATCGATAAGAATACATACGTATCTATGTTTAAGAACTTTTCTGACAATAAAGATTATTTCGAAAAAAATAGCGCTCGATAGTTGTTGTTTCGGTGACAATATTTTCGGAGAGTTTCATATCGATGGACTAATAATACGAAAGAGGCCCGAGCGCCAAAAAGTCGGCTACTGCCAGAAACTTCATACCATACCGGGTAGGGTGGTCCTTAAATTGAACATTTTTGAATTTTCTGGGGTCCATCCCGTATTATCGTGAGGTGTAAAATAAAAATGCGATGTGCGAAGGGTCCCCGGAATTAACGCATTTTTAGACGTCGCTACTGATTATTTAAAAAATGTTAAACTTCGGAAAATCTAAATTTAGTCAAAATAAAATATTCGAGATTTCTTTGGGACCATCCTGCACTTCCAAAGTAAAACGAATATGAAAATACTCTGCGAAATCCCTATGAGATCAAAGCATTTTTAGAGGTCGCTACCGAGGTTTAAAAAAACAGAGTTTTCGACAAATATAGCTAATAGATTTAAAAATTTTGTAGAAGGTGAAAATCCGCCGCGGAAAAATAACCGAATATTTCATATGAGAACATAAAGGTAAAGGGAGTCGACAAAATCCTGCAATGGTTAAAATGTATAAAATATCGCTATCGACGAACGAACGAAACATTTTATTTACCTAATTTTATACTTTTTGACCATTGTAAGAATTTGTCGACTCCCTTTACCAGAAACGAGAAATCTTCGGTTTTTTATTTAACTTATGTTACAACATACATATCTTTCCAAATGAAAAATTCGGTTATTTTTCCGCGGCGGATTTTCACCTTCTACAACATTTTGTAACTATTAGCTATAATTGTCGAAAACTTTGTTTTTTTAACCGTCGGTAGCAACCTTTAAAAATGCTTTGATTTCATAGGGATTTCGCAGAGTTTTTGCTTATTCGTTATACTTTGGAAGTGCGGGGTGGCTCCAAGGAAATCTCGAATATTTCATTTTGACTTTAAACTTAGATTTTCTGAAGTTTTAATTTTTTTAAATAGCCGGTAGCGGACTCTAATAATGCATTAATTTCGGAGACCCTTCGCACATCGTATTTTTATTTTATACCTCACGATAATACGGAGTGGCCCCCAGAAAATAAAAAAAATGTTCAGTTTAAGTACCACTCTAATACCGGGCATTGAACAAGTCGGTATGTAGCTGCACCCGTGCTGAAACTGACCCGATGCAAATCAATCGTTCGACGTTGAAATCTCTACAACAAGGTTGATTTCCGCGCCTTTCGTCAAGCGGATCAGCGTAGGTTGTGGTTGCTCAGCGTTTGTCGCATGTTCCAATATGGCAAAAGGCGCTTTTCAAAAGGTCCAATGCTTCCTCGTCTCGAGTCGTCAAAGTCCGTGATTCCGAAGATATTTGTTCGACGCTTTGCGAAGACGATGAATCCTGAAGACTGAGGCTCGATTTTTCCGTAGTTGGAGCAGTGTAAACCTTCGTGAGCGGCGGACAGGATGGCTTCAAGCTCGGATCACCTTCGGCCGAAGAGGGTGTCCTTACGACGTACGACGGATTATCGGCTAACAAGATATCCTCGGTTCGTCGTGTTTTCAGGTTCAGTTTTGGGCAAACTTTGTCTACGCATCTGGCAGGGCACTTTCGGACCGGGCAAGCAGTTTCTTTGGGCTGGTGGATCCTTTTGATCTTCGTAACTTCCGCGACATTTATAGCGGCCTCTTTTTGCCACGGGAAGTTGATTTGATCGTGACATCTTGCCATGATCTCATCCAGCATATCGTCGACCATGATTCTCGGATACACCCCTTTCGCCAAGCAATACTCGAGCTGGAATTGGCAACAACTCTTCGCCGCCTTGTATTCGAAAAGGAGCATCGTGTTCGAGTGTCTTGGCTCGCAACTCAAACTCGTCTGTACTTCATGATCGATTGTGATTTTGTTCGTGCTGTTATTGCACTTTATGTACGTTTGAGCTTCGGAGTCTTTTCGTTCTTTTTTTGGCGCAGGTTCTGGCTCCGTCATCCACAATGTCCTGTCTATGACGAAGTTCAAGACGTCCGCAGCTTCCATCAGAGCGTTTTCCTTCTCGGCTCCTCGGACGATTAATTCGGCATCGTCGTTTTTCGCCTCGCCGAGGTCCGATTGCAACTGCTCCGTTAGATCGTCGTAGGAAGATCGTCCCGCTTCGATTGTTATTATCGTTTGAACGACTCGAGTTGTTTTCAATTCCGGCAAGGGCTTCTCGTTCATCACAGCTGCAATTTCATGATACGTTAGAAATGTTCAATGCCATTGAAAACTGACGAATTTTAAGCACCATTTTTTGACGACTTTAAGGTTTATATTTTCGCACAACAATTTCTTGAAACTTGATCGTCGGTAATAATTGACGAATCCATGATAAGGAATTCAACGACGATAATTTTTACAAGTGGGTTTTTAGTGCATTAATTTGTAGTCTAAGATCAATCGGAGTCAATTTTATTTTACAGTTAGTTAAGAACGTTGAATACTAAAAATATACTAAAAAGCGTGCAAAGTGATTTGCACAATTACTTCCTCATGTTTTACGGTTTTGCTCATAACTTCCTCTATGATAATTCCGTTGTGCCATTATGGCTTCCTCATAGAGGAAGCTATAATTAAAACACAATAAAAAAAGTTTTAAGGCAATTTTTAATCTAATCCTCAGCGCTGATTAAGAAACTATAACTCATTTTACTTTTTGCGTGATGTTTGATTCAGAAAATCCGGTCAAAAAAAATTTGAAAAATTCAAAATTTTTAAAATCCCATAAAATTTAAACGGTTGGATCAGTTTTTGCCAAATTGAATACGAAACATTGTACAGTGTTAGTCCATCCCTGTGTCAAATTTAAGCTCGATACCTCCATGTTTACGCAAATTAGATCATTTTTAGTCATTTTTTCAAAAAAATGAAAATTCGATAAAATCTGATCCCTTAGGTAGATTTCGGCCAAACTCAATACCAAAGGCCTTTGTTCATAGTATTGTATTTATATGTATTCTTAGGACGATAACTCAAAATTTACGAAAATTAGAGCTACCACAAACGTTTTAAAAAAATTTCGAATTCGCGTAAAATCTCGAAACGGGCCTCAATCTTCATGAAAATTATATCAAAGGAAGAGACGTGACCACTCTACTAGTGTACAAAATTTCAACCCGCTATAGTTATAGTCGTTCTAAGCGATGCACGCTGTCACACACACACACACACACACACACACACACACACACACACACACACACACACACACACACACACACACACACACACACACACACACACACACACACACACACACACACACACACACACACACACACACACGCGCGCGCGCGCGCACACACACACACACATATATCCGGACGCCAGCTAAAAATCACATTTCTCGACGTTTTCGACCATTTCTAGTACTCTGACATTAAAATCTCGAAAAAAAATGTTTTCACGAAAACATAGCTTCGTCTATGAGGAAGCAAAACAAATAAAAATACAAGTACACTAGAGTACTGGCAGCCGATAACTTACCGATCATATCGCCGACCGATCGTACCGCCGCTGTCCGCTGTCCATCGCTTCTCATGTATAGTGTTTGAGTTCCTTCGTCTTTGTAAATAAGAGGCAACTCCACTTTCGGCACTCCCTGCAGATAAGTTTGGCACTCGGCAGCGATCCGTTTCAATGGTTCCAGCTCTGCTGGATTTATGAAATTTTTCGCGTTGTTAATAAGGGATCGTCGCATAACGATATTTCCGGTATCCAAATGCAATGGGGTATCTGCCACGCCGGAAACCACGACATTTTCTTCAATTTCCCGAAGAAATCCATCTTCTTGTGGGGTCACGGTTACGAAAGTTTGCGTCCACACGCCATCGTCGCCAGTCGTTGTGGATGTAGACATTTAAAAAAAATCAAATGGACAGCTCCGCGTTTAACTCTTTTTTCAGTTTCGTCCTCACCCTGTGTATGTCTTCTGCGGAGGTTAAAAATCACACGCGTCAGAATATATACGGAGTAGTTGGCGTATTTCTCCGTTGGAAAAAAAGAGCTCGATGGAAGTTTCTCTCACGTCCTGTTTATTATTCTATAAACCCTTCATATACCAGTGTCTCTTTCAGCGAGAACCTAGAATTTGCCAAGACGTAAAACCTTCAACCGATTCGGGTAACAAGTCAACATGCTAAAAAGAATCTGAAAAAATTCACCGACTACCTTGATATGTTTTTTTCTTTGATAACGCAGAAGACAAATTACAATTATTCACGTATTTTAGTGCGAACTACCCTAGCAACTTCAGTAACCGTTGTTTTAAAAGAAAAATCACCGTAAAAATAACCGAAAAAACAACCGTTATTTCAGGTCACTTTTTACACCGTTAAAATAACCGCAAAAATAACCATACTTGAGGGAGCTCAAAGTTTGGTAATATTGGAAAAAACTTAGTTCGTATTGTCATCGTGAATTATATAAATTTAGGATACAATACTACATTGCGCATTTCGGAGAAAGAAATATACCTAACAACCTAAAGTTGGGCTCGAACCCGGAACCTTTCGCATGCTAACCTGGAACCTTAACGCTACGCTATAGTCTATCATTTGACTCTTTCCTGCGGTTATTTTGAAAGTTATTTTTACGGTTACTTGTCGTCGATAACAACCGCTCTGCAAGCTTATTTGCGGTTACTACTGCGGTTATTTATGAGGTTATTTAAAGAAAAAAATAACCGTGCGCAAGCACAGGCAGCATGAGCTCCCTCAAGTATGGTTATTTTTGCGGTTATTTTAACGGTGTAAAAAGTGACCTGAAATAACGGTTGTTTTTTTGGTTATTTTTACAGTTGTTGAAGCTGCTAGGGTAGTATCGTTCATTATAGATATTAGAGGCGGTGAGCCTCCAGAGATTAAGGTAGTTATGTCGCGAAGGCAATCCAAAGACATGTGCATAAAGTTTTGACATGTTGTAATTGAACGATCAAATTGTACTTGTACAAAATCTCGAAGGCTTTTACCGACCACTTGAATGAATAATTCGATTTTGAAAATCGGTCTTTTTACACTGCGCTTACGGCAGAGCTGGCGATATTGATCTTCAAATCGAGAATTAACATACTTAGATCAAAGATAGAGAGAAAAAATAAAGTACTGCGGACTCGCGAATCAATCAGGAATTTATGCGCAACACAAAAAAGTCAAGTCAGCGGACTAATGTTCAATAGAACTGCGATCAAAGTGCACGGTTTCGGGCCAAATGATCTTTCGTAACCTAATTGTCGTAAAAATGAAGTCAAATCCACACTAAACAAATGATCTGCTTACAAATAATCAGTTCAATCTAATTGCTAAAATCGTCATAAGTAGGGTAAAAGGGGAGAATATGGACCGGTCCATATATCATTGATTTACGTGTTAATTGAGGTGGGCCATATTCACCACTTTTACCCTACTCCATTATTTTTTTCTAATATTATTGGTGTAGACAAAGTACCACATATAATTAATTTTTTGTCATATGGATGCTGATGTCTATGACTCCGGCGTACCGACACTTCTACCTTAAGGAGGGAGTCTCGCTGTGCGCTAACTTCGCATAAGTTCGACAACAATAAGAGAAAATTGCAAGTACTTCTTAATGGTGTAAAAATCTGAAAAAAATCATGTATACTAAAGGTACTGAGAAGATTCATTTTGCATAATAATAATTGCAAAATGTTATTAACAAATTCATAAAAAAATTAATTGGTTAACAAATTACCCGGCAACAAAACTTTTTTTTTATGAAAATGATTCGTTTGTTTTTCTGAATACGTATGAATTTTTTCAGATTTGTAAGTAATCGTTGATTTTTGTTCTATAAAAAAAAATAAAAAATCAACGATTACTTAAAAATCTGAAAAAATTCATACGTATTCAGAAAAATAAACGAATCATTTTCATAAAAAAAAAGTTTTGTTGCCGGGTAATTTCTTAACCAATTAATTTTTTGATGAATTTGTTAATAACATTTTGCAATTATTATTATGCAAAATTAATCTTCTCAGTACCTTTAGTATACATGATTTTGTTCAGATTTTTAAGTAATCGTTGATTTTTGTTCTATAAAAAAAAAATAAAAAATCAACGATTACTTAAAAATCTGAAAAACTTCATACGTATTCAGAAAAATAAACGAATCATTTTCATAAAAAAAAAAAGTTTTGTTGCCGGGTAATTTCTTAACCAATTAATTTTTTGATGAATTTGTTAATAACATTTTGCAATTATTATTATGCAAAATTAATCTTCTCAGTACCTTTAGTATACATGATTTTTTTCAGATTTTTAAGTAATCGTAATTATTCATTGATAATCTTCGCTACAGTCGGGAGACGTCTCCCCTCACAACGCGCTACTGGGAGACGTCTCCCGACTGTAGCGAAGATTATCAATGAATAATTACGATTAATTAATTATTATTAATTATCACTATTTATTGTTAATTACTGCTATTATTGTTTATGAACAATATTAGTTATTGTTAGAGCATTAATTATTTCATCCTTTTTGAAGTTACTTTTTTATTAACCGTTTTTTTATCGTTCATAATTTTTGTTTTTTTTTGTAAGATTTTTTTTAGACGTTTTCATTTTTACTTGTACTTTCTTTTATTCACACATTTTTCACAGTCGGGAGTTTTTTTAAAAATTTTAATTTTTTTTTATTTCATGCTTTTTTAAATGTTAAATTTAAAAAAAAGTAAAAAGATTTAGAATACAGTTCATCGAAGCCAATCTTTTTCCATTTGTTACATGCCGTAGCTGTCGATTGCCCCATTGAACCAAAGTTACTGCGCAGCGCCTCATTCCTTTCGCAACATGATTTTTCATGGTCGATGCATAAAAAGTTTACTGAATTCTGTAACTTCTAATGGAAGTTCGTATAATTCGACCATAAAGAATTTTGTTACAAGGAGAATGAGACCTTGTGCAATTACTTTCGTGTCAGCGATGGAATCCACAACAAAAACAAAATGGAACAATTTTGTCTTCAATGAACTTTGTCATAGAAGAATAATTGGTCATCGATCAAACTCTTTCACTTTTTTTTAGTAGTTTTCAAATCCTTTGAGTCATGTATTTTAGAGTTTTACAAAATGTTTCAACTTCTTTTTTTTTATGTTAAATAAAAAAAAAAAAGTAAAAAAGTATCTGTAATACAGTTCATCGAAGCCAATCTTTCCATTTGTTACATGCCGCAGCTGTCGATTGCCCCATTGAACCAAAGTTACTGCGCAGCGCCTCATTCCTTTCGCAACATGATCTTTCATGGTCGATGTGTAAAAAGTTTACTGAATTCTGTAACTTCTAATGGAAGTTCGTATAACTCGACCATAAAGAATTTTGGTACAAAAGAGACTGAGACCTTGCGCAATTACTTTGGTGTCAGCCATGCACTTTCACAACAAAAACAAAATGGAACAATTTTGTCTTCGATGAACTTTGTTGTTTTTTTTTAAATAACGTGTTCGATTATAATTATTGCACCGAATATAGTTAATTCACACACTGGTCACGCACGAAACACCGTAATTAATAATAAGTAAGGTTAAGCGCGTAAATAATAACGTGTTCGGTAATACTTAATGCACCGAATATAAAAATAATAATTAACAATGAAAAAAAATCACAGTAAATATATAGTGTTGACAGCTCATTCGTAGCGAAACACGAAATGCTTGGGGGATCGTGCATTGAGCCACTGTGAAATTAGCTGCGATACACGGTGAAAAGGCAAAAGATGGCGGCATATCTCGCTGTAATTTCGATATGGACAAACATAATTCTTTCCGAAAAGCCTTTATCTCTGTGAAATCGCGTCGCATCGTAAGAAAACCTGAAAAAAGACACTGGCCACGATTTAAAGAAACTGCTTGCCAAATTTCGTCAAGAGATTTTTTGTCGATTCGGAGAACACTGGATACCAAGGAAACGCGTGATCGCCGTGAAACGCATAACTCCCGTCTTTTTGCCCTAGCGGGCAGTCGGGAGTTAAAAATTGGTTGGATTAACCAAAAGTCGCGGTGACATACATTCAAAGCTGTTATTTGTTTGGTACAAATAAAGCATTGTTTTGTTAAACGATTATTTGCTTTAATTTATCCAAACATTTTCGATTGAAAGAAACATCCCAGTAAGAAAATCGTGCCATAACATTCGGCACGCCGTGATGGCACAATGCAGACATGTATGTCCGCATGTGACGATATTGTGACGGCACGGCGTTTTGATACCAGAAGTCTGCTTGCACAGTTCCAGCTCGCTGTAAAGCTCCACGGCGAGCTGTAACCGTGCAAGCAGATTTCTGGTATCAAAACGCCGTGCCGGCACAATATCGTCACATGCGGACATACATGTCTGCATTGTGCCGGCACGGCGTGCGTTCCCGTGTTAGTATCGGGTGGATCCCGTGCCGTCACTTTTCTATCTGGGATTTTTGTTGAACGAACCAAATACACCGTTGAACGTATGTCACCGCGCATTTGCTTCATCCAACCATATCTTTTTCTCAATGAAGGGATGGTAAAAAATTGATGAGTCTCCAACTTGGAATGTATTACAAATCGTGGAAAGATTTAACACTATATAATTCAATTTAAAATCTGTACTCTTACATTGCTAGCGATTCTGATTTGAAATCGGTGAACCGCTAATTCGACAATGAAAACAATTATAGCGCATGTTAATCCAATCGTTAGAATTACAAATGCAAATAGCAATTCGCTTAATTCTAAGACTTTGTGAGTCGTATTTTTCTTGACTTCCTCATCAAATTGGAAATCGCTCAATTTTGTTGGGTTACATTTTATGTTCCAGGGTTGGAGTATATCAGCCTCCACCATTTTTTGGAGTATTATGTTGAACCGTTCCTCGAGAACCCAGTTCCATCGGATGTGGAAACCAAGATAGATCGGTACGACGAAATGGCTACTCACGTGTAAATTATAGTATCGCGCTCCATCGAGTGTTGCAGCTATTGCAACCCATATACAAACAGCCGATGAATCGTGCTTCACATGCTTAATACAATCGTAGACGTTGTTAGTGTCTATGTAACGTTTCTCAACATCTGGAAGCTCAATCAAATATTTCGATTCTGATTTCCCAAAGATATGATAATCAAAGGTCACAAGGTCCTTTATAGTTTCAACATTTCGTAGCGGGATCTTTTTCGTCAGCAAAGACGCCAAGCTGCTCTGATAAATCCCCAGGATTGTTAAAGCGAAAAATAATAGACTCGTCAGATAAATTCTCGATGCCGTATTAACGGGTAAATTTCTAAATCCCGTGCCGGAAGTTATACGAGTAAGATTGAGGAATGCCGGCATTAGAGCTTGGCCTACGAAAAACTTGAAGAACATCAGAGTGATGATATAAACGATAGCTAAGCCACATCGCGAATATATATCGATTATAGAACAAATTTTGTTGAATTGGGACTTGTGACCTCTAAATTGTGATACAAGAACTAATCCGGTCTGCGCGTGTGGGTATGTTATTAATTTATCATTCCATGTGAAGGGCATCGGATGGGGTCTTTTAGCCATATCGGGAAATTTGTGAACAGAGAACTCTGGGGTTGAGTTCATGGCACGATAAATAGTGTGCAAAATTCTTTCGAGTGTACTCATAAACTGATATGAGTTTGCGTATATCTTGTCGTATACAATATTGCCGAGAGGAGGTCCTTGGACTCTAATTCCGTAACCCCCGAGATCCTTCGTTTTCTCGTAATCTAGATCTACGCACACTGACTCATTTCCTGTATACTCTCGACTGAACACAGTGAAAGGATGCTCGTCTATTCCTGGGGCAACGTCGACCCACTGCCAAGAAGCCGGAGCCACACTGGTGAAAGGATTGTAACTGAAGATATTTGTTCTACTGTCATTACCGTAACACATCACTTTTGCATTAAGAATGTTCGAGTACCACGCAAAGAATAAGTAACCTGCTGCGTTGACACAATCGGGTGATCGATCGAGAAAAAAAAATGAAGCCATATGATTCCACCACATGGAATATCGGATGTTTTCGATGATGGCATCGAGTTGTTCCCAAGAGGAAGTTTCCACTATGATGAACTGTAGTTTCCGTCGAAATCGTACAGGCACACGACGCGGCTTCTGCGTGACATTCGAAGGATTATCAAACAAGATCACAGGTATTAAGTGTTCAGTCGTCAGTGATCTTAAGAGGTTTTCAGACAAATTCCCAGCAAGGCCTATCCCACTTATCCGGTCTTTGTAGCAAGACGTCAGGATGTTGACCTGAAACCCATTACATCGTTATTAATTTATATTCTGATTGTAATTACAGCACGGCTGTCATGAGACTTATAATGGTTTCTGTAGGTGACTAGAGTATACGCTGAAAAAAAAAATACGCTTGCGGGCTTCCGAAGGAAAAATGTTTGTTTTAATTCTACTTTCAATTCTTACAATTCCATATGATATTGAAACAACGACAGCAAGACTGTCAAGGTGACATGTTATCGTTTCAATCCGGTATGAAATTGTACGAATTCAGAGTAAAATTGAAACAACTTTTTACCTCTTTGCCAGCCCGCAAGCAAATTTTACTTGATTCAATGATATTTTTTTTCAGTGTAGAATGTGAACGACCCGTAAGCTTGCTTTAGTGTAAAGTAGCCCATTACTTGAAGTTAGCAGTTAAGTTAACATTTTCTTTCATCGTCGCTGGAAAAAGTTTTGTATCTTGAAAATCTTCTTGGAGAGCGGATTAAATTTGATGAAAATGCTCAACAACACATCAGTAAGAACGCCATTAGCTAAAAGCACCCACTACTTAAATTTCATTGGACTACTTGACGACACCATTTTTTTTTTTTTTTGCCTTTCTTAATAACATTACTATTATGACAACGCAACCATGTAATTTTTTCAGATTCGTAAGTGGATCCACAATGGAAATATGGCCAGAGAGCCGTATAATCGAAGTTTACAGCCTCCCCTTCGATGGGTCTTACCACGTCTTGGACAAGCCTAGAGCTTGATTCATCCAGATTCGGAGGAGCAATAACAATTTTAGCTCGACACATCCTTGCTACGAGGAACAAAACAACAACTGTAAGCTTTATAAGCCGCATGGTGCTAACTACGACTGCTGAGATAAAACTCGAAGCTGCGAATACAACGGCTGATCGAAGACTAAATTGAATTCTCGCCGTATGCGTATGAACACCTTTCTGTGAACTGGTACAACACGTCAGGCTATACGTGACTGAAACATCACCGACTCTGGTGGGTGATAATTACCTTGTGCCTCCAATTACTGAATATTCGCATTCAATGTTCTACTGTATACCAAACAGATGGCAAAAAATGATACACGATGCCTATGTGGAGTTTAAACTTAGCCACATCGCTGGTCACTCTGACGTTGCCACATGATAACATCCTTCGTATATACCATCTCGTGTACATTTATATTTTATGAGAGGACTTTTCCATGAATTCCCCACGGTGCACTAGAGCAACATTTTCCATGTTCCAATTAACGGTCCGATTATAACTGACACCTGGGAGATAATTACGTTTGACCTTAACGAACGACGCTAGACGCGAAAAATCGATAGAATAGAACGAATTTACCACATGTCCTAGGATGGGAACAATGTGCGGGAAAAAATGTGCGCAAGATCAACGGGAAGAACGTCTGAGAGCCGAAACTGTACTTTTTCAAGTACATGAATATTCTCGCAGCGAATATGCAATGGCCTGGACAGCAGTCGAAGGATGATAATACTTTATTATTAAATCGACTGGTAAGAACCAGAAGGGTGCATTCTGCAACATTTAACATGTAAAAAGTTTTGGACTATACGCTTTAGCTTTTTACCAGCGAACATATTATGCCTGCAAGGATGGCGGCTAAAGGGTGAGAAGTTCAAAGTTAAAACAACCGCGCATCTAATTTTCGATTCACATGGAACACACTGTCATTTTCAGAGCAATTTGCTGCACACTACTCCCCAAGCTGTTCGATGTGGAAAAAATGCAACCGCTATATGATACATTAGCAACTTGAGTAACCGTTGTTTTTTTGCTTCCTCGTAGAGAAAGCTTGCTTTTGGTGAAAAAAAAAATCCAGAATTTAATGGAAATGTGTTCACAATGTTCCAAAATATCGAAAAATCAAATTTAGAAGAAATGTGCGTATGTACACCGAAAAAAAGGTTTGGTAATATCAACGTCACAGCTGCGGTCACGGAAAATTGGTTTGAATCAATTCCGGCGGATTTAAATAGACTGTACCGTTGTTGAAACAATAAAACTGGTGTGGTTATGTCAATTGCGAATAGCAGTTACTGCGATTACAACGCCGATGCAAAGTGAAACAAAACTGCATTAAATAAACAACTTTTTTTTTATTGAATCGCGTGTACTTTCAACATACAGAAGGAATACTATTTTAACTTGAACGTATATTTAGTCGATTTGAAAAAAATATGATTCGATGTGTTCGTATATGTATGAACATTTGTCATCTTCAAAATGATGTTATTCAACCCGCCAAGACGTCAATTTAGTCATTCACAACTATTATGTCCACAATAAACAACTTTCATGTTGTTTCCATATTTCAATGTCAAATCATGGAAACTGAGTCTAAGTTAATGACGGATAATAACTTATATATCCGATTCAAGATTGCATATATCAATAAGCAATTGTAAGGTAGTGGTAAGGTAGTAGGTCAGAATGCGATAGATTCGGGGTTCGAGCCCCGCTAGGATATACAGAATTTTTATTTGTAAAACTTGTGTTATACTGATAAGTAGCTATTGAACTGATAACAACTGAACATGTAACGACGATGCAACCGTGTATCAAATTAATTAGTTACAAATAACGTCAATAACAGTACCAGGACCCAACTCCAAATTGAGTTGGGCCAAACTTTTTTCCATTGATATAATTGCCTATTCTGTTCGGTCGAACATATTTTTAGTTAGGACAATGGAATTATCTTTTAAATGCTGATGTAACTTTTTAGTCAACTTATCTAAATATTTCCTTCGCCACCCGCAACCGCCGGATTTGGTTGATTGAAACCATTTTTTTTAAATCTTACCAAACCTTTTTTCCGTGTAAGCTCCAGGTCGGTCCTTACGGGAGCGGTCGTGAGCGCCGCGCGTAATAGGTTGAAGGCTTGTTCTTCCTTCTCTGTCCAGAGCCAGGTAGCTCCTGTCTTCAAAAGTTCCGTCAGCGGTTTCGGGGTCTTGCTGAATTCTTTTATAAATTTCCTGTAATATCCCCCAAGTCCTAAAAAACATTTAATTGCTGTAGGATCCTTGGGTCGCGGGAATTCTTTTACGGCTTTAATTTTTGCTGGGTTTGGTTGTACACCATTTTCTGATATTACGTGCCCCAAGAACTCCAGTTCTGGCCGAAGGAATTCGTACTTGTCTGGCTGGAGTTTCAAATCTGCTGCACGGAGTTTCTTAAAGACGTAGGTCATTTTTTTGTTGTATTCTTCGAGTGTGTTAGCGTACACAATTATGTCATCTAGATAGACGAAGCATGCGTTGTCTATGAGACCACGTAGAACGTTGTTTATCATTCTTTGGAATGTTGCCGGCGTATTCTTCAAGCCAAAGGGCCTTCTATTGTAATGGTAGTGCCCCGATGGCATAGAGAATACTGTTTTCTGTTTGTCTCGATCGTCCATCGCGATCTGATGAAAGCCGGAAGACAAGTCGAAGGCAGAGAAATATTTTGCTCTTCCTAGTTGGTCTAACATTTCGTCGATGCACGGAAGACGGTAGGCGTCGTGAGCTAATTTCTCGTTCAGTTTTCGGAAATCGATGACGATTCTCCATTTCTTTTTCTATGATGCATCGGATTTTTTTGGTATAACCCACAGTGGGGCGTTGTACGGTGAATCGATTGGTTCAATGAGCTCTTGCTGCAGCATTTCATTCACCTGTCGATCGATCTCTTCCTTCTGTGCCGGCGGGTACCTAAACTGTTTAACATTTATTGGCAGATCGTCACTTGTGATAATGCGATGTCCGACCGTCTTTGTGCCTGGTAAGGGATCTCCAGGTAGCGCAAAGACGTCTGGGAAGGAAGAGATGATGTCACATACGTGCTCCGTTTGCTCCGACGGCCCGTGGTCAAGTCGTACGTTTTCTTTCAGTTTTCGGATTCGACCAGCGGTATTGCGGCGTTCGGTGGTGGGTCTCGGCATTTCTCCGACGGTGAAGCGGTAATTTCTTTCAACGGGATCCCGCTCAACAGTGGTATTGTAACCCTCTTGGGCTCTTCCGAGTCGTTTATTACGGGCACTCGGGCTTGATAGTCCTTGGCTTCGAAAACGCAAGGAACAATCGGTTCTGAATTTTCTTCCGCTGTTATAGCTGGTTCGTTTTTTATATCCATATGAGTTTCGATCCAGTAAATCGTTCTAGCTGGAATGGTTACTTTATCTGGTTCGAAATCGAATCTCTGTTCGTTGAATTTTAGATAGTCCTGCGGCCGATGCCAATGACAGTTTGGTACTGCTTCATGAATGGAATACCGACGAGTCCGTCTTCGAGGAGGGGAAAATCGTCAGGTATCACGTGAAAAATCTGCTTCTTTCCTTCGAATTCCTGTTGTATGATGAACAATGATTCGTGTTCTTCATTGCCGATCGTGAATTTCGTGTTAATGATTCTGTTGACCAGTGACTTCTTTGTCAACATCCCTTTTTTCAATAAATTGATGGCTGACCCGGTGTCTAGTAGAAATCTTCCTGTTCTTCTTGTTCGTGGCATTGGTAATTTGACCACTCGCTTGTCTGATCCAATGGCGTTGATTTTTGATAGTCCTCCTCTTCCTTCTCTTCCAAGGTCTGCTTTGGTAGCACGTAGTTCACTTTTGGAGGGCGATGAGGTTGAGGCCTGTCCCTTCGAAATCCCGACTGCTGTGTAGAGGAGTTGCCGCGATTTTCCGAGTCTCGTACCTTTGTGCGACAGTCTCGTTCGATGTGTCCACTGCGCTTACAGTAGTGGCAGGTCACTGATTATCGCCGTGTTTCCGACAAGGTTGCGGATGGTCGAGAGGCTGGCTGTGTGTGGTGGCGAGAGCAGCTGTTGAGTTCCTATCGGCAGCGGTGAGATTTTGAGTCATTGTTTCCCTCGTCAAGTCAGGCCTCTGAAGCCTGGGCTTTCGCTATTGCTGATCAGATGTTGCTTGGTCGCTGCGTTCGTACTTCCGAGGTTATTTCCCTTCGCAGTCCTAGCAGGTACTGTTTGAGCCCTTGTTCCCTCTCGTACTCAATTGCGTTTATCTTCGTTCGTGGTGGAATTCGTGAGAACATCTAGCACTTAATTTTGCACTTCAAGGAATCTGTTCTTAAATTTGGAAACACTCTCACTCCGGCCTTAGAACATGCGAGAACGTTTGTCGCGGTAAACACTAACCGGTTGCAAATTCCCGAACAAAATACGAAGACCCTCGTAAAGTTTATCGTAGGTGTTGATATCGTACACTTGAAGTTCGCGTGCCGCGTCGCCGATAATTCTTTTTGCAATTATTAATCGGCGGAGGTAGTCTTGCCGTGCGACTTGCTGTCGCACATCCTCGATAGAGCTGATAAATCCCTCAAACCCGAGATTTTTCCCGTCGAATTCTTTAATAAGCTCTATTACCTCTTTCGGTGTTATTTCTTCTAAATCTAGGCTGGATGCAACACTTTCGACTCGCGACAATTGTTCCTGCGAATTGGTGCCCTGTCCATTTTGTTGCTTGCCCATCTTGTTTATTACGGCTTTGAGCGTTTGAGTTATGTTCGTGATCGACATCGAATCGGTAATCACGGAGTCACTTTCGGAATCGGTCGCGATAATTCTTGGTTCGCGATATCGAGTAAATGGACTATTACTCACAGATGTTTTTCGTGAATCCAGTGTTGACTTTGTCGATTTTCGCAGATTCTTCGTGTCGTCGATCGTTCCTATGTTCCCAGCACTTTGAGTTGACTACCCCACACTTAGCACCAATGTGCCGTCGCGGTTGACTATTTAACGTTGATTTATTTTATTCGAGTAGCGAACTCGGCTACAGAACGCGGTTTTAGGAAGGAAAGACCCGGTGTACACTTGGTGAACTGCTCAAACCGTTTTTTAAAAGTACAAACTGGCAGAGTGACGTTGTCGTACAGAACTTTGGTAACTTACTAACTGACTAGCCTAGAAGGGGGTGGTTCTTATAGGTTTGTCCGTGGGAAAGCGTGGTCAGTGGGGAGAGAATTTGGGAGTCGGAGTGTTCTGGAAAAGGCAGGTGTTGCGGAAGATGCTGGAAGCAGCTGTCTAAGATTCTTGGAAGGTCAGTCGGTATTGAGAAAAGCGGAGTAACCTGCTTGGACATAGGTTTACCTAATGTACAGGCAGATCTGTGGGAAATAGAAAATAGGCATTGTTAGGCCTTCCAGGAAAAGGGTAGGATGCACGTTGTTAGGATAGACGAGTAAGATGATATACATATTGAGAGAGAGAGCGTGTGAGCGATGTAGAGAGAGAGAGAGAGTGCGCGGGAATAGTAGAGTAGAGAGAGAGAGTCGGCATCGATATTCGTCACCCGTCACGACAATTGCCGAAAATCATCGAAGAAGAAGGAAGAGGAACGAGAACGATGAGGAGAGATAGGCAGAGGCTCCGCGGACGCCGAACCAGCAACACTGTTTACGCACCGGTGGTGCTCGAGCTCATACGGTTATATTCTGACCAAATCGTACCAACTCCATTCCGGGACGAGACACTGCGTTTGGCCAGCGCAACTTCGTCTCCAATCCAAGGAACGAATCAATCCTCCAAGATCCCCAACGTTTTCGTGGGTGGTTGGAAAATCGAAGGAGCATCGAGCCGACACGCTGAAGAATTTTCACTCGGAGCATCGGTGGAAGATCCCCGCCAATTCGCCTACCATCAATTCAAAGGTCGTACTGCCGCTCCGATTTTATCGATCTCTCTCTCTCATTTTTGAATTAATTAAAAAAAAAAAACAATTGGATCCGCGAGAAACTCTTTTCTGTTCGTGTAATTAATGGATTCGTGCGCCTATATATTTTAATATTAAATTAACAACAAGCGTAGCGTCACGCCGACTCGTCATATATATATATATATGTAACGATATCCCGCCTGTTCGCGGAAAGTAAATTCTGAGAATCTTGTGAACATTTTTCTATTATGTAAAACTATTGGAATCAACTCTATATCGCAAACAAACCCTGACCCAGTACCTCAAAAAGGGAAACATTTAAATAAAATATTTTAGCGATCAAATCCATAAATTCTGTTTTTATTCTTATTTGTGTGTCTGATTTTATTCGTACGGCGAATATTTCCTCATTTCGCTACAACGTACACGTCCTTTCGGAAAGGTGCCGCGGCGGGAGTTGGAGAGCGGATGGTGTCGTAAATTGTAAGAGCGAGAGGGAAGAAGGGTACGCACAGAGAAAAGGTGATACTCGGGCTGGACCATCGTTACATTATATTGGGTATTGTGTGTTACACCGATCCCCTAAGGGTTACGGGCTCCTTCACTTTCTTCCTCCTCCTTCCTTATCCGCGGTCGCCGATTCGATTCTTGGGCCCGGAGCTTCGTCGCGCCCCGTCAGGTGTCAGTAGTCCCGGACATACGGATATAATCGTAGTTCGTACGTCCTATCTCCGGAGCTATGTCCCCGTCCGTTTTCCTTTCACCTACGGGCCTTCAGTCTCGGGAATCGAACCCGCGACACCTTTTCCCAGTCTTTCGGTTTCCCATACCGAGGCGCTGGTCCTTTCCTCTGGACCTACTATTATAGTGGGTTCCGAACCACTTTTTCGCAGATAAAAACACCACAGAAAATTCTTGGTGCTTGCCGGGAATCGAACCCGGGCCTACTGCGTGTGAAGCGCGCGCCGAGACCACTCGGCCACGCTCACCCTTTTTTCGTTACATTATATATCAAGTCGTTTGAATCGCCTTATATACGTAGTTCAAATTTGCCATGACTTTAACACCGAATCAGCAATTAAGAATGGACGACTTTATTTCACAGATTCCTTGAAATAATACTTCGATCTTGGAAATATGTTAAAAATATCGTTTACAGTTTAATATATACTGTTATGTATGTCTTATTTATATAGGTACTGTAATCCCGTGAAAAAAAATTGCATTTCGATCATCAGAATTTTTGATTATCCGAACTAAACCCGGTCCCGACAAGTTCCGGGAGCGAATTACCCGAAGCCATTTCGCGAAAAGGCTAACGCATACTGATTCATAATTTTTATGGAGAAGGAGACTGGATCAGATCGGTGGATCCTGTTTCGCGAGGACAACCATAAGTATCCTTGGACTTTCACTCAGAGACCCACTCTGTTTATGCGGGGCTGTCTCTGCCGACGCCCGCGGAGACCTTGTATTTTATCATTCATAACTGACCGGGTATTCGCGAAGGAAGCGAGGATAACAAGAAAACAAGAAAACGCACCGTGGCGACGAGAAGAGAGCCCGAACCGCGTATCTTGACGGCGACGCGTCGACGAGTTAGCGTCATCATGAATACGCACGCAACTGCGAACGGTTCGCTTTTACGTATTCATAAACACTTGTATGCTCTTTCTAAGTGAGTTTATGAGGGCACTTCGGAGTTGCTTTCAGTGACATCGTTTTATTCGCGGTAGACGCTTACCAAAAGCTTCGCTGGGGCCCTGCAACTGCCACCGATCTCGCAGGACTCGCGGTTTCCGCGAAAACGGATCTTTTGCCGGCTTATCCCTAATGTAATTGAGCCGCGTTCAGAAATCCTACTCAGGAAACTAGCTTATGAAATGCGAAAAATTTTTTTTCTCGCCGTCTACCGTTTTTCTGTCCTCATCACCTGCGATGAGGACGAAACTTCCCATGTTCCGTCCTGACCGCAGTTGACTTTCGTCAAAAGCGAATATTCTTCTAGATTTTCCTGTGACACTTCAACGTTGAGGGCAATAATGTGTAACAGAAAAAATTAATTTGTTTCGATAACAAGCCATTCGATAATTTTATCGTAATAAATATTTTTTAAATCTTCCGCGACCTCTATTTGAAGGCAACGTAGTTCGAGGCGGCTAGATTAGATGCTCGCTGCTGGGTATAGCGCGAGTATAAACAATCTTCGCGAGTCACCCGAGATTCGATAGAGGGCCACAGCCGAGACAAGGGCCGTATTCGTCACAAAGAAGATGTGACGTAATCAGCAGGCGACTGGTCCATCGATCGGAGGACCAGCGGCAATCATCATCGACACGTCGAGTCGAGCACTTCTCTTACTACTGTTATAACTTATACTCAGAATATTATATTAAACCTTTATACTACCGATTCAAATATACTCCACCACGTTGTTTCTAACAGCTTCAGAAGTGGGATCTGAACTCGGTTTTCAGATTCTGGTAGATTAGACTTTTATCGGATTTTACGCGTTACTTAACACCGTTATTGTGTTGGTGACAAGCGAGTGAAATAACGTGAGACATCATTGGTGTGTATTTAACAATGAAAATAAGTAGTGCGTGATCGAAATATACTGAAGTGTGTGAACTACAATGGGACGTTCGCGGCGAAGCCGACGTAGATCTCGTTCGAGAACTCGAACTCGTGAACGATCGCACTACACCCCTGATGGACACTCTCGTGGCAGACGACGCCACAGAAGACGAAGCTCTTCGCTAGAGTTACCTCGACAGTCATCCGACGTTGAGCGTGCGGACTTTCGAGAGCCCATTTTACCGGTTCACACGCAAAGTTCGAGTATTGGCAGTTCATCAAATTGGCAAGACGCTTTTCATAAACTCGTCGAGACGGTTACCATCGCTGTTGAACAGCCAATTTCTCGCGGATCACGATTTTTCGAAGGGAAGAAATCTATTCCAGAATTCGATCCAGGTGCGAAAAATCAAACTATCGAAGTATGGATCCAGAAAATAGAGGAATTGAAAAAGATCCATAACTGGAATGAGACCATTGTTACCAGTTTTGCATTGGAAAATCTTCGCGGCGTAGCGAAGAAGTGGTATGAAGGATTACAGACAATCAACTTCACTTGGGCAGAGTGGAAAGAAAAACCAGTAGCAGCGTTTACTGACTACACCGAATTACCCGATCGTCTTGCAACAATGCTAGCCCGGGTAAAAACCAAAGATGAGGGTATGATGCAGTATTATTTCGAAAAAGCCGCGCTCGTGGAATCATGCGGTATAACCGGGAAGAATGCTGCAGCGTGCATTGCCCATGGAATCTCGAATTATTCGCTGCGGCTGACGATAAAACGCAACAATTTCCAGTCACCGGAGGAATTGCGGATTTTTCTGAGCAAGACAGATGATTCCGAAACGCGCAGCGAAAAACCTGCATTTAAGAAGGGCAATGGTCATTCTGACTTCCGAAAGTCAAACGGTAAATCTCAGACGACAAACAAAGAAGATTTAAAAGAAGATAAAAAATCGGATGAAACTACCGACGGTTCTACAAATAAGTTTGCCAAAGTTCGATGTTTCGGCTGCAATGAATTGGGACATATAAAAACCAAATGTCCAAAAGTCAAAAAGGAAAAGAAAGTTTTGAGCATTGGTGTTGCAGCGCAAGTCAAGAATGCACGATTCTTTGAAGCAAGCATTGACGGTACGACCCTTCGTGCGTACGTTGATGCGGGCAGCGAGTGTGTTACCCTGCGTAAAGCCGAGGCAGATACACTGAAACTGGATCTGCAGCGAACAAACGATGTTACTCGAGGATACGGAGGGAGCACCGTTCAACCATTTGGCGTCGCCAAGGCCAATCTAAGGATCGATTTAGCCGAGGGAGCGGTCGACATTCACGTGGTTCCCGATGACCTCCAGGACGTACCTTTGATCGTTGGTCAACCCTTCCTGGATCTGCCTGGCATCACGACGGTGCAGCGAGACGGCAGTCTACGAGTGTTCGAGAAGTCTGAGGCAACCCTGCCAGACTTAGACCGTTTACCTGCGCAGAAGCTGCCGATGTGGGCTACAGAGACAACAGTCATCCCGACAGGCCAGGCTGCAGACGTCAAGGTGGCGGTGAGAGACGATTATACAGGTGATTTATACGTAGAGCTCAGCGTACGAAGCGAGGCAGGCAGGGAACATTGTATTCCACGGTGCGTACTCAACACAACTACAGGTTTACTTCCAATAGTTAACTTATCTGACGAGCCCTTGGTCATTTCTACCAAAAAGATTATTGCTAGAGCAGTAGTAGCTAGAGAAGAGAGTCTCAGTGATCAAAAAGCTCGAGCAGTTTGCGCTATAAAGAAAGCAACTTTTAAAGAATTGCCGAAGGATCAAATAAAAGTCGATGCCGGTATATCTCGCAAAGAAAGAGAAATATTGTTTAACATGTTAGGCAAATACCGTGATTGTTTTGCTCTCGATATAGCAGAATTAGGAAAAACTCAAGCTGCAAAAATTCAAATCGAACTAACGAGCGATTCTATTGTAACGTACCGTCCTTATCGACTATCGTATTCGGAACGACAGAAAGTTCGGGAGATTATTGACGATCTCAAAGAAAATAATATAATTCGGGATTCAAATTCTCCGTTTTCGAGTCCAATCCTCTTGGTACGCAAAAAGAATGGCGAAACGCGGATGTGCGTAGACTATCGAGCTTTGAATGCCGTTACCAAGAAAGACAGATATCCACTACCGTTGATCGAGGATCAACTCAATAGTTTGCAAGGAAATGCGTGCTTCACAAGTTTAGATTTGGCGTCCGGTTACTATCAAATACCGGTGGATAAAGACTCGATCGAGAAGACTTCGTTTGTCACTCCCGATGGACAATACGAATTTCTTCGGATGCCTTTCGGTCTCGCGAATGCCCCGGCGGTATTTCAGCGAATGATTAATCGTATCATAAATCCACTTAAAGGACAGATTTCTGTACTCGCTTATATGGACGATATACTCATTCCATCTAAAGATGTCGAGTCAGGAATAAATGCACTGGAACTAGTCCTCCAAGAGTTGAGAAAGGCTAATTTGACTCTGAAATTAAGTAAGTGTACATTTCTGGAAAAACAGATCAATTATCTTGGATACGATGTTACAGCCCAGGGAGTTCGACCGGGCCTGCACAAAATCGAAGCAGTTGCAAATTTTCCAGTTCCTTGTAACCTTCATGCCTTGAGACAATTTGTAGGGCTAGCTAGCTATTACCGGAAGTTCGTTAAAGACTTTGCAATAATCGTCAGGTGGCTGACGCACTTGATGAAGAAAACCGTCGCGTGGCATTGGGGAGAGAATCAACAGCGAGCGTTCGATGAAATAAAACGAAGATTAGTTTCAAGACCCGTGCTAGCTTTATATAAACACGACGCCGACACCGAGCTACACACAGACGCAAGCAAACTCGGACTAGGCGGGATATTGTTACAAAGACAGACCGATGACTCGTTGAAGCCGATAGCTTATTTTAGCCGGCAGACTACAAAGGAGGAACAGAGATATCACTCATACGAACTTGAGACACTGGCAGTGGTCGCGAGTCTCCAAAGATTTAGAGTTTATTTATTGGGGATCAGATTTAAAATCATTAGCGATTGCAGCGCTCTACGGGCGACGTTCGTCAAACGAGATTTGTTGCCACGAGTAGCTCGGTGGTGGATCCAGCTCCAAGAGTATAATTGTTCTATCGAATATCGAGCAGGAAAGAAAATGCCGCACGTCGACGCGCTTAGCCGGAACTCAGAACAATCTGACTCGGATAATATAAACGATGTAGGGTTACTACATATCGAATTGAGGGACTGGTTGCTTACAGCTCAGTTGCAAGATTCGCGATTATCTTACATTCATGAAGTACTTGTTAGAGAGGCAAACGATCAAGAAGAGAAAGAAATTAAATGCGATTACGCGTTGAAGGAAAACCGCGTCTTTCGAAAAACGGCCGACGGGTTGAGGTGGGCGGTACCGCGTTCTGCAAGGCGTCAAATAGTTAAACTTTGTCATGACGAAATAGGACATTTCGGTGTTGAAAAGACCTTGAATAAATTACAGGCAAATTATTGGTTTCCAGCAATGAGAAATTATACGAAACGATATATTTCTGCGTGCTTAGATTGTTTGTACAATAAAGAGCCAGCCGGAAAGAAACCAGGTCACTTGTACTCTATTGAAAAAGTTGCCGAGCCAATGCATACCGTCCACATTGACCACTTAGGCCCCTTCGTAAAGAGTTCAACAGGCAACTCTTATCTCCATGTAGTCGTTGACGGATTTACGAAATTTGTGTTTGCAAAAGCGGTCAAAAATACAAAAACCATTCCGGTTGAGAGACACCTAACCGCAATCAGTGAAGTTTTCGGATTTCCAAAGCGTATTATCAGTGATCGAGGTAGTGCGTTCACTAGCAAGGGATTTAAGGAGTTCTGTGAAACCAGGGGTATCCAACACGTGCTGACGGCAGTAGCGACTCCACGAGCGAATGGTCAGGTGGAGCGGTACAATAGAACAATACTCAGCACTCTAGCTGCAAGCATGACCGAGGAAACAAAATGGGACCAAAGCTTAGGAAAAGTAGTTTGGGGTTTGAATAATACAACTAATAAAGCAACAGGCAAAACCCCATCCGAATTGTTACTCGGTTATAGGCCTCGAAACGCGGCAGAAGCAAAAATTTTGCATAGTATAGGAGAATCGAATTATGATAACGACCGTGACAAGACTCGAGCAAAGGCTGAAGAGGCGATTCAGCGTAGTCAGAGAGAGCAGGAGGCACGATACAATCAAAAAAGAGGTTCTCAAAAACACTTCAGTAGCGATGAGGTAGTTGTGACCAAGCGCATTAAGACTAGTAATGAGGGCTCAAGTAAGAAGTTGCTGCCGAAGTACGCTGGGCCGTATAAAGTCGCTAAGGTATTAGATCGTGATCGATATCTCGTTGAGGATATCGCGGGCGCGCAGCGCACGCAGAAGCCATACAGTGGCGTGGTTCCTGGCGAGAAGTTGAAACGCTGGAACACGAGAGTCAGCGACACGGACTCCGATAGTCATGAGGATGAGGAACCTCACGTGTCAGACACACCGGGTACGCATTTGCGTGAAAGGTATAATCCGTTGAGTCGAGGCTAGGTGAGGTACCGGTGGCTTACTGGGACTATCTGAAGAGTTGTCGATTTGTCAACAGTCGTATAATCGTAGGGTGCGATTAGGAGACGACTGGCGCTGAGAGCGTGTTACTGCTTGTCAGTCATGCGAGAGACCGTTACTTCGTGGATTCGATGGTGCGCTGTAGAGCGGCGGTCCGTATGGATTGCGGAGTAATAAACAATCGCAACTGGATAGCAGTATGGCCGGTACGGGTGGTGTGACCACCAGTCTAGTCGTCGACAACGGGCATGGTAGACCAGTGACGACTGGTAATGCATGAAATGAGCAATGGGGGCCCCAGCTTAAATGTCAATGTGTGTGTTAATGTTTAAGCCTTGGATATATGCATGAATATGAAGATGATAATCATAATGGATAAGCATGAAAAAAAAACATGAATGAAGAATAATACCAGCTTATTGGATCAGCAAGAGTCAATAGCATGATGAAAAAAAAAGGGGATGATATTTTCAATCTTTCAATGTTGCCCTTTGATTCACAGACGCATATCGACGAATAACAAGGAGTATGGCGAATAGTCAGGTCCGTCATGAGAATGCAGAACCTTCACGAGGACGTGAAAAGCATCAGGATGGACGACTGAAGGCAACGTAGTTCGAGGCGGCTAGATTAGATGCTCGCTGCTGGGTATAGCGCGAGTATAAACAATCTTCGCGAGTCACCCGAGATTCGATAGAGGGCCACAGCCGAGACAAGGGCCGTATTCGTCACAAAGAAGATGTGACGTAATCAGCAGGCGACTGGTCCATCGATCGGAGGACCAGCGGCAATCATCATCGACACGTCGAGTCGAGCACTTCTCTTACTACTGTTATAACTTATACTCAGAATATTATATTAAACCTTTATACTACCGATTCAAATATACTCCACCACGTTGTTTCTAACATATTGTGCAATGATTTAATTTAATTTTTGTTTTTTTCATTGAAATATATATATATACATTTAATTTTTGATGAATGCGAAACTTCTGTACACTTTATATGTTTATTTCGCTCGGTGCGTAAAGTGCAGTTTTACGCACACTTTGCGCGCGTAAATTAAGTTTTATCTCATTAGTATCGGAACGTACTATTAAGCTTCAATGTTCGGCGAGAGTGTGCCTTTGTCAAATGTATCACTTACTTTATCCCATAATTTGGTGACGTTTATTTTTTTCGTCACTTTCGGCGTTTCCTGTATGGCCGTAACCAAGTTGCCGTTCTCTTGAGAGTTACTTTCCTTTTCGTCGTCGTTGCTGTCGTACAATATTTTTTCCAGTTCCTTTTCTGTTTCGTTCAACATTATATTTTTATCACTTGTTGTGAAATTGTTCGTTATATTCTGAGGCGACGGCGACGGCGTCGTCGTCATCGTCGGCGATGGCGGCGTCGGCGGCGGTGATTCTTGTGGGACCTGTCGATTATATTCGTTTTTGTATTTTTTTTTTTTTTTAATGGTATTTTTTCATCTATGAAATGATGATCTACCATCGATTGGCATTGTTTGTATTTTTCGCTGTTGCATTTTTCTTTGAGTGCGCTGCCTTCCGTTCTCTTCCTGTTTACAAATATCTTTGTTCCAGGTGGCAACTCTTCCGATTTTGTCTTGAGCGTTCCAACAATTTTCTTTCGATTGATTTTCTTTATGCAACAACAATATTTCGTTAACGTCAGTAATTGTATGAACCTTTAACAATAAGAAAAAAGAAGATTGAGAAACCAAATATTTACGACCCTACCTTTTGCGATTTCTTCGTTTTAATGTTACTACTTTTTTTCGCACTAGTCTCTTTTCTAAGATTTGCTGTACCCTCGTTACCGGTATTCTCTTTGTTGGTATAGATTCTGGCGTCTCCGCATACTTTCGGTTAATTTTTGGTACCCTGTTTCCTCTTCCAAATTTCGGCCGCCGTATGAAATTCATGGCTTCACTTTTGTTCGCTGTGTCATAGGTAAAATAATGTTTCAATCATTGACATTTAATCCATGTAATTACAATATTTGTTCAATCATTACCAAATATTTGGTTGACGTAGCCAATCGATTGATAGTTATGAATGTCGCCTTCGTTGTTGTATGTGGCAATTGGGACGCATTTTCTCTTCACACCGCTGACTTTCTTCTCCTTTTCTATCCAATCTCGCGTGCATCGTTTACAATTTGGCGATTGGCGTTTCTTTTTTTCCTGTTTATTTTTATTTTCTTTCTCGTCTGGTTCTTCTTGTTCTTTTTCTTCGTCTTCGCTTGAGTCTTCTGTCCTGCGGTATAACTCGGACATTTTCTTAACTTTTCTGTCACCATCGTTGGAAGTTACGACACACCACAGCTGCTCATTTTTTGTATCGTCTTTTTTTCATCAACGTCTGTGGAATTTATTAAAAACATAATTGTATTTTAAACGATTGTAACATGCGGGGATGATATTTTTTGTTGATTAATATCGGTAGCAGTGTATATTTGCTCTTCAGTCACTACAATTATAGTTGTATCGTAACGATATTTTTCTACGAGCCAAGTACTCGATGATATTCATACGTTCAAGCACGATTTGTATGTCCCATGAGTGATTTTTCAACAGAGGTAACAAAAAATTATAAAATGAAAGAAATTGACAAACTTTACGTTTTTCGTATAATAATTGTAGTTTATTGACAACATACTTTTGTTTTTTGTTCCTTCTTCTTTCAGGGTGTGCGGTATGTGCGACGCGCAAATTCGACCTAATCGGTTTCCTTCGTATGGGGAACTCTCGTTATGCAGAATTTGTTATCGCTTATTTCTTCAAGGACGATAGCAGGGATCGGTGGCGTTGAATTGATGTCCAGGAATTTTATATTCTTCTTTATTTCGACGAGATGAATATGATTTGTGTAATAAACAGTATTCGTCGTTTTCAGTTCTTGAATAAAAAAAACCCCATTTTTCTCTTTCCTCGTGGGTGAATTTGACGATTCTTAAAATCATTCCGTACTTATCGTCTCCGTAATATACGAATATATTGCAAAACTTTGTATTCTTATCTTCGTCCATTTTGACGGATCTGTAATCTAATCCGTGGACGATAGCGTGATGGTGAACCGTTATATTTTGTTGGTCGTGGTGATGGTATCCTGCTTCAATTAGAGCATACATTTCCTCGCTTCGTGGCGGGCGCGTCTCCGATTTGTCTTTGCCAACGATTCGATCGGGTAAGATATCGTAACGTATTACGTTACGATTTCTTTTTTTTCCCATCGCTTAGGATGTCATTCAGTGAGTTCTTCATATCATCATCGACGTTCGGATTTTCCAATATGCTTTCAACAAATTGTACCATACAGAATTTTGTGGCTATTTGCAGAGGCCTCCCGTTGCTAGGTGTTACTTTGTCGATGATCTTCTTGTTTGCCGATTCGAAGTTGTATGTGTTGTAACCCCAGCACGGGCCCCAGTTTTCCACGACCCGATGTAAATGTGTCAGTTGATGTACGTTGTATCTCATGTTGTACTTTCCGAATCTCAAATTCACTGTTTCAACATACTCGTTCAAAAGAACTTTTGCTCTTTCTAGTAATTCATCTGTTATGCTGTCCTTGTGCACGATGAACGAAGCATCACATAGTTTTGCAAACTGTTCCAAATCGTTGTTGTCAATTACATTACTCATGGCTGTCAATCCTCCGTAATGCAACCAATTTCTCCATTCGGTGGCTTTCCACGTTTTTTCATTCATTCAACGTTCTTGGCGCCCGAGATATAATACTTGGAAACCTTATTGCCAATAGTTTTTCGTTCATCCTACAGATTTCGTCGGGTTTGCCGTGGTACCAATTTTCTGACGAATACACACTGTCAATAATGAGTTCGGTAAAGTGTTTCGCAACTCCAATATGTACACCGTGCATCGTATCAACGATGGGTTCATTCGCCAAATCGAATTTTGGAAGCTTGGCCAATGTCGAATTGCCTTTTATACCGTTAATGATTCTTTCTTCTTGCGTAGCACGTTCCATGTTTTCAATTATTTCTTCGTGGGTGCGAACAAGAATCAGTTGTTCATCCATGTTGTAGATGGGATATTTTCTCGATCTATTTACATTGAAAGTTTTGGCTTTACAAAACGTACATCCGTATTGACCGTTCGGTAACGTCATATTCAATACTGTCGGCTGAAAAAATTAAGGTTACGAATTTATTTCCCGTTTTTTCTTGAGTTATTGGATTCGTCCAACTTATACCTGTGTCATAAAGTTCTTGTAATTCCGTTGCGACAGGTCCAAGGAACGTTTCCATGTCGGGGTGTTGTTTGCATACGTATATGGCAGCGAGTAGCATATGACGTTTTCTCATTTGTGGTGACAATTCGTTGATCTGCAAAAATACTGGCCACGCACTACTTTTCGATGATATCGCGACTGATATTCCATCCGCGAATATCGTGAAGGAAAAATTGTTGGCATCGCTAAAAAATCCATTCTCTTTGCAGTGTTCCTTGTACGCTTTTCCATCATCATCATCATCATCATCATCATCATCATCATCATCATCATCATCATCATCATCATATGTTCGTCGTCGTTGTCATGGGAATCATTTATATCATTTGTAGGATCCTCGCGAATTTCATCGTTTTCCTTGTTTCCTTTCTTTCCCCCATCTTCATTGCGTTCTTTTTCTCCTCCTCCTCCTCCTTTTTCTTCTTCTTCTTCTTCTTGTTTTTATTCTTGTTCGTTATCTTTATTACTTTCATCCTCGCATAAATTTTTCAAAGGAAGTGAACTCTATGAGTATGTTCCTCTTCTCTCTTTTTACGTTTGCTTTTCGTTTTACAATTATCGTCGCATGGATACTTTCTTTTCGTATCCTTCCATGCACTTGTGTGTGCATTATAATCGTTTGTTTCAGATGAATTACTTTGGATTTGCTAAGATTAATAATATTTGTCGTTAAGTTTAATGTTATTTCATTAACTAATTGGAGTGATACATAAAGTTGTGACCGATCGTCGGGATAACGAGACTGGTGGGATAAGTTAACTTTAATTTTTCGCTCGTTTCAACGATCTGTTATTACTTTTTGTCATTCACCCCTTTCATAATATTAAGCGGAAAAATAGTTACAAAAATTATTTTTTCATATCGTACCTCCGATAGTAATTTCAATGTTTCCACATGTACTTCCTTGAAATTCTTATTTTTGTTATTCTTTAGAGCGTTGATTAATGCTGCTTTCATTTTTCTCTTAGTGGCATACTTTCTGTCCAATTGTTTACGATGATCCACTTGTAAATCGTCGGCGGAACTCGACGGAACTTCTTGGCGACCGAAAAAAGGGCAGAGGTTGTTAAACTTTGTTCAACAAAGTTTTTCATTTAATCATAAGGTGTGTCGCTGCTCTTTTTTGTTTCACTTCTTTTTTGTAGCTCTTCATATTTTTTATTATTAACGGAACAGAGGGCGATTTTTTATTTTCGATTTTCAATCGTTAATGTTTTATGTTTATATGTTTCGAATCGTTTATGGCTACAATATTGAAGGAAACGTTAAGAGGCGAGCACTCCAATTTTCATTATTAAGGTAGTACTTGCGGTACGGTCCCGCCAAACGTGAATTTCAGAGAAAATTTCTAATACTTTTCGATGGGATGAACATTTGAACAAAAATCAAGTGTATGGGAGGTCCTGCGCAGATTCTTTTTGTGAAATAATAATTCCAATTTGTCATTAACAAATTGAAGATAAAGGTTATTATTCGACAAATTACTTGGCAACTTAACTATTTTCCTTTATAAAAATAATTCATTTCTTTTCCGGAATATGCATGTTAAACGTGTCCCGCTGACACGTTTAGGGGGGCTCCAGGCGGACTCGGGAGTCAGGGATGGTTCGCAATAACGCCGGGCTCTCACCGGTAACGCGTAACTCGCGTAGTAATTGAAACACGAAAATACTGATTTATTAGGATCACACTCGTACAATAGGATTACTCGCGCTCTCTGTACTCGTCGCTCACGCTCTCCGTACACATTATCGTTCGTTCGCGCTCGCACTACAATCGTCGCTCTCGCTCTCCGTACTGGTTATCACTCGTTCGCGCTCACACACACCTCACGCGTCTATTCTCTCGCGAAGACTGCCCACGACTCCTTTCTTCCCGGAAAGACGATCCTGCCTATCGGATACGGATACGTTCATTGTCACGTGATTGACGTGTACGCGCGCTTGTGCTTAACACGCATGAATTTATTCACAATTTTTTGTAATCTTTGAAAATCACGTTTTTTTCAAACTATGAAATGAAAACCCAATACTATACAACCTTCAATGGAACAAGCAATTCGGGGAAAGGTGAATATTGCAGTTCAGTTTTCGGACGATTAGTAGAAATGTTATATACATGAGTTCCATGAATTATCTTGGTAACTATGATTAACCAACTTTTCTCTGGGTTCATTTTTTTCGTTGTTCAATTCTGTAGGTGAGCATTCTTTTCATCGTCTTCGAAGCGTCGCAAAAACATTTTTACCGACAGAATTTCCTAACGAAGAAAAGTCTGAACGATAAAAAATACAACAGTTATGACGTGTCAAAAATGAAATTTTATTTCATACAGATATCTTCAATATTATGCAAATACCACTGTCTTCTTAAAATTTCTTTTCTCGTGGTACCCTTACAAACGTTGCTTTCGCTTCCGCGCTTCGAGATTCCGCGTTATATTTTCCTCCCAAAGCTTGCCATTTCGATCGACAGGTGGGACAAGTCGACAGAGTTACGTTCTTATTCCAATACCAAAAACATTCCATTAACATACCTTCTTCCATCCAACATGTCTTCGGTTTGTGGTCGTTGGGACGTCCGCATCTTACGCATTTTTTTCTTTCGTCAAATACGGGCATTTTCATCGTTGCCTTATTTTTTTAAAATTCAACTTTTTTCTTCATGGATATTTCTTGGAATGGTATCAATCCCTCCTCTCCTTCTCTATTTATGACACAATCTCTTTCGAGATGTTCGAAAAAGTTACATTTGTAACATTTACCCACGGTATCTCCGGATGGAAACTTTGCGTGAGGCCGCTTTTCCCTCCATTCTTTACAGTCGGAAGTTATCGAATCATCCGGCGAAGGTGGTACCATTACTGTCGCTGTTGCTGCTTCTTCTTCTTCTTTTGCGCGTGCGTCGATTGTCTCGTCGCTATCTTCCTGGTTTTGGAAAGGATAGACGAAGTTAATATCTTAACTCTCTTGGCAACTTCGATACGTATTGCATTAGATATTACTTCTTGTTTCATTTCTGTAAATATTTTTACCATTCTTTACTTTTTGCAATAGTTTTTAAATTTTATTTCATAGTTCAATTCATACTTTTTAAAACGTTACAAAGATATGTTCATGGTGTTCTGTTTCAATTAGGATAAACACGAGCTCGCTTGTTATAAGAAGAGTATAGTTGCATTTCATAAAACATGTATAAAGCATCGCGTTTGTGTAGGTTGGAATAAAGCATATGGTGTCACGATAGTGCTTGGTAAGCCGCTTGGCGGTAGCGTCGCTGCAAGCGCGTTTAGCCAAGATGGCGAAAACTGTGAACACGTTGTAGAAATCTCTCCTCTATATTCTGTAATAAATTACGTATCATACAAGATGAACGCCTACTTATTACATATGGGTTAGCATAAAAGCGAAACGAATAAACGTAGTTTCATGTTTACCAAAAAAAAACACTTTGAAAACAGGTCACGGTTTCAGTATGTATGCGTCAAGTTCATTCGCCTGTCAAATTCTCTTAGCCCTCCAACTGAGTCGCCAAAAGTTATACTTTCATTTATTTTGAAGAGATTTCGAAAGTACTGTCATAATAATTACAAACAATACTTAACGCTTCTGTAATTTCATTTCAACATAACATTCGTCATATTTTCATCATTTTTCAGAAAATATTTGTTATCGTTATTCAAGTATCTGTTTGTGTGTTTCTGTGTGTATATGCATTTATAACTGCACACACACACACACACACACGTATTGACATATGCATGTACGTATCTCTCTATGATTTTTGCCTTGCGTGTTCGTTGTCTTCATAATTGTCGATATTGTCGGAGACTCACCGGTTATTTTCTTTTTCTTTTCTTCTCGTAGTTGTTGTTGTTGATCCTATTTATGTTGTTCATCCTGTTCTTGTTCTTGTTGTTCTTGTTGATTTTCTTCCTCGTCAGCCATCGTTGGTAGATTCTGTAGAGATGCGCAGGTTGATTATATTGAACAATCGGGAACGGCAGTCAACGAGATTGCGCTGCGTATATAATTCAATTTGTTCATATTTATGAAAAAAAAAAAATTTCTCATCGGGGTAGGTGAGTCAAAGAGAGAGTGACAGTGACAGTTAAGGTGAGAATGAGCGAGAGAGAGACGCATATAAAACAGTTTATTCTGTTTTGTTTCATTGACGTTCCTCAAGTTAATCGTGCGAAATGATACAAACATTCGGAGGTAAGTAAAGTTAGGGCAAAACAAAAATTTATCATGTAAATGGCCTTGCATCGTTAATCTTTCAAAGTTACCGAACCTTTTCCAAAACACTGCTGAACGTTTCTACAACTGTCCATGTAGATAGAAAATCATTTTTAATCTTTTTTCTCCCACGATCATTGCGCGATCGACCGTTCGGCGATCGCCGAATTCTCCCACCGCAGGTACTTGCAAACAAGTGAAGAGTCAACGGGGAATGTTTTATCTACCTTCCCGAGAATTGACAAAAGTTTTACAATGGATCTGCAAAAGCATTACAACCGCGAAATCGACAACGTGCAAACGTGGTTATGTAACGTTCTATGTGTTAACACGCGAATCCACTGTCATTTGCAAATTTTGCACGGGATATGTTGCAAAGATTGTTTTCGTGAAATAATCATTCCAATTTGTCATTAACAAATTGAAGAGGAAAATTGTTATTCAACGAATTATCGGACAACTTTACGATTTTCCGTTAAAAAAAATTAGTTTCTTTTTATTAATACGTATTAATTTTTTTCATAATTTTTTTGTAATCTTCGAAAATTACGTTTCTTTCATAGCTTCGACATAGAAAACATGCCATTTTCAATTATTAAACAAAAATTCTCAAAACATTCATAAGTATTCAGAGAAATTGACATATAATTTTTATACAAAGAAACAGTCAAGTTACCGGGTAATTTATTGAATAATAATTTTTATCTTCAATCTGTTAAGGACAAATTTAAATTGTCATTTCAAAAAGAAACCATTTTTGCGCCACTTCTAATGTACATAAGTTTCTTTTTCTTTACTTTCATTTCGTTGAAAAATGTTGGAATCTACTTTTTTCGGTTTAAATTTTTATTGTCATTTTTTTCCTTGTTTTTCAAGGCATACTATACCACGCGTCCACACGCGTTGGCCAATGGGGGTTCGTTTACAAATGGTTATGCATGACCATGCTCGTAACAGCACTTTCAGTTGTCTACTTTTCATTGTTTTATTTCTTTTCGTGCGAACGTTGTTTGACCTTCGTGCCATATTTTCAAATCCCCCGTGAAAATTCGCAGATTGTACAACGCGACTAGATCCGATACCCGAAACTCGACGTACAGATTGCATCGAAATTTGCTTCAATTTACGATACGAATCGCGTACGCTCGCCGAGGTCCCGTCAGTGCGATCGGACCTGGCTCATGTCACAGTCGCCACAAAGACACCGACGAGTACGCATCGTTGCAAGGCAACTTGCATTCCCGAAATTGTTAATTAACGGGTCTCGTCGGTGTTGGATCGATTCATTAGACGTCTCTGTTAATGCGTACAATATAATCGATATACTCTTGGTCAAAGTATCGTTGCAATTGTGTTTGAAAAAGTTTTACCCTGTCAAACGCCGTTATCGTCGCGCAGACTCTTCTGTGATTTACAGAATAAAAGTGATAGTGAACAGAGACAAGTTGGTAGCCGGGGAGGTTCATCTGACGAACTTATATCGTAATCGTCGTTTATTAACCGGTACGTTTTGAAATATTCATAATTATATTAAAGGCGTGTAGAAGATTTTCATTTAAACGGCAGTCGGTATTTTACTGTAAAATAACATCATTAAAATCAATTTTCGACAGGTATTCTCTACAGTGAGTATCATACAATATTCGACATGACTGACCTCGACATCTTGATTGGCAAGGAACGTAAGGCGTTTCAAAAAATGAAATTACTTCCGCGCATTCTCATTACAAATGAGGAAGCGAAATCGAATCCTTTGGTTCTCAAGGATAAACTCGAGTATCTGAAAAGGCTTCAATTGGAATGCAAGAAACTTGATGAGGACATTAATGAGACAGCCGATGCCGAACAAATACGGACGCTAAAATATTTTACCGACGGAGAATATATTGCATCCGAGTTAGCCTATTGCGCGGCCGAAGACTTAATTTTATCAGCGTTAAAAAAGTGCGGTCAACCGATTAATGAGGGAGCCGAGTCAATGTTAGCGAACAATCGTCAATCTCAAAAGAAAACCAACGATAGTCACAATTTATTATCACCGCTAAGTATTCCTCAATTTACGGGAAAAATAACAGATTGGCAATCATTTCGTGACATTTTTGAGACTAGTGATTAATAACCAAGAAATATGTAATGTTCAAAAATGTTTGTATTTGAAAATGTTCGTAGACGGCGAAGCAAGTTCGCTCATAAAACCAATACCCTTCACCGAGCAAAACTTTACAGTTGCTTGGCAAAGTTTGATCGATCAGTATGAAAATTCGCTAAGCCTTATTGATTTGTATTTAGCCAAATTACTCAACATTGAAAGCGTAAAGACCGAGAGTGTCGTCGATCTTAAGCGATTACGCGATGAAATACACGAAATAATTGGCGCGTTAAATAATCCTTCATCGAAAAGTCGATCAATGGGATGACATTCTCGTGTTTATTACAGTTTCGAAACTCGACCTACAATCGAGACAGGAATGGCAACGAAAAATTGTTGAAAATACAACGTATCCCATTTACAACGATATATGCAATTTTTTACAAAATAGAATAAAAAATGTGCAATCAATGGCTTGTTCCTCGGCGATTGAGGATAAGGAGTCGAAGAAAAAAAGTTGAAAATTGAAATTTTCATGTGGCTTCCTCATAAAAGTTGAATGAGGAAGCATTTTCTGTATTGTTGGCTTCCTCATAGAGGAAGCTTCGCAAATAAAGGAACATTATGAGAAGGCCATATGAAAATGTCAATTTGCAACTTATATGAGGAAGCCATATGAAAATTTCAATTTTCAACTTTTATGAGGAAGCCACATGAAAATTTCAATTTTCAACTTTTATGAGGAAGCGATATGAAAAATTTAATTTTCAACTTGTTTTAACGTCAACGTCGTGTTTGCCTTTTATGCAAAACGACTGGTCGATTCAGGTTCAGCGCGAAAAAATACACCGATGTCTTCGCTTTGTTACATCCGTACACCTATTTTAATTAACGAAAATACAGGGTTTTGGAAAAAGATTTTTTTTAAATTATTAAGTCAAGTATCCAATATTCACCGTTTTGTGGCCACGTCCAATGTATTTTTCCCCCACCGATGACAAGTCTCCAAATTATTTTACTCCTGAGACGACACTTGATACATAAACTCGTGTCGGACAAAAAATACAACTTTTGAAAAAATTCAAAAATTTCAAAATCCCAGAAAATTTACACGGTTCGATCCATTTTCGGCAAATTTAATACGAAACATTGTACAGTGTTAGTCCATTCCCGTGCCCAATTTGAGCTCGATACCTTCATGTTTACTCGAATTAGACTGTTTTTAGAAATTTTTCAAAAAAATCAAAATTCCATAAAATCTGACTGCTTCGATAGATTTCGGCCAAATTCAATACCAAAGATCTTTGGTCATAGTATTATATTTATGTGCAATTTCAGGACGATCGTTCAAAATTTACGCAAATTAGAGCTACCACGACCTTTTTCAAAAATTTCAAAATCGCATAAAATCTCGAAACAGGCCTCAATCATCATGAAAATTGTACCGGGGGAAGAGACGTGACCACTCTACTAGTGTACCAAATTTCAACTGGCTATCTCGAACCGTTTCCGAGTTATAGTCGTTTTAAACGACGCAAGTCTGTCACACACACACACACACACACACACACACACACACACACACACACACACACACACACACACACACACACACACACACACACACACACACACACACACACACACACACACACACACACACACACACACACACACACACACACACACACACACACACACACACACACACACACACACACACACACACACACACACACACACACATATATATATACGTCCGGACGCCAGCTAAAAATCACATTTCTCGACGTTTTAGTCTATTTTAAGTACTGTGACACTAAAATCTCGAAAAAAAAATATTTTCACGAAAACAAAGCTTCCTCCATGAGGAAGCAAAAAAATCGACTAAATCAAAATTGCTGTTAATACTACGACGCTTCACGACTGTGGCGAGTCCAAGGACACATTGAACGAATGCGAGCATTGCGAAGAAAAATCAGTGAAGTCGCAACGAAAAAAAAAAAGTCAGACGTAACGCACTTGATCATTGTTCATCGTCAGAGCATGTGCCCAAACAACGTCGCAGCGAGTGTACATGCGATCATTCCAAGCCCCGACATTATCGTAATTCCTCATTATCAGTTAAAGTATCTGATTTATTTTCATTGTTCTCAAGAATCAAGAATGTCTTTGTAAAATAGCTTTAAGAAATCAATGTAAAATAAAATAAATGCGAAAGAATTTGGTACCATAAACGATATTCAATGACATTTTCAAGATTGAAATGAATAGAAAAAACTTAATATTTGCGTGTATGTGTTTTGCATCCTCTCTTGAGATTGCTCATCGATCGCGATAACAATATTACAACAAATATTGATTGCCTCAAAAAAACAAAAAAAAAAAAATTCGGCGTCAAGTATCTCATACGCTGTTTTATCATAATCGTAATTTTACTAAAAATGCAATTACTCACTCTCTAGAAATTTTTCGATATATCCTTCAGAAACGTACAGGACAACGAGGACGAGAGGAGAAGCAGCAGCGGCAGCAGTAGCACAGGCTGCTCGACGATCGCGATGGTAGTTGATGATCAATTACGGTGGATAGTAATCGTAGAGATACTGATATGCCACGATGACTATTATGGTACCATGTTAAAAAAACAAAACTGTTTAGTTAAAAAAAAATAATTATTTTATTGAAAGAAATAAATTAAAATTTTCTCGCATGCTTTTTAATTTATCACTTTTTTCAAAAACACGGTTTCATCTTTTGAGAATAAATGAGAGGAAATTGTAAACGAGCGTTTGCAATTTAGTCTCATTTATATTAAACTTATGCGAAGTGAACACTATTCGCAAGGACATCTTTAATAATTATAAAAATATTATTGAAATAAATATTTCACTTACATGAATAATTGCTTCTTCCTCTATACTTCTTCCGCTGCGTTGCGAAGCCAGCTTACCGAACAGTTCTAGGTTCTGCTGACTTGCAGGTAAGCAAAGCACGCGGAGGAGGATGAGAAGCAAGCGCAGCAAGAACAGCGACAGCGCCAGCGGCAGCACAGGCTGCTTCGCAATCCTGACAGAAGTGCTGATCGCCGCTGGTTATGGATGCCGTACAGTTAGGTCGCAGCCAACGTTCGTGTGCACCTCACGCACACCTTCCGGAGACTATTGTATGTAACGAACAGCCGTTGGGTTCTTTTGGTACCATTCGTTAAAAAAAGAAAAAAATACATGTTATTTTCATTATCTCTTTCGCTTTTAATTAATTGTAGCAATTTTACGTAGACAATAAAAATGTCACTTACATCTGCGACGACGGCAGGATCAGCGCACGACCAGCGGCAGGTGCAGCAGAAGCAGTGGCAGCGGCAGCGAGTCTTATTTATTTGACTTATAGTTGCATGGGGATCGCTCGAGTCCATCAAATCAGAGTTGCATAAAGGTTTTACAAATGTTCGCAAAGCGATCGGTCTAATTCCAATATATAATAAATACATAATACAATACAATATCCGCAGTCCCGTCATAGTTCTGCAACTCACAGTTGCATGTCTAGACAACTCTAGTGCGACTGCGACTACGGTGCAACTCCTAATCCATGGTTGCACCAGTTTCGCTACGGTTTTATTACGGTCTGATTACTGTACAACTAGATTCATATTATATTACACATATATATGTGGGAACGGGTTCTTGGCTCCCGGGCTACGCGCCTGATTTTCCCCCACTCTCACGAGTGGAGGCCCACGGCTCGGCAACAGGCAGTTGAAGACTCAGAGGCAGAGCGTAAAGACGTATCTATTTTGTATTGAATAAAGTTTCTTTGTCTTTTTATTATCGATTTAAACAAAGTGTTCATTAGAATTTCTCGGCTCCCTGATTCTCCCGAAATCCCACATATATCGCCCTGAGCTACGAATAATTCGAGCTCTGCAATTTCGAGTGAATATACATACATTTTTGTACTTATAGTTATAACCATAATATTTTTAATTTCTAACAGTTTATTCTCTGTTAAATTGTATTCTTA
Organism: Ichneumon xanthorius; assembly: GCA_917499995.1. NCBI lineage: Eukaryota > Metazoa > Arthropoda > Insecta > Hymenoptera > Ichneumonidae > Ichneumon > Ichneumon xanthorius. The sequence goes on along the minus strand of OU824206.1, from coordinate 17,671,086 downwards.
TTTTTTATTATAGTGAGAACTTCTGTTCGCTAGTTCTCGATTATTTTTGTGATACACTAGGTCCTCGACTTCATTCACAGCGGCGGGAACGGCTCCCGCTGACACGCACGAAAATCGAGGCTGCGCATGCCCCGCCCATACTAACTGTCGAGCAAGGCAAATAGCTAACTGCGTCGATCGATATTCGCTCCGTGGTGGGGACTGTTACGGAAACCGAGGGCGGACAAATCGAGCTCCTAGTATATACGCGAACTTATTATCTGTCACCACTGTTATCTGTAATGTGCTTGTAATGTGTCATTGTGAAGGATCAATCCGTTGATATAAATTAAATTAAATTAAAATATATTATATATATATATATATATGTATATACAGGATACCTGTTTATTCGAGTGCTCGTGGAATAAAGACCTTCGTCGTCGACGAAGACATACTGTAAAAATAAATTGTAAATTTAATGTATTGGAACATGACTTACATTAATTGAACATGTAAGAAACCGTAGACCGTGGAGAATATAAAATCGTATATTGGTTGACAAAAGATATCATCGGATACAAGTTCGAATATTGAGACGAGATGTGCACGCTTTGGGGACTCTTCGTAGAATGCCTCGCTAGCTCGGCGACGCGAGGCGTCTCCTCCTAGTACTTGAGATTGGTAGGTCCTCCGTGTGAGGCCCACAAAGGGTCTTCTATGTCCATGTTATAAACAAAGGGGTCGATAAGTCGTCCATAGGCAGTCTGCTAACTCTGCAGCAGGCGCCGGAGAGACGAGTTGCTTTCAAACAGTAACGTACTTTTTTGTAAAATAAACATACCAGGTATGAAAATTACAAATCTTTTATGTGAAATAAAAAAAATTTAATTGAAAATCAAAATTTTACTCTAAAATTAAATCCTAAATGGGCGATACGCAATAAATGGGCTCGACATTTTCCAACCCTCGGGAAATCCGCAATTACGGGGACATAGGGCGAAATTGGAGACGAGACCATTCCAAAGAAACCCATGGAAGAATATGCTAACGAATAGGGTGGTGAGTGCGTGGAACGCACTCCCAGGTGCAATAATTGAATCTGAGTCAATCAATCAATTTAAAAATAGGCTTGATCAACACTTGTGTACCTAATGTAAACTACAAGATGCAGATATTATAAGTTGTAAACTTCATTTTCTGTAAATATTAATAATAATAATAATAATAAAATTGCAACGCACAGGTCTTTGAAATTTCAGAAACAGTTTATGTAAAAATACTTCCAATATCGTCCATTAATTTTCAAATACAAAACGTCTTTGGAGCCTTTTTCTCGCCGCATCTGGTAAAGTGAACTCGCTTCGAAAGCAAGGTATGTGAGCTTCCGTGTGTTACTTTTCTATCGTTTACACGACAACTTCTTTTTGAGCCGATTTATATTTTGAAAAGATTTGGCCTTTTTTGGGGTGGCTGCAACATAACACTTTCTTCGGCATTCGGTTCGAAGGATTGGATTTAATTGACGGGACTTTGACGAGGCGAGACAGAGGATTGATTGAAATTCGTTTATACGGAGACGACAATACGAGATGAGCTCGAGTCAGCTATCTGGATGGCGTCTAGTCATGATTCTCGTTTGTATCGTGCTCCTTGCTTCGGAATGCCGAAGCAAGGAGCCCGACAAAAAGTTTCGTGCGATGCTTTTTGGGTATCAAAATATGTGAAAAATATTACTTGTGGAAAAATCCGTTTTGAACGTTTTTATACCCTATAAAAAGAGGTGCAAAGTTACCTGCATAGGACTGTCTCACTTATTACAATTTCATACATAGCTTTCCTTGTGAGGAAGTTCGCTGGTCGATGTCGGCTTCCGCGCTGAGGAAGCTATGCGCATAATCGTAATAAATGAGGAAGCCATGTGCAAATTACTCTGCACCTTTTTATTAAAATTGATGAAGATATTTTAAAAAATCGAATTTATCTTGTCAACGCAGCAAACACGCTACGCTGGCACCGGAGAGGTCTCAGTCATAAGAGATCGAAAATAATGAGAAAAATAATGAAATGCAGTAAGTCGAATAACAACCGATAAATGACATCTTCAGATTGACCCCAAAAGGGATCAAGAAATTACCTAATAAACGATTCTCAAAAAAAAAAAAACAAAGCCACATTTTACCCATTATCCAAAAAGATTTATTTCCTGCTCATTCATCGAACAGACTTCCAAACTTATCAACCCCCCAAACCGTCTTTTATATTGTTTCCCTCCTTCCCAAGTTTCACCACATTGGTATATTGATTCGTTACACAATCCGGAGTGGCTAGGACAACAGTGCGACGATCGATACCTCGAGCGATAAGGTCACGAAGCGACGGCAGCGGCGGAGCCTCAAGCTCTACATGGGATCCACTGTTGAACCCCCTGAACAAGCTCTCCCTTACCATTCATACAAAAGATCGTAACAGATCAAGATATACTGTGGTGCGGAAACCCAACGGCCGCGAACCTTAGGAAAAAATGCCTCTCCCCGTATTTATTTTCTATGGGCGCCAGGCGCGTTCGGACGCGTCGAGGAGAGGATAGGTGATGTGACCGGCTCGCTGCTGTCTCTCTCGAGGGTAGAGCGGGCTGGTTAGGGGCATTCGGTATTTCTCTCAATAAGATATCCCCAGATATAAATGTAATATGAACTCCTTTATTGAACTAAGGAAAAGACTCTACTGAAAGGAAACCGGGCAAGCCCGGAGGAAAACCTTCCGCAAGATAAACCCCGCCGTGGTCGCCACACTCGACAACTCACGCGTTACAACAATTATCGTGCTTTTCGACAGGCCGACATCTCGCCCAGCGCACACACACACATCCAGTTACCGCGACGCGGGTCGGTCCGCGGTATGACGGTCGGCTGGAGACGCACAAAACACACAACATAAATCATCAAACCGCGGAAAACTGTCTCGGAGATAACAACAATCCAATGACCCAACGGAGCGTACACGAATCGCCGGCGAACCTCCCGTAGACAACGATACAAACAACGGCAACCCCCGTGGGCACGATCCTGAGGTGGCTTAACGCGCGAATTTACTAAACAAATAATAATAAGCGCGACGGCGCAAATGGAAGTACGGTCAAGTCGCGGATTCGGCGGTTGCTGGAAAGCCGACCCGTTATCTCCCGCGGTGGCCTTGAAGCCCGCACTCTCCCGGAAAAACCGATTCCCGCGCACGCCAACGTGTATTCAATTACTATAATAAACGGCAAAAAGACTCGACGCGAACAAATAAATAAACACGGTCCCTGGGACGGACAAGCTCACCCGTTCGGTACCGCGGTAGAAGATCCAGGCCTCCGAAAACGCTGGATGACGAATTCGTCCTTCTGTCTCGTTCCCCTCGGTATACGGGTTAAGATGGCCCACACGCCCGTCCGTTCGTCGTTACACCTCAACGAAGATTGCCTCGAGTACCCGAACGCTCTCGCTCTCGTTGCCAGCTGTATAAAGTTAGCCATGCAACTTTAACTTTTTAAATTTTAACTTATACCATTCGTTTGGTGGTCGTTTGGTGGTGATTGGTAGTCTAATTAGAACGTTTGGTGGTCAATCGTTTAATTACAATAATTAAAAAAAGAAATGAGGCCAAAAGTTGGCCAAACATTTTTTTTTTTTAAATCGACTCAATTACCGCTTAATCGATGCGTAATCGTTTGGTGGTCACGAATATCATAATTAAAACGTTTGGTGGTCCTTCGTTTCGCTAGAAAATAAAAAAAAACGAAATGGGCCCTGAAGCGGGGGTTCATTAGTGCGCGGTACGTTATAGTGACTATGCAGACCCTGCGCCCCCTGCGCCATAGGTGTCATGTTAGTCCGTCCAAGTGCGTCGGTCGAGGCGTTGAGGTGACAACGAGCATCCTCGGAGGGCTGGGTAGCGGTATCTCAATGAATTCCTACAGTTTCCGATCTTTGGAGGAGCCTAACGGTTCAGCCTACGAAAACGGCAAGATAGCTCAATGGCTCAATCGCGTTCCGGCTTGTTAAGGTGAGCCTAAAGACCAACATAACCTCAAAATACTTTGGAACCATTTTTCTCGGCAATTACAATTTTTATTTGGTAAGATAAATTTCATTTTTATATTTCAGTATGAAAATATGATTCTTAATGAGAGCAGAGCAGAGCAGTCGGTCGTGCCGGCGGTGAGCCTGTCCGTTCAGCAGTTAATAAACGACAGTTGTTGCGCCAGGGTTTCATCGGCTCCGTCGCGGACGCGGAGAGCGCCGTTTGCGACATCAACGAGAACAGTGTCCAAGAAATATGCAAGGGATCCGATGTTTTCAAACTCACCGCCATTTCCGACGATCAAGAGACACAGCAATTTTGCGGCAACGGCAATAGACACTGGAGACTCAACGTATGACAACGACGAAGCGTTGCCGACTGCAAAGGTAATTTTAATGCAATAACAAAAAAAAAATTAAGATTGCAGCAAAAGTCAGTACGTTATGAGGCGAGTGCTGTGCCGTGACTCGCTTGTGGAGTTTGTTAACTCGTACACAGACGGACTGTTGCAGGGTACTTTGTGCTCGGAGAGCTCGAGAAGATTCGCCTGGAACTTCAACTCTAGTGAAGTTTCACACGAAAATATCAATCAGTCGGATGCTGCATGCAGGGCGACAAGAAGAACGCAGACGCGACAACCGTGCACAAAATTTTGCACGACATCGAGATGTTACTCGAGATGCCGAAGGTACGTATTCCCACAGCGCGGGATGACGCTCCTCCATCTTGCGTCTCTGCCCAATATTTCAAATATTCCGCTACCAAATCGTGAGCGTCATAAGACAATAGAGAATAGAAATGCTTTTCTCTGTGTAACATAATCGAACTTTTTTGCATTTGCAGAAGGTCGAACCGAACGAAGGTATTACACCTTACACGTATTCCGTAGTCGTATCGCTAGTCCAGGATTCGACGAAGAGGCACCATCGACGAGCAGAATGAGTGAGACTCTCAAAGAACCGGAACGGAGGCGACGAACTTCAACGCCGAAGACTCCGCGGAAGACACCCGATTCGGAGAGTAATTTCGATCCTATGACGAACATCACTGCGCGACTAGCTGAAAAACGTCTCGGCTTCGATGATGAGTCGCTCGACGAAATCGAGTATACACGTACTGCCGAATCGGCAACGATCGTTGCAGCGGAACCCGAACCAACAACAATTCCTAATTTCGTCATCACGGAACCGACACCGCGTAAACCAACACCGAAAAAAACGCCGTTGAAAGACGATCGGAGATCCTCGAGGCGTGCCAGTAACATACTCGACGAAGTACATGTAGATAAAGGGGACGAGCCTATTAATATCCTAGTCCTAAGAAATAGGCTAGTTGTGATAACACCAAATAAAGCTAATCGCAGAAGAAGAAGATTGTCGGGAGCCGAGAAGGAAACCGCTTCGGAATTGCTTATGTCTGTTCCGTGATGACGAAATTAGGAATTGTTGTTGGTTCGGGTTCCGCTGCAACGATCGTTGATAATGTCCTTGGGACCGACAAAGACAATGAGGACAACACAAAGAGGCGGAGATCAACGAGGAAAAGCGTTCGATCGTAAATTCAATCGTGAGTATTAACATTTTATTTCTTTGTACAGTTCGTTTATGCTTGATACGTATTTCTATGTATTATTACAATTTTACAATAATGTTCCAATACTATGTTTTATTATTTTACAGCTGATGATTGTACGGCTTGTGGAGAGATGCCGAAGCCAACAGATGACACCTCACGCACGAAGAAGTAGAAGAGTTAGTCTCCTGGGCGACCAGCCATCTCAGCCCGTCGAACCCGTCCTCCGTTGATCGGAGGAGATCTAATAAGACTGTTTCAGTTCCACCGAGAATCCAAAGATCATCACGAAAATAAATAAATATATATCAAATTTTTTGCACGAACGGAGGAGTTGTCTATGTAAATGTGAAGATTTTTATAAATTTGACTTTTTTTTATATTAAAATTTTTTTATCCTATATTCACTGCGAATAACACTATGAAGACTGTTGTATATAAAATATAAAATAGTGAATTACCAATTGAAACGAAAGTTATTTTATTTAGTCCATATTCTGACAGAATCACAATCGTACGCTGTTATCCCGACACCATTCCTCGTCTTCGCAGAGCCTTTGACCTGGGCTCGTCGCCAATATCGGTAAACTCTTGTGCATATTTACGCCATTTATGCAATCATCGGATAACCGAATTCTCGAGACCGGGCTGGTATCTTCTTCCTCCTATGCAGCTTCCGGTGGTCTCCATACGTTATGACGGAGTCATCCGTTCCTCCTGTAATTAATGATAGAATACAAAATTATATCTTCACGCATTGCTGTACGTTGGACATGGGATGGTGAATATATCACCTGACACAATTTCCCTGGCGTCGTTCGAGAGCGCAAATTGAATTCGTTGATTGGTATTCGCTCGACGATTCTGCAGGACACGGTTATGCAGAGCTTGAATATCTCGGTGGAGGAGGAAGAACAGACCGCGCACTGCTACAGGCATCTAATGCTTCGCGAAACTGACAGTCTTAATGATCTTTGCGTTAAGTGGGATATTTTGAGAACCGATCCAACTTTGAGTGAGGATGCCGCGTCCCAAATCGTTGCGGCGATAGGACAAACGCGGCTTCTCATACGTAAGAAATTCGAGAGATTTCGAAGCCTCATACACGACTGTGAGACTGGCAAGGGTCAAATGCTCGTTAGATGCAAAAATCTCGGAGGTTTCTGGGACTTGATAGACATAGAAATAAACGACTGCGATGCGCGATTTTTATAACTCGAGTTTCTCGAAGCAAACGATTAGATAGAGGAAGAAGCTGTTGTAACGAAAACAACGAAGAAAAAGCAGGACAAACGCGGAATACAGTACGACTCCGGGATTTCTAAGATCCCAGCACAAGAAATCGTTGCTACGACGAACGGCAGTGTACAATTTCGTTCCGCATGGACTGAACTCCACTTGGGTGACTCCGCTATCGGTTTTCAGAGAACACAGAGGACCATCCTTCCACAAACCTGTTTATGTGCAAGGGAATCATTAAAAAACCAATGCTGTTTCATTCATATAACTAAGGAATTATGCGAAGACTCTTACCAACGCATTTGGAGTAAGTCCCGAACGCAATTAATCCCGGGACGATCGGATTCTCGCGTATACAAGAAACCAGGCCATTAAGGAGGTTGGAGCGAGTGGTGTTCATTTCGCCTAAATTAGAGAAATTCGGGCAAGAATTGCAAACACTTCCCGATGTTATAAAAATCTGAAAAAATTCATACTTATTATAGGCATTGAAAAGACTAATTTTACATAATAATAATTTCAAAATGTTATTAACAAATTGTTGAAAAAAAAATTGTTCATCAAAATATGTGGTAAGTCAACTTTTTTTTTTTATGAAAATGATTCGTTCACTTTTCGGAATACGTATGAATTTTTTCAGATTTTTATCTTTATTTTGACTTTTGCACATTTTTCCATGTAAAAAACAAGAAAAATCAAAATAAAGATAAAAATCTGAAAAAATTCATACGTATTCCGAAAAATGAACGAATCATTTTTATTAAAAAAAAAAGTTGAGTTACCACATATTTTGATGAACAATTTTTTTTTCAACAATTTGTTAATAACATTTTGAAATTATTATTATGCAAAATGAATGTTTTCAGTGCCTATAATAAGTATGAATTTTTTCAGATTTTTATAACATTGAGAAGTGTTTGCAATTCTTGCCCGAATTTCTCGAATTTAGGCAAAATGCACACCACTCGCTCCAACCTCCTTAACGTTCGGAAAGTCCGTTTTGAAGGATATCATATCTTTCTGACGACCGGGACGCTCGGTATCAAAGATCTCAGTGCTCCCTTGAAACCGCACCATACCTCCCGACCGTCGTCGATATATTGGACACCGATCGCGGCTTTAACCTCGTCGACCCGGGTTAACAAATGGAGAGTGCATGGTAGAGAAAAATTTCTTTTAGAATAAAATTCATGTCTCAAAATTCATGTTTAGAATAAAATTCATGTCTCAAAATTCATGTTTAGAATAAAATTCATGTCTCAAAAATGAAATTTACATAAATGCAGTATATTAACTGATTGTAGGGACGATATGTGGCTCTCAACTCTTCTGTGAAAGCATCCCAAAGATGAAGAGGACTTTCTCTACTGGTACTCAGAAAGCAGCAAGTAGCCGGATCCCAAGAATTCATCAACGGATACCAGCAACTGTCGTACACCAAGCCCGCTCTTATTGAGAATGCGGCTTTGAAACTCGACAGCGGCAGTTCGAAGGGAACTTTGCCTGAATAGAGTTCTCATGGAAGCTCATAAATTCGTATTCTGAAATCTTCTGCCGGGATAACAGCGTACGATTGTGGTTCTGTCAGAATATGGACTAAATACAATAACTTTCGTTTCAATTGGTAATTCACTATTTTTATATTTTATATACAGTCTTCATAATGTTATTCGTAGTGAATATAGGATAAAAAAATTTTTATATAAAAAAAAGAAGTCAAATTTATAAAAATCTTCACGTTTACATAGACAACACCTCCGTTCGTGCAAAAAATTGGATATATATTTATTTATTTGCGTGATGATCTTTGGATCGTGATGATCTGAAACAGTCTTACTAGATCTCCTCCGATCAACGGAGGACGGGTTCGACGGGCTGAGATGGCTGGTCGCTCAGGAGACTAACTCTTCTACTTCTTCGTGCGTGAGGTGTCATCTGTTGGCTTCGGCATCTCTCCACAAGCCGTACAATCATCAGCTGTAAAATAATAAAACATAGTATTGGAACATTATTGTAAAATTGTAATAATACATAGAAATACGTATCAAGCATAAACGAACTGTACAAAGAAATAAAATGTTAATACTCACGATTGAATTCACGGCGTCTTCGGCGTTGAAGTTCGTCGCCTCCGTTCCGGTTCTTTGAGAGTCTCACTCATTCTGCTCGTCGATGGTGCCTCTTCGTCGAATCCTGGACTAGCGATACGACTACGGAATACGTGTAAGGTGTAATACCTTCGTTCGGTTCGACCTTCTGCAAATGCAAAAAAGTTCGATTATGTTACACAGAGAAAAGCATTTCTATTCTCTATTGTCTTATGACGCTCACGATTTGGTAGCGGAATATTTGAAATATTGGGCAGAGACGCAAGATGGAGGAGCGTCATCCCGCGCTGTGGGAATACGTACCTTCGGCATCTCGAGTAACATCTCGATGTCGTGCAAAATTTTGTGCACGGTTGTCGCGTCTGCGTTCTTCTTGTCGCCCTGCATGCAGCATCCGACTGATTGATATTTTCGTGTGAAACTTCACTAGAGTTGAAGTTCCAGGCGAATCTTCTCGAGCTCTCCGAGCACAAAGTACCCTGCAACAGTCCGTCTGTGTACGAGTTAACAAACTCCACAAGCGAGTCACGGCACAGCACTCGCCTCATAACGTACTGACTTTTGCTGCAATCTTAATTTTTTTTTTGTTATTGCATTAAAATTACCTTTGCAGTCGGCAACGCTTCGTCGTTGTCATACGTTGAGTCTCCAGTGTCTATTGCCGTTGCCGCAAAATTGCTGTGTCTCTTGATCGTCGGAAATGGCGGTGAGTTTGAAAACATCGGATCCCTTGCATATTTCTTGGACACTGTTCTCGTTGATGTCGCAAACGGCACTCTCCGCGTCCGCGACGGAGCCGATGAAACCCTGGCGCAACAACTGTCGTTTATTAACTGCTGAACGGACAGGCTCACCGCCGGCACGACCGACTGCTCTGCTCTGCTCTCATTAAGAATCATATTTTCATACTGAAATATAAAAATGAAATTTATCTTACCAAATAAAAATTGTAATTGCCGAGAAAAATGGTTCCAAAGTATTTTGAGGTTATGTTGGTCTTTAGGCTCACCTTAACAAGCCGGAACGCGATTGAGCCATTGAGCTATCTTGCCGTTTTCGTAGGCTGAACCGTTAGGCTCCTCCAAAGATCGGAAACTGTAAGAATTCATTGAGATACCGCTACCCAGCCCTCCGAGGATGCTCGTTGTCACCTCAACGCCTCGACCGACGCACTTGGACGGACTAACATGACACCTATGGCGCAGGGGGCGCAGGGTCTGCATAGTCACTATAACGTACCGCGCACTAATGAACCCCCGCTTCAGGGCCCATTTCGTTTTTTTTATTTTCTAGCGAAACGAAGGACCACCAAACGTTTTAATTATGATATTCGTGACCACCAAACGATTACGCATCGATTAAGCCCTAATTGAGTCGATTTAAAAAAAAAAAAAAATGTTTGGCCAACTTTGGGCCTCATTTCGTTTTTTAATTATTGTAATTAAACGATTGACCACCAAACGTTCTAATTAGACTACCAATCACCACCAAACGACCACCAAACGAATGGTATAAGTTAAAATTTAAAAAGTTAAAGTTGCATGGCTAACTTTATACAGCTCTCGTTGCCCTATCCCTACCCGGCCTAATCGCTCATATTTCCGCATCCTCGGTAAATTTCGCCGATCGTCGCTGATTCTCGGCACCCGCGCGCGTAGCGTAACGCTGCTAACTGTCACGCCGGGTGCACAAGTACTCGGCCCGGCGACGATAACTTCGCAGGTCGATTCTTGCCGACTGGACGAATGATTTTTCTCTTCGACGATCGCGATGACTTTTCCCGAGATGACTGTAATGGTGTATCTTCTCCCGAGGCCCAGATGTCCTCCTCGGGACCGGCTCGACGATCCGGGCGGATATTCTACCCAGATCGGACTTTTCCCGCGACTCGGACAGCCGGGTAGGGAATGCTGTACAGACGCCGACGACGAATCTCGGCACACATGTTCTCGGCGGTACGATTTCGGCTCGCCTCCCGGGCTCGTACTCGCTCTCATCTCGACAAATCGGCCACTCCATGTTGCCCTCGGCGACGATGACTTCGAAATTGTTCGGTGCGGGCTCCCTCAACCGCCCCGGGTTACATAAAATAAATTCATTTTCCTATCTCAATCGGACCGGCGGAGCCACCCCTGAGCTGCGACGTACGACGGACGGTCGTTCACCACTAAAATCTGCGAAAACGAGCGCTTTAACTTTCTTAAGTAACGTGGCCAATTTTTGCCACGTTACAATACGTACCCGTCGATTAATTGTTCTATGCCCGTCAGTGTGTATTCACAAGTGTAACACTCTCTCGTTGTACCCTCCTTGGATAATTATGACCCTGATGATACCGTGCATATCGTAAAATCTCATCATTGGCAAGTCTGTATCAATGCACGGCTTGTTTGTTATCTGACGTATTAGTACCATATTCTTTCTTTCGTTCTGTCTATACGTTACTACAAATTCCCATTGCACGAGATTGTCGTCTATGGGAATACATCCGTATTATTCCTATTTAAATGCACCGCCGACAATTCTCATTCAAAGCAATACAATTTATCAGTTTACTCCTGTAGGTTCCTGTAGGTAATGATAAGACTTTTGTAGGTAATGATAAGATTCGATTGATGTAGACTCTTGAATATTTCCGTTCATACGGATTCAAGTATATTTACCTTATCATTAATATAATTTTCGGTTGAACGTCGTTACTTCCGATTAAATACCAATCGGATAAACCCGTTTAAAACCGAATACGGAGCAGCAGTCTACTGTCGATTCATTCGTCAAGGTAAGTAGTGCTATTACCTATTTATTTTCATTCAGCACAAGAGTGGTTATGAATTGGAAATACCCCTGACAAAGAACTCATTCATACCGATTCATTTTTTTGTCGGTGTTAGTAGGATTTTCTAAGCAGGGTAATTTCACTCATTCCGTGAATTTACTGATCTGTCAAAATATTGACTTTCTTTTTCATACAAATTTGGATTCAGGCATTCAGTTACCCAGGTGCGATTCTACAGCCGGGCTGATATTGGACCAACTATGACCGCCTGAGTTACAAAGTCGACCGGACTCTGGTCGCATATGTAGACCCGACTACCAGTTAACGTTGAGATGATAACATCGGCCCTACGTTATCAAACGACGTTGCCCCAATGATAGATGCCGATTTTCTGTCAATGATGGATGGAAAATATAAATACACAATACATTTTTTTTATCGATCGATTATAGTCGGCAGCAGGTTGGCAGCCGATGATCGGATCTCTACGAATGCCCAGTATTGGCCAAACTGTCGATTGACAATCACTCCAACTTTGGGCTCAATAATTGGCAAAACGCCGCTTACCAAAGTTGAGCCGACGCTGATGTATCGTCGTAATGATGCGTGTTCGTCGGTAACAAGTGGACGTTCGCTCACGACGTCGAACGACTTTAGCCCAGTACCCGCTAGCGACGTTCAGCCAACGTCCAACACCAAATATTTATAAACAATACAATTTTGAGTACATTGTTGAGTCGGAAATGGCAACTTACATGTAATTTACTTGTAACATTCTCGTAATATTACCTGTTATTTTCAGTTACATTGGTGTTACATTGCTGCTAGATTACTGTGTTTACTGGGTCGACGTAATTGCTAAACTAGATTCAGTTAATTTTTGGTCAATACAGTGAATATTGTCCATTTATCGAATCACGTTGGTTCAGACACGTTGGTTAAATATCGGTCCATTCACTTAATATTAACCAAACATTGCCCCATGAATGTCCATTGCCGTCGTCAATCTAGTCAACTATCTCGAACTCGACCACATATCGACCGAGAACATACCCATTGAAATGGGGTCAACGGCAGTCGAATCGAGGTCAAATTTTTGCACAAACCGACCGTCGAATTTCGGTCAGTTAGCGGTCGGACAGGTCCGCTAGGGTCATTTACATAATTTTAACGTGAAAAGCATAATTACCTATCGCAGAGGCGTCTATTATATATGCTTATACACAAACAATACGTCCTCGCGATATATTACTATACTTGTGCATACGCGATACGTCGTTTTTGTTTCGAACGATCGATATCGTGATCGTATTCCTAAGATGATACGGTATGTGTAAAGTAACTCGTTATCAGTGCAAGGTTTGGATGATCTCCTGACGAGGTGACTATAGGTTTTATTGTAGGATGCTAATTTATCATTCGCCTATGTAGCGTACGTCGGTAATCACGAACTCTGCGGTGGTAAAACAGATTTTCGGGCCAATGAGACGTCGGTATATTAACTAGTCGGGATTATGGCAATTCGAAAAAATTATATTTCCTGATCTTCAATCATTCAGACGAATGAACAATGGGTGTTCTAGTCCTTCCGTAGATTACAATTTTGCGTAAAGTTTGGAGCGTTCGGTTATACGATATTTAGGACAAGTGACGGCAAGCCACGGTTTTCTTCTGGCTACTTCGGATTGCCCCTATTGTGGCGCTACGCGGCCGTTCTTGTTACGGGCCGATCCGATTGGATGGCTGGTAACTTTTATACTCCGGACTACGAATGGTCATTCGTTGCTGCCTAGCGAATTAAAATCCGACTCTTAACGCGGGAAATTTGTTATAGGTTTACATATATGTTAGATCAATAAAGACACGTTATTACGATTTGAGACGAAGGTATTCAATTATTTATCCGTTGAATGAATAAAACACAATATCACCAACATCAATTCGTAAAATAACCAACTAAAATATAGTTTAACATAACTTATATTATTTTACGACGTAGTATCGCAACTACAACCATTTGTTAACTGTGTACAAGCTCTTAGTAAGCGAAGTGAACCGTGCGAGATTTTCCGAGTGACTCTAGAAGAACGTTCCGACTCGAAGATTTCAGATCAACTGTACTCTTCCAAAAATTAAGAGTTTTCGTGGGAAGGTAGTTGGGGGTAAAAACTCGACCGTTGATTGGCTGTATGAGGTACCGCCCGCGCGATAGCTCCGTTTTTCCATACAGGCTGAGCCCACCGAGCAGCTCGCCGAGTCAAGGGCTTTTTCTCTGTACCGCGTAGAAAGCCCTCGGCTTTGTCTCCGAGTACGTCTGTTTTCCGAAGAGGTCGTAAAACATTTGGCGACCGGCTGATCTCGGCCACCCAAGCCCGCGTGAGAAAAACAAGACTATCTGTTAATTTTCACTTTAAGTATCTCTCAAGGGTTTCGAGCTCTGAATGCGACTCTTTTGAACAAAAAGGTATGTGAGGGTTTTTCTCTTCGAAAAATGTAAAAGGTTAATCTTTTCTTTCGCTACAGAGTCACGTTCGTTCTTATAGGCCCTCATTTAACGTATTTCGAAAGTTTACAATTACTCTACCATGCAGAGAATAGATGTGCGTGTATATCTATGAATGAGCGCATTACAATGATACAGTTTGTGTTTAAATTATCGCGCCATGAGGAGTGGGGAATTCGTGCGAGCGAGCGCTCGTCACATTCTAATAGTGAAAAGAAGATGAGGAAGAAGAGCAAACGCGCCCCCTGTCGCGGTAAAAATTTCGCGGGACCCGGTGTGATTTACTCTCGATAAGTTTAGCGCAACAGGTTATACATATAGTCGCAATAATATCGTTTAATCTTTGTTTCTCGGTGTCACAAACGAGCATAAAATTAACGACAAATCGACTACAATGAAGTGCACAATACCCGAGATATCGTGGCACAATCGTGATCCGGTTCTGAGCATCGACGTGCAAACGAAAACCACCGAAAATTCCAAGGGCGATGGTTTTTTCTGGCGTCTCGCTACCGGAGGAGCCGATTCACACGTTCTGGTTAATTAAATTCCAAAGATTATTTTATTATAGAAAAAATTAATAGAAATAAGTTAAGAGTGCTTCGTAAACAAATGCTTGTTGTTAAGCAAAGATGTGTAAAAAAAAAAAAAAAAAAATTAAATCAATAATTTTTCACTCGCATTACATTTTGTATTTATTTTTATTTAATTTTTATTTAACGGATTTCTCCTTTTACAGACAAGAGCAGTGACTGAGATCGTGTGTCTGCATATGTCACAAAAGTTACAATAATCGAGAACTAGCGAACACAAATTCCCAATATAATTCAGGACAGACAAGCGCCACAAAACTGACATAGTTGGGACAATATTTGTGACACACGCAGAACATGTCGCCAATATAACACGAACTGCAACAGTTTCATGGTACCAGTCTAGCTGGAAATAAAATTAAAAACAATTTTTTATTTATTTATTTCGTTTACAGGATAAACACTTTTACTATATACAATAATAAACATATATCAGTAAATTATTAAATGCGAACTGGTAATATTATTCTAATTGTAGAGCCACTACAATTAGAATAATATCACCAGTTTGCATCTTAATATAAACCTAGACAAAATATATTTCATTATTTCATTTGATCATTAATAATCAACACACCGATTATTTGCCTTTGGTTGCCTGATTATTCAGGGATGAAAGTCACTTGATTTAACAGATTAAAAACAGCTATAAATCGTAAACCATATAGTTACAACTATTAGCACCAAAAAAAAAATTTAACTGATATTGCTGAGCTCGAATTGTTTTTAGCTCAGGATAATTGAATTTGTTTGTTCTTTACACACGTTAAATGAAACACGTTAAATGACATGTATTTATTTATTTAGGGAACACACCCTTTCACAAAGAAAATAGAACTTTTTTAAAAATTATTATTATTATTAATATTTATAGGAAGGAAGTATAAAGTTATATAATCTGCTAAAAATAAGTATATCTGATATCCCCATATATATCAGTTATAACCATATACTTAAAAATGTACAGCAGTTTATAATCTGTTAAATTATATTTTTATTTTTATTATATTGAGACCTTCTGTTCACTAGTTCTCAATTATTTTTGTGATATACGCTGACTTGCGATCTGAGTTGCCACGGATGTACGTCTGATGCGTCATGCAAAAGGAGCAATCCGTTGAAATTAAATAAAATCACATAGACATATGACAGTCGAGTCTGTTTTTAAACTGATTCACTGTTTCAGTGGCAACAACGTCGGTGGTAACGCATTCAATACATTGACTACTCTGTTAGACAGGGCATATTTCTGTGGGTTCTTCATGAACTGACTCTTCTCTAGTTTGGCCCTGTGTCCTCACAGGTGTGGATTTCTTAACATTCGAAACATATCGAGGACATTGTTTGCTTTTGTGCCCATTCAATATTTTAAACTTATTAAACTTATCAAAGATGTAAAGAGGAAAATATGATTGTATTTAGTACATTAAAATACACATTAAAAAATATATATATATTTTTTCCTTTACAGATATGGCACCTTACAGTCAATGAAACTGGTGCAGCATCGATAACATGCGTAGCGGATCTGGAGCGCCATCAGAAAGCTGTAAACGTCGTACGTTTTTCGCCGTCCGGCGATATACTCGCCACAGGAGACGACGGTGAGCGGATATGCGACTTTGCCGACGATCGATATTCAATTCTCCAAACAATTTTCTTATTTTCTCATTTTTAATCCCAAAGAATCCGCCATCATTCTGTGGAAGCACAAAGACGATTTTGATCTACCGCCTCTGCCCGGCGAGGAGAATATGAACAAGGAGCAATGGAACTCGTTAAAAGTTCTGAGAGGACATCTCGAAGATATATACGACATTAGTTGGTCGCCGGACTCGAAGTTACTTGTCTCAGGCTCTGTGGACAACAGCGCTATCGTCTGGGACGTCAATAAAGGACGAACCGTCAGCATACTACAAGATTACAAGGGATTCGTCCAAGGCGTCTCTTGGGATCCCTGCAATCAATATATTTGCACGCTGAGCACCGATAGGTTTGCAGACTCACTGTTTTATACAATTTTTTGCAACTCGTTTGCTCCACGACTTTTAAAAGAAAATACGCGAAATTCAATTAGAACAACAAAAAAGTTGTAAATTGAAATTTTCATATTGCTTCCTGATAAAAGTTGTAAATTGAAATGTTCATATCGTTTCCTCATAAACGTTGAAAATTGGAATTACAATATCGAGTACTCATAATGTTCACTTATTCGCAAAGCTTCCTCTATGAGGAAGCCAAAAATACAGACAATGCTTCCTCATAGAAAAAGCGTTACAAATAAAGGAACATTATGAGAAAGCGATATGACAATTTCAATTTTCAACTTTTATGAGATAACGATATAATAATTTCAATTTTCAACTTTTATGAGAAGGCGATATAAAAATTTTAATCTGTTCTTTGTGCAATGTACTTTGTGTAAATACTTTATAGAAAGCTTCTATAAAGAATTTTCTGTAATTATTTCGCATCCCCACAGAGGAAGTTTTGCCGATACAAAAAATAATCGTGTTAAGATTTTTCAATATTCTCAGCCATTCCAACGTCCCAGCGTTTTGACGATTGAAAGAAAAAGATATTTTAATATCAGGACCTCACATTATTTTGTTCACAATTATATTTATTTATTTATGGATTTTTTTCACGAAAACAAAACTTGCTCTACGAGAAAGCAAAAACATTTCATCGAGATGTTCACGAGTAAAAAAGTTAATTGGAATGTTACAAATTTTCGTATTAAATGTGGAAACGCGTTGATGAAAAAGCGATCGTACTAAGTAATAAATATCGATGTATGACAAACAGGCAATGTCGGCTCGTGGACGTGAATACGATGAAAACTGTGCAGAGGGTTTACAAATCCAAGATACCAACGCCCCCAGGCCATCCTCTGGAGGGAAAGACCGTTCGCCTCTTTCACGACGATACGTTCAAATCATTCTTCAGACGTCTAACATTCACGATAGACGGATCTTTGATTATCGCACCTTCCGGTATAATCGAGCCTCAAGAATCCACCGAGAGGATATCAAACGCAACGATAATCTTCTCGAGGCACAATCTGAAGGAGTGAGTAAACGTGAATCGAATATCGATGAAACTTCAACTGAAAAATATTATTTAAATTTCAGGCCGATAATAGTTCTGCCGTCGCTGGACGAATCTACGATAGCCGTTCGTTGTTGTCCGATTTATTTTGAGTTGCGCGACGACGGACCCGTATCGATGCTCGCGCTGCCGTACAGAATGGTCTTCGCCGTGGCTACGCAACACTCGGTAATCATCTACGATACTCAACAAATTTCGCCGGTTGCCCTAATTTCCAATATCCATTACACGAGACTGACCGACGTCTCCTGGTGAGTCACGATTGGCTTAATAATAATTTATTGTTCTTATAATTATTGTGGTTTCCCGTGTTTACGAGTTACCGATTATATCGTTGAATTATTCAAAGGTCTTCCGACGGTAGAATCTTGGTCGTGTCGTCGACGGACGGCTACTGTTCGATAATACATTTCCAAGAGGGAGAATTGGGTAAGCCGTACAAGAGCGCAAAGGGCTTCCTCATGGGCGACCCCGCTAGCGAGATTGAAAAGCCGATAACATCGAAAACGAACGATCAGAGTTCGAAGAAAACTTTCGTGGAATTGGACAGTGACGCGATGGACATCGATATCACAAAATGTACATCGAATTCGGACAAATCGAAACAGAACGAAAATGGCAAAGCGTCCGTTGGGAACGTCGATCAGATAGTTGAAGGCAGTCAGGATATAAAACTAGTGTATACCGAGACAAACGACACGGATACATCGGCGAAGAACGCCAAGAGAACTCCTCCAAAAAGCGAATTACCTGCCGTACTATCCGCTCGAACGCCTCGCAGGGTAAATTTGATAACAATATCGAGTCCGAAGCGCTCTAAGAATAAGTGAAAGACCTAATGATTACAGCGAAGAAAATAATCAACGTGCCTTAATCGAGATCATTTGGATGATGGAAAAGATATTTTATTGTTTAATTTTTTTTTTTTTTTAATCTCGCCGACTCAATAGAGACGGCTGATGCGTATAGAAATATAGTATTAAAAAAGTACCTATCAAACAAGGCGTTTAGCAAAAAATATCTTCTTATCCACTGGATCGGGGATTATCTGTAACGGAAAAAACGAATTATTCGTAGAGTCCGAAGCGCTCTAAGAATAAGTGAATGGCGTAAACATTTCAGCGAGCAAAATGATCGACGTGCCTTCATCGAAATCAGAGGGATGATGAAAAAGTTATTTTATTGTTTTTCCATTTTCTTTTTTTAATCACGCCGACTCAATAGGAACGGCTGACCCGTATAGAAATATAGTATTAAAAAAGTACCTATCAAACAAGGCGTTTAGCAAAGAATTTCTTCTTATCCACTGGATTGGGGATTATCTGCAACGGAAAAAAAGCAATCATTCGATGTGTGTTACGATTAAACGGACCGTGCAAAAGTATACTCGAATTTTAAAACGGTCACGTGTCGATGGCATTTCAAGTTCCAAATCACGACACACAGGACGGCTGTATTCGAGCTCAATCTGTCTTTCTCAATTCCATAGACGGAACATGACTGTATGACGCTTTATCACACGATTACTCGAATTGTGATTAATTAACGATAATATTAAAGTTAGTACTGTAAATATTAGCACCACCGTGCGAGTGTAAATATTTTCTTAATAAAAGTAAGAAGTTTCATTTTAATATGCAATTAATTTGATAATTAATTTATCGCTTTTTTCGGTCCGAACAAAGATTTGGTAGGTTTACGTCTTCGAAATTTCCTCGACATCGGCGGAACCAACTCTTGCAATTGAGTATTCGCAGATACGTTAATTAACGCGTATTAAAGAAACAATAAAAGAACAAGAGTTTCCACGTACTGTGTCTTGTCCGGGCTTCCATCCCGCGGGGCACACTTCGCCATGTTCGTCGGTATACTGGAACGCCTGTACTAATCTCAACGTCTCGTCCACCGATCGCCCGACTGGAAGATCGTTCATTGTAATTTGGCGTAAAACACCCCTTCCATCAATGATAAACAAGGCCCTGCAATTATACAACAAATTAAGTTTAAAAAATGTTGCAAAATAATTTCCACATGGCTTCTTCATTTATTATAGCTTTCCCTATAAAACAGTTCGTTGGTCGATTTCGGCTTCCTCATACAGCAAGCTGGGTGAAAAATTGTAATAAATGAGGAAGCCATGTGCAAATTACTTTGCACTTTTTTGTCATACCCTTTCGAATTTCCTTGCGAGGTAGTTTCGCCGAGCTCGCGAGTACAAATTGCAATGTTATACACTGTGGTTATCAGAAGTTACCTCGTAGCGAAAATACGACACTTTCGGTTTTAAAATCTCAGTTTCCGACCGGAAGGGACGTAAATATATATATATTTTTTTTAATCGAAAAAACGAAAAATAAATTTAAAAAATAATAATAAGGTTTCTCTGCATCGCCTTCCCGTTTTCGCAAATTTAAAAGAAAAATCTAAAAAAAAGAGTCGGGACGTTTTAGACTGTTTCCAGTACTCTGATATTAAAATCTTGTTTTTTTTCTTAAACAGCTTCCTCTGTGAGCAAAACAATTGAAATATGTTCCTTCCACCGCAGTCATTTACCGCAGAGTGTGGCCGAGATCCTCCAGGTATGCACCATAATCTTTAGATATTTTGTGCGTAAGATCGGAGAGAAGAGGAATTTCAATTTTCTCAAGTCCTCCTTCCTTCCTCGGTGTGTGGGTCCAAGCTAGATGAGTGAAATGCGAATCCACCGAAGCTGCTACAACTTCTGTATTTATGTTCTTGAATTCCTTGACTCGGTCGGAGAATGCCAAGATTTCGGTTGGACAAACGAAGGTGCTGTTCGAAATGATTGGCGCGTATTGTATTAATCTGATCAAAGTAGACAACTGAATTTATACTGTAAACTTACAAATCGAGGGGATAGAAGAAAAATACAAGATATTTTCCTTTGTAGTCGCTCAGCTTGATATCTTTGATCTCTCCGTTAACGACTGCGGTGCCTTCCCAAAACGGAGCTGGCTTCCCAACTAAAATAAAAAAATAAAATTATTTTCCTATATTTATAGACAAATATACCAAAACCTACCATATTCTGTATTTCTATATAACTATGTCGCTTGACTTATTACTGAAATTTGGAATATCATTATTGTTTTACTACTATATATATGGGATATAAAGTAAAAATCTCTTAATGGATTTTTATGGTGATTTTTAAGGTGCAACGAAATAACAAAAAATGGGAAACCAGTTCTGTTATTTCTGAGACTGGACGAAGATTTATTTCACCGGATGGCGATTCTTTTCACGAAGACAAATGATTGTAGATAAAGGTAGTAAATAAAGGAGAAAGAAAAAAAAAAAGAAGAAACACGAGTCACTGATAGTTTAAACGAAAGATAAGGTACGTAAGTTGATTACTTATGTGCATTAATTTGCGTTCACAAGTTATCGATAATTCGTCGTAACTTACTGACAGCTTTTGTCGTTTGTAACTGATGGTCCGCATGTTTAGTGCCGGCTGGATAAACAGTACCGCCGGCAAACGAGTAGCATGTCTCGTCCTCTCCGAAATTCGTCGAATCAACATTTTCGTATGAAATTATTACCAAAATGAGAATACTCAGAACGGAGCGGGCTGAATAATGCAACATGCTTACGACTGCTGTTTCCCTACCGAAATGACACGTAGCTATTAGCTAACATTGACCCAGAGTCTCTAAGATAATGTTTACACTTGAGTCCGAGGAAGCGCCGGGGATGATCATGAACTCGCATCCGTGCGACGGGCGACACGCGAACGCGGTTTGATTATCGATCATCGAACAAGTGCGCGGGAGCGCGGCAAATTTGAATAATCCGCGGCCATAAACAGATCGGCCATTTTTGTACGCGTAATGTGACGCTGAAATGTTGCGTCATTTGACGACCTCGCATCGATTACTTGAGCATCAATTGTGTATCAACAATTTCAACACCACCAGCCTTACCTTACTCCGCATTCCGTGCCGCGTTCATTCATTTTTATCGAGCCGCGCGATGAGGTATAACTTAACCAATAAGCTTTTGTATACAAACATGGCGGACTACCGTGTTTATCATAGAAAAACGATACACTAGCACGAAGCGCAGTTGTTACTGATGGAATATTCGCGTTACCGTAATGGGTAATTGTATGAGGACTCTGTTCAAGAAGTTACGAAGAAAAGCAACCTCCGAGAGGTGAATATTTTCTATCAATTTCGTCATTCGCGATCGCTTCCCGTGATCGATGAATTAATAAATTGTCATTTCCCATGACAGGACTGTCGTGTTGCTCGTCGCGGGTCTCGACAACGCTGGAAAGACGTCGGTCTTAAATCGCATAGCCAATGGTAATCGGCAATGTTCTTTTCACTACGTCTTACACATTTTGTCTTATGAATTTTTTTTTTTTGTAATTCAATTTTATTTATTTATGTCCACGGGAAAATATCATTTTATAAAAAGAAATAAGTTATAAAATATATTAATCTTGATGTAAAATATTGTTATTGGCACTCTATAATTAGCATTCTAAACAGATTCTTCAGTGTTCATCCACCCTGAACAGTATGAGTCGCATATCAGAATTTATACGAGTACACATAGCATATCACAATTTATACCATGATGCGTAGCATATCATAATTTATACCATGACGCATAGCATATCACAATTTATACCATGACAAGTAGCATATCATAATTTATACCATGACGCGGAGCATATCACAATTAATACCAGTACACGCCGCATAGCACACACAGTAAAAAAAGTTTTCTACTTTTTACGAAAACTTATCGTCTGCAATCACCCAGAATTTTTTATTTGTTAGTTTTCCAATTGCACCATCCAGCTATAGTTTTACAAACAAAAGTGCAAACTAAAATTATTAATGACATAGGCAACAAAAGTACATTCAAACCTGAACAAACCAGTTACTTATGTCACTTATTTGACAAAATTATTTGGATGAAACTTTGTATTCTAATTCTACAAAACTATTTTTTTAATGTACAGCTATTCATACCGCAAGGGTAGTGAACATTCCACAGTGCTCCAGCACTCCAGCACTCTTTGGCTTGTCACCCTCCCGAACTCTGCCACAGAACTTTTGACATTCATAATTTTGATTAATCATTTTGACATTTATAACTTTTTTGGATTTTGCAGATCCTAGCCAGGATGTCCTACCGACTATGGGGTTTCGGATAGTTTCTCTGAGACACAAATCCTACTTTGTCAAAGTCTACGATATCGGCGGAGCTCAACAGATCAGATCGATATGGTCAAAGTATTACAACGATGTGAGTCAATGAAAAATCCAGTGGAAACTACAAATAGCTTGATTAATTATTCAGCTGTAAAGTATGAATATTCCGCATGAGATAAAATAACCATAGATCCAAAAGCCCGAAGGAATCTGAGCAAGGATTCATTTTTTTTTGCTCATATTCATAATAGTTGAATTTAATAACTTCTAGGTACACGGTCTCATTTACGTGGTGGATGCTAGCGACATATCCCGTCTTACAGAAAATAAAATCGTTTTTGGCAAATTAATTGCGCACGAACATGTTACTGGAAAGCCTATATTATTGTGAGAATATTGAAATACATATTTATATATTTACGTATACGTCGCTAAGAACACTCACGCATACGTATTTGCATAAGCACGGTAGTCACTGGGGTAATTTTTTTTTTCGCACGTATTTGTGTGATAATATCGTAGTTATTCTCTACGAGGGTGAAAAGCAGACATTATAAGAAAAAGTCGTATGAAATTTAACGTACTGGTACTGGAAGTTTCTATGCAGTAAACTGGTAAATTAAATTTCATGTACAATTGTGATAAAAAAATTAACGTACAGTATATTAAAAACGTTAGAAATACTCTACTTTCAATGATGTACTTTAATTTTACTACAGAAGTGCTTCAAATTCAATAATTTCCTTACTTTCGCTATAAAAGTTCATTCGTTTTTCATCATTATTGTACGTTAAATTGAATGTACCAGTTTTCGCATAAAAACTTTCAGGCCGTTACATTAAATTTACAATTTTTTTAAACAGTACATTATTGCGGATACCTTACGAGAGGAACGTTTGTTAATCTAACAGAAACGATTTGTGTGTCTCGCAGACTAGCGAATAAGCAAGATGTACGCGGTGCCGTTGACGAGCTCGACCTTGTGGAGAACTTGGAGGTCGAGCGCGTTGCCAACGCCATGCGATGTCCGACGAGGGTCGAAACTTGTTCCTGCATGTTTTCCGCGGAACAATCGAAACATAATACAATGGGTATAATCAACGGCTATAAGTAAGTGGCACAGTTAAAAAAATAATTAAATAAACCCTCCACCTACACTTTCAGCATGATTCTTATTCACAATTGCAGATGGCTGTTGGACACGATATCGAAAAACTTCGCAACAATAGATAATCGGATCAAGGATTCTCAGAATGGCGTTGCCACGCGAGTAGTCAGAAAACCGTCTTCTGTGTCAAACACGCTATCGAGATCGTCGATACGCTCGAATCCTTTCAAGCCGATACGGGAGCTTCTCGGGGAATCGGTGAGTAGCCGAAAAAACGGCGCCTGCTGTTCTAAGTAGATATATAGATAGATTCGTTTATTCCGTGTTCTGAGGCCTAAAAGCCCCCTAAGAGCACCATGCCACAAGGTATAAAACCCCGACGTAGTCGTAACCACCAGCGCGACAATTGTTTACAAATTAAACAAACTCATAAATAAAAAAAGAAAACTACAAATTAAAATAACAATACGAAAGAGATATTATAAAACCAAAGTAACATCAAATGAAAATAAAAATATTTATAGAATATGCGACAGAAGTAATGAAATTTAAAGAAGAATAAACGAGGTGTCCCCCATGGAAATCCCTCGACGTCAGCGGCCGCCAATACCAGGCTTCATCCGCTTAAGGTAGTCCTTGCACCATCTCTGATGCCGTCGAAGTTTCAGAAAGAAATAAGAGAGAATTACAAACACTTCCCGTTCGGATAGAAATCTGAAAAAATCAAGCCTATAGAAGGTGCTAAAAAGATTGTTTGTGCATAACAATGATTCCAAAATCTTATCAACCAATTATTGAAATACAAAATGATGCAACAAATTACCCGGCAACCGAATTTTTTTGTCTCATGAAAATGATTTGTTACTTTTTTTGAATACCCATGAATTTTTTCAGAATTTTATATGATGTTTGAAAATCGGGTTTTCTTTATGTTAATATTTGTTTAAAATCGCAATTTTCAAACATTACATAACATTCTCAAAAAATTCATACGTCTTCAGAAAAATTGACAAATGATTTTCGTAAAAAAAAAAAAAATTAGTTTGCCAGGTAATTTGTTGCACAATTTTTATTTTTCAGTAATTTGTTAATAACATTTTGGAATTCTAATTATGCAAAAATAATCTGTTCATCACCTCTGAAATGCTCGATTTTTTTCAGATTTTTATTCCATCGACAAGTGTTTCTAATCTCTCTCATTCCTCTCTCGAACTTAGGTGGCGTCAGACATGACGCAAGGACTACTTTAAGGGAAGTGAAACAGCTGTGCGTGCGAGAGAGATAGTCGCAATTTTCAAATTAACTTTATTCAATGGTGCTTATTTTTTTGAGAAAAAAATGAATTCGGGTCGGATGCGAAATTACACAGTAAAAAATAATTTCTTTAAATCGGAATGCGAAATTTCGTAAAAATAATTTCGTTAAATGAGTGACAAACTTATTTGAATATACAAACCTGACCTTTTATTTCCAGCGTCGTTGACAATTTTAGTTTGTACTTTTGTTTGTAAAACTACAAAATTAACAAATAAACAAGTGTGGACGTTTGTGGACAATAAGTTGTTGTAAAAAGTACAAACTTGTTTTACTGTCTATTGAGTATACTGAGAATTGCACTCGAATTGGCTTTTTCCTCAAAAAAAATTAGCACCCTTCAAAAAAGTTCGTTACAGTTTTCATTACCGACCGCGATATTTCATGTCCCCTTAATGTGATGTGGTATAACATAAACCTCCGCCCAACTGCCCGCGTCCAGTTGGTAACGAAAACTGTACTGCATGTCGTTTTGAGACCGCAGACCGCCAAAGAAAAGAAAATTGTCTTTCCGTGGGTCTGCCGATTCTCTAGGGAAAGACAATTTTCTTTTTCCTCGGCGGATTGTGGTCTCAAAACGGCATTCAGTACAGTTTTTCTTACCGGCGGCGGTATTTCACATCACCTTAAGCAACAGGTCCAGATAGGACCGCCTAACTAGGATCGGTAAAAAAAAATCTAATCTATAATTTTTTTCCCCCAGGGTTGCGGCGTTCCAGGTTCGAGCAACGAGAATTGTAAGCTACACTCTCAGACCGCCCACAACTTATTTGTTCGAGTTGTTTCATATTCGTATTTCTTTACAGTACTCGACAACAAAAAGAAGAGACCGTCCCTGAAAAAGTTCCTGGCCTCCTGCAAGAACAAGACAACGCCAGTGGATCTTGAAGAACGCGTCAGTAAATCTCAACACTCGTTGCATCGTACCGGATGCGAAGTTTTGCCGATCAACGGACAGGAGAGTCAAACGACTCTGGTGACGCTGAATCCTCTGAATTTGGCGATCGACGAAACGAACAATCGGCCCGCACAACATCAGCAGCTGCGGCGACCTTTCACGGCTCCGCAGATGACTCAGAGACAGAATTCGTTGATGCTGTTCAACATACCTGGACAAGTACCTCAGTGACAATATTCATATCTTATCTTATAAGTAACCGATGTATTTATTTTGTACTTGCGAGAATCGATAACGGAAAAACCATACCTCGTCTACTTATTTTCGAGTGGGTGATTCATTAATCGACCGACAACCGTCGTTGGTTTATATTGCGTTTTATTACTTCATGTAAAATCGAGTACAAATTACTTATAAATTGATGTCCAGGGTATGCATTCGATACTACCGATACTATGATAAATTTATATAAACACAAAATTCGTATTCTTTTTTTGTGCGACATTGTACGGCACCGGTTAAGCTAACGATTGTCCGATATAAATTCGCGCTACATTCGTTATTTCGTTCAGCATAGGTGCAAAGTTACACATACTTTTTTTTAGACATAATATTTGACACATCGATACACGAAGTAACGACGATGATTCGTTACAGATCGTGAAACGGCGATCGAACTTTATCACAATTTTCGAGCTGTGAAAGACATTTTCTTAAGGCATATAAACATTCATATTCGCAACGTTGTTTGAGCGTTGTTGAGCATATTCGAAAAAAAAGTAAAAAAGTAACGCTAATCGATCACTCCGACAGTGCTACATCACAGGGTCTTACACTTGTTGATACTGTAGTCACGTAAACTACAGTGAGTCAACGTCGGTAAATCGTTAAATGCAATTTCAGGAACGAAAGTAATACTGCGGATGTTCGAAACTTATGGAAATAGTGGCAAGGACGACGTCGTTACCGAAAGTATGAGCACCTTTGTTAAATTAATTTACAGTAATCTAATGTAAATCTGGTTAAATTAATTTACTGTAAACCTGGTTAAGTTAATTTACAGTAATTTATTGTGAACCTGGTTAAAATGATTTACAGTAATTTACTGTAAACGTGGTTAAATTAATTTACAGTAATTTACGTATTACCGACGCGCATTGAGCACGGATGGAGTGACAAAGTAAATCGCGAATGTCGACATTCCAAGCACCGTCAAGAAGCAACGACGCCAAAAATCATATTTGAAAACACAAAGAAATTGAAAAAAGAAAAAGTAACAATGTATAACAAATACGTACGGTTTTATAAGTATCGATACCAATCGCTGCCGAGACGCTAAAAAAAAGTATCTCATAATTCTACGACAAAGTTTACGAAGAAACGTACTTGATTTGGCGTTACAAAAAGAATCGGCAAACGATATCGTAAATGCAATATTTTAAATGCAAAAGAACGTTCTTCGCGTTGTCTCGTTTTTTCAGGCACGTAGTTTTTTATCTCTCAGGATTCTCTCGTCAATCGTACGCGTGTACGATCGACCGGGATGCGAGGGAGCAGTCTAGGCCCCGCCCAGCGCGTTACCGCCGCTGATGACCGTGCCGTTCGTCGGTGGCGTGAATTTTACCAAACGCGTGAGCATCGAAGTGATGCAGGGAATTTGCTTCTGCTGATGCATCGCGGAATTGTCCGGGGTATTCGATTCGAAGTCGATGGCGACGCGCTGGGAGACGAAAGTGAGCAGCGTCAACATATCGTAACGGGTGCCGTTTTCGCGAAGCTCCATGCACAGAGCCTGCATGAACCACGAGCCTCGGGTGGTGTTTCGCCAGGAGTAATAGCCCGGTATGGTCGAGTAGGCGATGAGCAGATCCGCGTGAGTGGGTATACGAAAAGTTGCCGTTGGCTGACCGTCGGTCTCCGTGCGTTCTTTCAGCGACGTACCGCCGTCGAGCTTGTCGCCCTGGCAAGCTTGAATGAAAAATAGCTTTGGTTTGCCGGCCAGAGTTGGACATCGGTCGGCCGTAAAGTACGACCAAATCGTATCGGCTTTGTAGGGTGTGTCGTGAGCGTACAGCAGACCGAGCTCGCCGTGGCTCAATACCGCTACCACGAGGCAATCGTGACTGGTGTGATCCATATCGGCAACTGAAAAAAATATATATAATTTAAAATGAGCAAATATTTTTAAGTTAAATTGGGTGTTTTTTAACACCCAATAAACATTTTATTTTCCCACCGCAAAAAACAAAGAAACCACTACGCAAAAAACTAAGCAAGGAGATTCTAAAGCGGGAAATCGTCCGACTACTCTCGGTTGCTTCCCCCCCCCCCCCCCCCTTTCGACTCTTCTCCGAGTACAACACGAAAATAACACAGCGACCGATGTTTTATACTTTTTTTTTTCTTTTTTTTTCTTTTTTGCCACTCCGAATCGAGACGAGATCCGGCCCCAAAGACGGGGCCGACTTTTCTAAAGCGGGAAATCACATCGTTATTTTTTACATCCGTCAGCGGACGCGATTACACGGTTTCGACTCGTCGCTGCTAACGCGGGCGACGCCCGGATCATCGTGTATCTTTAAAATTTCAATTTCATGGAAACAAAAATCCAAGTGCCAACGAGAAGTGGTAATAGTTCCTGTAAGTAGCCCGGCGGGTAGGCTGAAATATTTTGTAAGTCAGTGGCGAAAAATAACGTCGGATCGCATTATTTTGGAATGGATCGAAGGGTTCAAAATATGCTTTGAATCTCGCCCGTTTCAACCATCATCCCCCAGAGAGCCTACGTGGTCGTCAAAGGAACGGTTATTAATCGGCGGAAAAATTGATGAATTAATAGAAAAGGGCGCAGTTCGGAAATGTCGGGAAATTAAAGATCAGTTTATTTCATCGATCTTTCTCACACCAAAACCAGACGGGTCCCATCGATTTATTTTAAACCTTAAAAAACTGAATGAATACATAAAGTTCGAACATTTTAAATTAGAGGACCACAAAACTGCAAAGAGGTTAATTACCGCGCGGTGTTTCATGGCCAAGATCGATCTCAAGGACGCGTACTATATCGTGCCGATGGCGGAAACAGATAAGCGTTTTGACGGTAACTTATTCGAATTTAATTGTTTACCGTTTGGCCTTACTTCTGCTCCGTACGCTTTCACAAAGGTAATGCGACCGGTCGTAGCACACTTAAGGTCCTTAGGACATCTCTTGGTGATATATCTAGACGATATTTTATTGTTTGGAGAGAGTTACGAACAGTGTCGCAACAATGTTAACGCGACTTGGGTGGCGTGTCAGAGACGGAATTCTTGGGTGGCGTGTCAGAGACGTTTTTTATGCGAAACAATAATATTTTTTATTTATAACGTGACAAGCTCTCATGTGATTATAGCCTTTTTCTCCTTTCGACTGGTTTTATTTCTCGATCTTCAGAACAATTATTAAATCAGTATTTCGGTACTAACATCGGTACAAAGTGATTTCGACGGTATGCGAAACACGGATCTTATCTCAGAATTTATATTATTATTGTCGCATTAATTAAATTCTTGGGTGTTAAAAAAAGGCATTTTTCAAAAATTTTCTCAAACCTTTCTGAAGTACAGATTTTGATCTCAAATTCGCCTTGCGTTGGATTTTTTAGTGATCAAAATGTATAGTTCTACGGGGTGGGAGCTTAACTTTTTGTCATTTTTTGTATTAAACACAAAAGACTTCGATTTAAAAATTAGTATACAGAAACCTTTAAAAATGTCCAGTAGAGTGAATTTATTGAAAAAAAAATGTCCCACCCTCCAAAAGTATAGATTTGAATCTGGAATTGAACCTCGCGAACGACAGGCTTAAGCAAAAATCTTAACAGATGCCGCATTCGTCGTTTATATCCAAAAAGGATGAAGTTGTCGATTTTTTTCGTTACAAACGTTGAAATGCGGCACCTCTTAGGATTTTTGCTTGGGCCCGCCTTTCACGATGTTTAATTTGAGATTGAAATCTATACATTTGGAGGGTGAAATAGTATATTATGCCACAAGGGAGGAAAGTGCGTCTTTTCACCGAGTGTGAAGTTTGATGCCCGAGCGAAGCGGGGGCAGAAATTCACACGAGGTGAAAAGGCACTTCCTCCCTTGTGCCATACGATATTTTTTTCAGACTTCGTTAAAATAACGACATTTCCTGCGTCGCAAAATCGTCATATTCGCCAACGACCATTTCTGCCCGGGGAGTAATAGAGCTTGCCTAGGGAGTAATGAGCCCTATTACTCCCTAGGGAGTAATGAAATTTTACTGCGCATGCGCACATGTTAATAATGATCATCGGTCAAAAATAGGATCCTTTCCGCCCGTATTGCACGCGAGGAATGTGGCTATTTTAGCGAAGGCGGGAAAAAAGAATTTTTTTCAACACATCCATACTACTGGATATTCTTAGTTTTCTATATACAAATAGATATGAATTTGTATTTAGGGTTCACTACAAAACGTTAATCTCCCTCTCCGTAGAAGTATATATTTCGATCTAAAAAAACATCTCGCGAAAGGCGGTTGTTGACAATTCCGTTCAAAAGGTGCCGCATTTTTTTAGTACAAACGTCGAATGCGGCCACCTCTCAGCATTTTTTTGCCGTTCGTGAGGTTCAATTTGAGATCGAAATCTATACTTCAAAAGAGTGGGAGGAAAATTTTAAAAAACACCCTAATGTATGTGAAATATAATATCTAATATATATTTTGGAAAACTGTGGATTGATTTGTTTGTTTGTTTACCCCTCCTCCTCCCCCTCCCCCTTAGCTGAACCCCCTTTTTGGCGAAGCTTAGAGAGTTCTTATTGTAGCGGAGACAAAAGCAAAGTTAATTTACGAAATCCACGCGCGCGCACGACCCAACATAATATATAATATATGTTGGATCGTGCACGCGTGGATATGCACTCTCGCAAACACTCACGGACACAATCATACAGATTTACAGGGACGTTCACGACTCCCATAGTTCTTCACACAGTACTCATGACCTTCTCATAGATCACTGAAAAACACCTCGACTCTCGACTCGTGTTTACAGAAAAGATATTCAATTATCAAAATCGTTGTGCACAGCGATTAAAAAAAAAAAAAAAAAAAAAAAATCAAGTATCAGAAATTTTGTGATAGTTGATTTTTGATGTTTTTACTGATACAGGACTCTCACAGTCCACATTCAAGATCCTTATAATATCTAACCGAAATCAAAGATGTATTTATTGCGCGTGCGCGAAACACGCAAGTCACATAAACCTATCAGTACATTTATATATTTATTATTATATATAAGTATATAAAATTTTTTTTGTTCTTTACCTCTTTCCAAATTTTTCGATATATCCTTGTGAGTGGCATTGTGAAAGTCATTTACTTCGAATCCGAGATCCTTGAGTGTATTGACTAGATTCTCGCAATCGACGTTGGTGCCGCTGCGAGGCTTCAGGTGGCTGACGGTGAAGAATTCGTGATTAAAAATAATCGCGAGACCGCGCTTGCCGTGATTCATTTTGTAGTGAGTAGCGTAACGCTCGGTCGGTGCCGTCTGCAACGGGCCCATGTAAGGGCTAACGCTGTTTCTGCAAAAGTACGAGATACTTCGTCATTGCCGATAATCCTTTCTTTCCCCTTTGCATTTTCCATCTCGCGACACGGAGACAAAGGCGGCGTTGTCTATTCGAACGTGCTTCAACCTGTTACGGTCGAAGCACGCGCGACACTCATCGTTTATCTATAATGCAAACGAGGAGCTCAAACAACGACGCCACTTGCGCCGCTCTCAGAGTTCCCTTGTCCGCTGCTCGCTATCGATCCGTAAATCGCGCCAAAGATTCGTCAAACCGGACGTCATTGACCTCATAAACAATTAATCCTAGGACTTACCTCCCATATCCGAAAGCATCTCCTGCGTCAGGGTCGCGCTCGATGTCGTTGCCCGCGACATTGTCAACCGCACTCGCGTTCATATTCGCTCGTAACCTACAACTCTACGTTGCTACGAAAAAAAATTAAAAAAATAAACGTTTTTCTCCCTCGCGTCGATGACAGATCGATCGACTGTTAATTTTAGTGAGTCACGAAGAAGCGACCGACTTTCTCGCCTTCTCGTTCTGCAATGATTGAAAGTGCGAAAAGAACGGAACCGAAAAATCTTTCTCGATCAATTGCGCTCCTCTGTAGTACACAGTGATAAGATAAGTGTGCTCCGACGCGCGTCTCTGACTGACAACTGAATCAGAATCAGAATCGAGGGAAGCGTGTGGAAACTGACCAATCGGCAGCCGCGAATGCCGTCTGGAATGCAACAGCCGAAGACACCGACGAATCGAGAGAAAAAATAATTGACCTCTTAGTGGGGGAGTGAAAGATGCGCGCGCATTTCCATTATCGTCGGGCGCACACATTTGCCAGGAGAGAATGCGAGCTCGCGATTGGCCGACGCGCGTCTTATTCGCACCGAGCACCCTCTCTCGTCAAGGGAAACGCACGTTTCTGTTGTTGATGCCTGCCGTGACTCTCTGAGTGCTGATCGGCCTCGCGCAGGTTAAACAAAACACCGAACGAAACGACGACGCAACATTCTTTGTCCGATGACAATACACGCATGTTCGAAACGTCGTTGCTCGTACGGTAGCGGATCAGAGGTTGAGAATTAAAAACAATGTCGAATCAGAATCAAAGAAATTCGGTCGACACGCACGAGGCTTTCGAGCCGTTCATCAAGCGGGTGCGCGATGTTCAGAATTTCGGTAAGTTGTTGTTCGTTCGAGCGACGAGTATTATCGGCACAAAACAAACATCATCGAATTTTCAGGTGTGAGCCGAGGAACGATACAACTGAACGCTATGTTAAATTCGGGAAGGTACAATGCCGATCGTTTCAACGTGTCCGTACCTTACGCCGGAGAGATGCTCGAATGGACCGTAATGTTCGATTCTAACTGTCCCGAGATGG
Organism: Ichneumon xanthorius; assembly: GCA_917499995.1. Classification (NCBI taxonomy): domain Eukaryota; kingdom Metazoa; phylum Arthropoda; class Insecta; order Hymenoptera; family Ichneumonidae; genus Ichneumon; species Ichneumon xanthorius. The sequence goes on along the minus strand of OU824206.1, from coordinate 17,637,646 downwards.
GACCCGATTTTGAGTTTCACAACGATTCGTTCATGGCTGATCCCGACGCGGATATGATAGAGAAACATATTCCGAGCCTCGCCAATTGGAATCCCTTGGACTCTGATTGCTTGCTGAATGTCCTTGGCGAACTCGCTGTGTGCTACAAGCAGTACCAAGTGAGTTCTTGGCGGCTCGCCGGGTCACTGGGAAGAAAACAATTTCTTCCGTCTTTGTAAAAAAAATTATTACTATTACTATCACTGTTATTATTATTACTAGAAGGTTATATTGGCTTGTGCACTCGCATGAATCGCACGGTTCATAGCATGTGGAAATCTATTCTAGATGGAATGGATTTTTAGAATTTTGCAATTCATTACATGTGCGTTAAAACCTGAAATACCAAAATTATAGCATATAGAGTGGAATTTCGGAGGTTCATAATCCATGCTATATATTTATTTATTTAATTATTTATTTGATAGGGACAAGCCCCTTTGTACAATATAGTGTGCACCCATAGAATGAAAATATGTTTTACAAAATATAACGATAGTTTTCCAATAACTTTTCAATCCTTAATAATAACTTCTCAATAACTTTTCAATAAATGCTCTCTGCTTTCGTATATATGCTATACAAACTGAAATTCTGAAATTACAGCATATACAATGGAATTTTGTAGTATCGGAATCCATTCTATATGCTATGAAAGCCGGGGGGGGGGAGGAGGACAAACATCCAACCCAACAAACAAATCCCAAATTTTTCAAAATATATGTAAGATCTAAAAAGACGTCTGTATGCCAGAAATTCACCGGTACAAAAATCAATTGTTTTCCATGAATGCCCAAAAGTCGAAACAGGGTGGAAATTTATCCTCCCAATAATTGTTAATGGATGAATGATAACTTAAAATAAAAAAATTAATGGATTTCCTTGTCAATTTCGCAGTTGGATCTGTTGGGAAGAATTCACCATTTACTTCACATAGGACACGAGATGATCACCGACGCGCAGGAAATCCGTCAGCAAGGTGTCGAAGTTATTCTGCTTCCCAACGAAGCCTCGCCGACGGAAGCGAGGTTTATGATCCGTCTGGACGTAGACTTCACGGGTCTTCCCGGACGAAGCGACAAAGCGGACGAAGACGACGCTATGCTGATTATTAGCTTTCAGCAGCCAAACTGGAGTCGTGTCACGCCTCAGCTCTTTCTCACGAGTCAGCTCGAGGACATCTTCGGCGGTCAGGGTACAATGCACATTCCACCTTATCAACGAAACAAATGCCTGATGAACTACATTAACGAGGTCAAGAAAGTTATCACCGTCAAGGTACCGTTTCGTTGTCGACCTATTTTTTTCGAGGGGAGATTAACCCTTCAAGTACGGGGGACTTTTTTCCGAGGGCAAATGACCATGCCTTCTTTTAAAGGGAAGTGAAATATCGCGGTCGGTAATGAAAACTGTAATGAACTTTTCTCAAGGGTCCTAATTTTTTTGAGGAAAAAGCAAATTCGAGCCGAATGAGCACGTTAATTTCGCATCCGACCTGAATTAACTTTTTTCTCAAAAAAATTAGCACCATTGAATAAAGTTAATCTGAAAATTGCAACTATCTCGTTTCGCTTCCCCTTAAGGTGAAGTGCAACTCCTTGGTCGGTAACAAAAACTGCAATCCAAAATTCTCTAAGACGTTTAATTTTTAGGGACAAATACGTGAACGGTAAACTACGCGCAGTAATTCTGCAGTTCACTATTCTCGTCATTTTCCCAAGAACTAAACGACTTGGGAGATTTTTGGGTTGCAAAATTGCATCTATTTCTCTCGCACTCATCGCGGTTACACTTCACTTTACGCACAAAAACTTGTTATTCGAATCGTTCGGAGGTTGCGTCTTGGCAAATCCTAGGTCCTCGTTAAGCAAGGATCCCGTACGTGGAGGGTTAACAATCGTCGAGAGTTCTCCACCATAAAGCTCGTTACATTTCAGATGGAGTCGGTAACGACTTGTTTCGAGAAGCGACGCAACTTCATCGCCGGTTTCCTCTCAATTCAGCGCCACAACGTCGTAGAGTACGACGCCGAGGATTGCAGTCGAATATCCATCCTCCTCGAGCAACAAGATTACTATTTTCTCGTACACATTCGTTTGCCTCCCGGCTTTCCGAAGGATCCACCGACCGTGAACCTGCAGTCGATTTATCATATGGATCAGAAAGACGAGCTTTACGCAACGAAGATCAATCAGTATCCGTACAGTCCCCGTTGGAGCCCCACAGACATGATTAAAAAAATGTTGAACAAGATCCTCAAAGAGGACGTAGCCAATTTTAAAACTACCTGCGTCGCGGGAACAATCGCGGGCCGCCGCTCGTGATTATTCTATTATGATGTTCCTCTTCGAATGGAGTTCCAACGATGACCCGACCTTTTTTTTTTAATGTACATTAACGCTGTTCTATATTATCGAAAATGTAGTCTGTCATCATCTTCACGTGCCTTTTATTGCGTATCTCGTTGTTAAAAAACCTTTCCCAAACGAGCGTGTGGCAAGGCAGTCGATAGACGACTTCGGGGTCTCCACTTCGATCGTACTAAGCAGCATCGACGAAAGGTATTCACAAATCATCCGATGTTGCTCATATGTAAGGTACAATTATAATTTATAAATTTACATTTACAAGGCTTACAGTGTAGATTCTTCTTTTTTTGTTTAATTTAATATTAAAATAAACTTGCACGGCTTAACACTATGTCGAATTAATCAGTGACCTACACTCGATCCTTGCATTTTTTTCCTTCTTTTCCAATTTATGATTATTCATTAACATCGCGATTCGTTCCACATGCGGAGCATCGTCGCGTCTGAAGACAAAAATAAAATAATTGTTTTTCGAACATACGGATTTCACGACGGAACACAGAAGAACATAGTGGAGTAGGGGGTATTGTGTGAGCTTTACGGTTTTGGCAAGACGTTGAAAGAAAAAAGGCAAACAGAAAGCGCAACATTTTTCCCGATTATTTCGAGAGTGTCCTCTTCGAGACTCGGGCTTCCGGACAATGAGGACGATCACGACACTTTTGAAACTGAGAACTGTGCTGATTGAACTTTCGACACGTCGTCGGGGGGGGGGGATTCATTCGTACCTACTGATAAAGTCACCTGCATTTCATCTGTCTATCGATAACTACGTTCCTTCATACATTTAAGTAACAACTAAAACCTTAAAACACTGTTAAACAAAGAATTCTGCTGCAATCGAGAGAAATACATCGAGTCGGTAATAATAATGAAAGATACAGCAATAAATTATGTAAATGAATAAATATATATCAAAATATGTGGTCATTATGAAACAGGTCCGTCCACACTGTTATGAAAGGAATACCTCTTGTTGGACACGCGTAGCTTTGGCTCTGTCGGCGCCTCCGGTGTGTCGCTTAGAAAATTGCTCACGGATGTTCCCACTCGTCGCGATCAGGACGAGGAGAGATCGAGCATTATGCTAGCCTCCTCTAACGCCGGCAACGGTAGCTCGTTCCTTTCTTCCTCCGCTCTCGCGTCGGATAACTTTAGGAACTTGATCACCTTATCCGTAGCAGCGATACCGCAGCTACTCGCTTCGTTCTGTAAAATCGATATAAATCTATTATCGACTATTCTCTGATAAGAAAAAAAACTGCGGTCCCTCCGAACGAGGACACTCACCGATGCTGTTAGATTCATGAAATTAAAGAATTTCTGGAGAACAGTCACCATTGTAGCGAAATTATTTTGCGGCAGTTTGCTACGCACCACCATTTCGTATTCCTGAAATGCGAAAATTCATTAGTTTTTAAACATTCTTAATTTCTTTCATTTAACATTTTTCAAAATTTCTTTCATGTAAAATGTTTTCCGTTTCTTTTACTTAAAATTGCTTTTCCTTTCTTTTAGTTTAAAATTTTTTAATTTCCAAATAAATTATTTTTTTCATCTTCTTTAATTTTTTTTTCATCGAGTCAAAAGCGGTGGAGCAAGATTTCGTCTACGTTACCTTGTTATCCATAACTAAGTATCCCAGTAGAAGTACGACGTACGCGCCGATGAGTGTGTGTTCCATGTGACGACCAGCTTTCTGCAATACTGCAAAGCAAAACGAAAATTTGAATCCCCTTATGAATTGAAACCTCGATCGTATAAGAAGCAAAGTATCGTACGTTTGGTAACGGTTTCTTCGATAAACTCCTCCTGCGACTTCGTAGTCGTGGAAACAGTTTCCGTCTGTTCGGAATCTTTCTTCCCGTCGAGAATCGCATCGGTTTTTTGTTCCTCGAGGCGGGCGAGTTCTTCTTGCTTGTAGAACAGTTCGATCAGCGCTTCGACGCCACCCTCGTCGGCTGAGTGTGCGAACAAGAAAAATTATTGAACACGGAACGAAAACTTAATGTCATCGTTGAATTAATAAATCGTGATAGACGCTTTAACATACTGTCGAACAAATTTTCCGGATACGGCGGTGCCCTCGACTCGATGAGAAGTTTCTTGTTGTCGTCGCACTGCTCAACGAGATTGATCAAAAATATCAAGGCGAGCATCATTAAGTCGAATCGCTTCTCGTCCGGTAGCGAATCGGGCAATCGTAGCAAAAGATTCAGGCTGCAGTCAACCACGCCCGTTAGCGCGCCGACAGATTTGCTCCCGAAAGCTGCGTCGAAAAAAGTTGACGAGTAAGTTGCATAGTTTGAAATATAATTTTTTTTATCATCGAGACGATAAACAAAAACAACGAATGCACTTACATTGTCGGTTGAAGCGATGCGTGAGATTAATGAGAACTTTTATGATAGCGAAAAGGCATTCGCGGACAACCGCGCCGGTTGAGCTCTTGTCGCCCGGATCGATGGTCGGATAAATCGGTATTTCTTGACCACACAGGTAGTAGAGACTCGCCAGCGTGCTGACCAAAACCCCCTCGCCGTACTTGAGCAAGTACACTTGGTTCTCCTCGTTCATGTGAGTCACCTGAGGGAGATAATTTTATCAACGCGTGACGCATCGATCGACGAATGTAAAAAAAAATGAGAAATCAAAGAAGATTTTTACTCACGTTCTCCAGAACGCGCAAGCATCTGTCGACCTTGCGAAGTTTGTCCAAGAGGGGTTCCGACCAGCCAGCGCGGGTAACTTCGCTGGCGTTAATATGGCGATGGCAATCCTTGATGGTTTTAACGATGTGCTCGAGCCCTCCGAGCTCTCGAAGTTCCTCCTTGAACCACTCGCCGGCCCGTCTCGACGTCAAGCTCAGAAGTGTTTCCATGGCGAGCTGACCGACGGTTATATTGTCGAGATTGAGATGCTTGGCGTGGCCTTGAGCTTGTATGTCCGCGCACAATTGTCGAACTTTTTCTTTGTTTTTCAACAGCTCGGCACGGCTGAGGCCACAATCGTCGAGAGCGTCTTTGTGACTCGCGTCGGATTCTAACAAACTGAGCATTAGTTCGAGACAGTCGCGATCCAAGTCCATCGCCAGACGGTCTTGGCTCAGCACGAACATCACCGTTGCCGTACACAATCCGAGACTCTGAAAGGAACGAAAGGGCAATGACAAAGTTCAGACTCAAAATTTCTTAGCGCTACCCACCTGATCCTTCGTGGCGTCGTGAAGCGCCTTGAAAAATTTAGCGACCGTGCCGTGCGCCCGGACGTGCATTCGGAATGCGGGAGCCATGCATTTACTGGCGAGTCTTATGGCCGAAAGGCAGCGCGTGGCGTTTGGATTGTTCTCCCGCAGTGTATCGAGAATATATTCTACATCGTCGTTGAACTCTTGGAATTCGCCGCTCTCCTGTATCTGATGGGCCTTCTTCACATTCTTCACCACAGTGTAGAACTGGGAAGATAAAAGCAGAAAACCGTTGGTCGAACATAGATAAAAAAAAAATTAAATCATTTAATCATATAGTGAAATCTCCAACGTATGTGCCGTATTTTGATTGAAATACCATTTATATATCTAAACGGTTCGTTAATAAAATAAATAAATAAGTTGAATCAAATAAATAAATAAGTTGGAAATTTGGAAGCATTTTCTGTATTGTTGGCTTCCTCGTAGAGGAAGCTTCGCGAATAAAGGAACATTATGAGAAAGCGGTATGAAAATTTCAATTCTTATATCGCTTTCTGAGGAAGCGATAAAAAATAAGTAAAGAAGATCGTTTAAAAAAATTAAAAACTGAATACGCACGCCTTTGACGTTCTTGCCGCAGCGAATGCTCGTTATGGCCTCAGTCTCATCCGTAAAGTCCATATCTGTTTCCGGATAAGTAACAACTCTGGTGAGTTGTTCGGCCTCGAATTCCTCCTCGAAGGCGACCGAGCCGGCGTTGCTGTGGGAGCCGGACGCAGTGTTGGGGGTCGCGTTTCCGGTGCTCGTACTCTCCGGAGTGCTGGACTCCTTGTCGCTGTCGCACCACTTGTGTTTGTAGAGGGCTCGCCTCTTGTTGCCGTTGGTAGCGCCGGTCGATCGGCTCTTGAATATGCTGCCCTTTTTCGTCACCGGCTTTGCCGCGAGATTCATCGCCAGGGGTGCGGACGGAAGAAGCTCCGACACAGGACTCGGGGCGCTCATCGGCGTGTCGTTATCGGCATTTCCGCTGGCGCCTTCGCTGTCCTCGCTGCCGGAGTACCAGTCCTGATCGACCAGCGTCTTCGCGGCGGCGATGTCCGCGTCGACGGCCGGCGCCGGTGGCCCCAGCTCCATTTCCATCGGCGTCGATTCCTCGACCTCGGCGACCGGTTGTTCGGGCTCGGGCTCGAACTCCTGCTCGAAGACGGGCTCGGGTTCGCGCTCCAACGTCGCGTCGACCGTCGGTATGTCTATCGAGCAATGTTGCACGGCATCGTCGAGGGTCGTGTCCGACGGTTCGTCCGGCGACTGAGGGACTACGGTCGCGGCGGCCGCGGAGACGGTCTCCGATCTGATCATCATATGATCAGCGTCGCTCGACAATATGTCTATGAGCTCCTGTGTCGTCGTTGGCAGTGGTTGATCGCGACCGATGAGCGGTTCTATGGTCGGTTTGCTTGTGTAGCTCGTCGTACAATCAGTCTTAACGATATCGTAGTGCGATATGAGTGTGTTGTTGGAGTCGGTAACGGACTTCCGGAGAGTCAACGATAGACCGGAACTGTGGGAATTCGGAGTGGTGGGCGGTGGGGACGTGACGATCGACGAGGCGGGCGTCAGATCGAGCTGGAGGTTCTTCGCTCTGCTGCGGGTTGTTCTTCGCATGTCGGAATTGTCGAGCGGTATGGAGACGGTCGTGACGATCGGCTGCTGCTGGTGGGAACCCCGCGCCGAACCGCCGCTCATCCTGAGATCCTGCTTCAGCGACACCTCGGGACTGAAGCTCTTCCGGTCTAGCTCGATCTTCGTCGGACTCGACTGTGGCGTCGTTATTCTGTACGTCTCCGGCTCGCTGTCCGGACTGTCCTGCGAATCGCCGCACACCAGCCTCGCCGTGCCCTTGCATATTCTCAATACTATCGGCGGTTTGCCGTCCTCGCGGTTCGATGCGTCGCTGTCAAAGCTCTCGCTGACGCTCCTCTTTGCGGGCGGAGCGTACGACGAGGACTTGGACAGAGGCTGCTGCGGCTGCTGATGCTGCTGCTGCTGGTGGTGGTGGTGATGGTGTTTCGGCGTCGCCTGCTGCGACTGTTTCGGAGCTCGAGCTCGCACATACTGCGAATCAGGTACTTGTTTGAAGATCGACGCGTCGGGAATCGGCGGCTGGTCCAGCGCCGCGCTCGGAGCGTTGCGACTCTTGAAGAACTTCTTAGGCTTCGGAATCGGCGGCGTTGCTGCCTCCTGCTTGCTCTCCGGATCCGGCTCGAAGGAGAACGGGTCCTTCACGGTACTGACTCGAGCGTTCTGATTAACGTAGTCTATCTTCGCCCTCTTAGGGCCGAACGTCTTTACTATTTCGTCTCTTCTGCCTGCAACAAAATTTTATACTGTAAAGAGATGCGGGCTTGTTGTTGTTGTGCTTCTATTAATACGGTTGATATGCGGAAACTTTAATGGAAAGTTGAAAAGCGGTATTTCGCAGTAAGCAATCCGAATATCAAATGAAGACTGTATTGTATGTTAATATGGGAAGAATGTACGAGCATGCATTTTTATCCACATGAACATCTATTCAGTAAATAATAATAATAATAACAATTATTATTATTAATATTATTATGGTCAGGCTGATGCTGAAACAAGCAAGATTTATTATTAAGATCTGTTTATTATACCGATAGCTTCTTGTACACAAAAATAATAGAAAAATAACTGTATGTGAGACTTTTTAAAGTCGTGTTTCTTTTTAAAGCTTTGATACTTTACACTGTTAGAGAAATCTTTTTATTGAATCTAATGAACTGGAAGTCTTTGTGCAAAAACTGGGACATTCAATTCAATGTACAATTACCTAGAAAAATTAATGTACTTTTACAGTGAAATTAAAGTGAATTATTGGAATGAAAGTACTTTTGTAGTAAATTAAAGTAAATTATTAAAAATAAAAAGTTTCTAAAGTTGTAAATTTAATGTACATTAATTTTTCGTTACAATTGTATATGAAATTTGATGCACCAGTTTAGGCATAAAAACTTCCGGTATTGGTATATTAAAACAAATACGAATTTTAATGTACTGGTACTGGAAGTTTTAATGCATAAACTGGTATATTAAATTCCAAGTATAATTGTGATGAAAAATTAACGTACAGTATATTAAAAACTGTAGAAATACTGTACTTTAATTGTACTATAAAAGTACTTTAAATCCAATAATTTACTTTAATTTCACTGTAACAATTCATTAATTCTTCATCACAGTTGTACATCAAACTTAATGTACCAGTTTTTGCATCAAAACTTCGTGTCTGGTGCATTAAACTTACAAATTGTTTTAACAATGTATATAAATGCATATATGTATACATTATTTTATTCTTTTTCTATCGCTTGGCCCACGAGCTCGAATAAACAGTTATAGCCACGTCAGCGTTAACACCCTGAGTATAAATTCGAGCCTGTTGCAATGGGATGCATTGCTTTATGGTTTTTACAATTAATATTAAATAAATGTAAATCTGAATCCAAGGGTACATGAAGATAGTCTTATAACTCTCAAGCTTAAATGCTCAATAGAAATATCACGGAAACATTGGTAAGGAGATTTGAAGAATTAACAACATAGCTCGAGCTTGGAAATTAATGTTCAGAAAAGCTATGATTTTTTACATTTGAATTTTTTTTTTAAATAGAAATTATTGTAACATCCGGAGCGCTAACGTGGCTTGGCAGCAATTTTCGGAGATACGCAGGGTGGAAACATGTATTGGTCGAAGACACCAATTGTACATAAACAAGCGATAATACCATTGATACTGGTGCTTCTGATAGACGTGAACGAAGTAATGCCCCATTTTCCGACGGTACCCGCGGACTTGGCAGCCGACGGCCTGTTGCTGTTCTCTCTGAATAGCTTGTCGAACTGTATGCTCCCTGGCGTGACGCTGTTCACCTTGCGACTGTACGATTTAGTGCAACTGCGCGACGTCATTTTTGTTTCGTCGTTATGATCTCATAAAGATTCCGCATTCCAGAAGTCACGAGTGACAATATATCTCCTCATACTTTCGACTTTTTTTTTCGGTTTTTTTTTTTTTTTTTTATTCAGGCACACGCTTGTATAACACTCATATCACGTTTTTTGTTGTTGTTGTTTGTTTGTCGCTAACAAACACCCACGTGAGCGGACATAATGCCTTCCCGAATAGTTTCGTCGGGCCGTTTAGAGAACTCCTCGGGTTTAGTCGCGAGGCGTTTGTCGCAGAGGCTAATTAAGATTTATATGTATAAAATTTCGGAACATACGAAAGAAACAAACGCCATGTTTCATTCCGCTCTCTCTTTCTCTCTCTCTCTCTCTCTCGCTCTCTCTCTCTCTCCCTCGATGCACAAAATTTACATGAACGATTTTAATACAACAATCCGAATCAATTTTGTATATTCATTCTTGTTCCGATCTGCCTGAAATTTAACACTTCGTTTTTTAGTCTCAACTACCGTACTCGGCTCGGGGCTCCCATGAATTTAATTGGAAATTACAATCATAACATGATATTTGCCATCTGTCGATGTGTGTGTTTTTTTTTTTTTTCGATCCTCTCTCGGTGTTAACACGGCGATACACATTCGGTGGAGCGAGTGCACAATAGCCCAGTAATGATATGTTACGGGAGAGGAGAGAGGATTCAACTTTAAGCGACAGCCATCAGTACGGGCGAACACTACGTAGTCGAAAATTATTCGGTTGCGCCACTTTTACCGATCGGGGAAATTTTGTCCGAAACTGTAGGGACCAGTTGTTTTATCGTTCACACGTCGACTCCCACGTAGCTCCTCTAACGTTTCATTTTTTTTCTATTTTTTTTTTTATCAAGATCGTCGAACCACTTAATTTAATTGAGCAAAAGCTAAAATCACACTTGACACTCGTCCCCCTCTCGGCCGGACTTGCCAGCAACTGAAAAGCTTCGGTTGGTATTATATACGTATAAAAAAAAGGGAAGAGAAAAAGAAATAAAAAAATGACAACAATGGAAGCTCTTCGAGACTTCCCAATCGAAAGATGATTGGTTCACGGGAGTGCGACGAGATGTTGCCCGTTTCGGACGCGTTCCGTGGCGGCGCTGGCGGTCGTCTCTCCCGCGGTGATAACCGTGATAACGGACGACGAGCTCGATGTTTGTTGATAAACATTCGAACTCGCGATAACCGCAAAAGCGTCGTCGAGTAATAACAATTGCACAGAACTTTGGCGCGATGACGGAATCCTTGCTGGGGACCTGCTACGCCATGTGCCCCGAAAAAGAACGCTGGCTGTAGGATTTTTATTCTCGATGCGGTTTTAATGGAGATATTCTTTTTTATAATAAATAAATTAATAAATACTTTTTTTTTCTTTTAGGCGCGAGAGGGAAGGCCTGTTGCATTTTCTGGAGATCGACGAGAGGACAAAAGCCTCGAGAAGACCGAAGGCGGACCCAGCGAAAACAGTGAAATGCTTCAGCAGGCCAGTAGCGGGAAAAGCTATGACCGACGTCGGCGAACTCAGGCCCGGACCTGTACTTCTGTTGACCTTGAGATACTTACTCAAAGAGTAAATTGCCGATGCTATGTTGTCATAACTTTTTTTGGTTTTACTGACCGAACCATATATATGCGTATATTCTATGGTTTTTCAGTGTGGTCTTGCGTTCGGACGTTGACTGGGCAACAATATACGAGTTCCTCTTTGACCGACTAAGAGCCATCAGGCAGGACATGGTCATACAGAGGATAGACGTGCACATGAGCATACAGCTCTACGAGCCTATAGTCAGATTCCACGTTTACGCGGCGGAGAGGTAAAAGCAGTGGCAAAGAGTCTTTGGGTTGGAAATATTTTGAAGACACGTGCCAAGTCTTTCAGAATGTGCGAGAGAAACCTCAGGGAATACGTTCCAAAGTTCAACGATCGGCATCTTCTGGAGTGTATAAAACACTTGCTTGTTCTGTACGACGAGCGGGACTCGCGAGACCCGGAAAACGATGCACTGTGTTGGAGCATCGAGGGACTGAATGTGAGCGATAATAGATCGCAGATCGAGGCGCTTTACGTATTGCTCTATCTTGGTGACACAACTACGCTGAAAAGGGCCTTGTCTCTTCCTGCAAAGTACAGGTGAATACGAATTTTTTGGACGTTTCGATGTTCGACGTTTGTTCGATGGCGAATTGTGATATACAGTTTAAAATGTTTTTTTTTTTTTGCAGAGAATCCAAGCAGGTCAAGATGGCTATGAAAATATCGCTGGCCTGGTATTTGAAGAATTACGTACGTGCATGCCGATTGATTGGACGGCTATCGCCCCTGTTAGCATGCGCGGCGCTCAGTAATTTACGGAGCATAAAAAGGTCGTCGCTCATGATTTGAGTTAGAAATATTTGATCTATAAAATTTCGGGACTGAATCGATTTTTTTTTGTCGTCACACAGGAATGCACTGCAGATCATGAGTTCCGGTTACAACAACCAATCACTGGCGTATCCGGGATTGAAGTTGCAAGAGATCCTGCTGTACGCCGACATCAACAAGATCCGCAAAGACTGCGCTCTCCTTGGACTCACTTTCACGAACGAGAACGTTCTATTCCAGAAGGCAAAATTCAACGACAACGAATTGCTGGCGAGTTTAATCGATGAGACGAACGCGTCGATTGCGTTTGCGTGACAAACATTCTTAATACATTTTTTATTTCACAGGCTCATCCGGAAATGCATTTCCATGATAAAGTTTTGCACAAGCTCCTTCCGGAGATACTGCTCAGTTGAGCTCAAAGATGTTACTATGAGGGAACGAGTGCAAATCTTCTTCCGATATCTTAAGAACACATAGATTTATTTTCGGCGGACAAGACTTTGAAAGTCTTACGAGACGATGACTGTGATTATTGAATAAGAATACATAGTAGGCGAAAAAAAAGGGCTACAGTGGTTCATTACAAAAATATCGTCGGAAAGGAATTCACAAATACCGTGGAATTACATCGAAAACTTTAATCGAGGCAGCGTAAATTAATTTAGACGATTATTGCGAATCGCTGGAGGAACTGCTGGAAGAATCCGTAGACATAACTTCAACGTCTTCGTTCTCTTGCTTGTGGGTGTTCATGGCTACGCTCCCCTGCCCGCCCACGGACATGTGTATCTCGCCAGACGGGTGCCACGCGAATTGATTGGTATGTGACATCGGCGGTTCTGAAAAAGAAAAAAAAATATGCAAATTCGAGTATATTTTTCACGCTTGTACCGCAGCCGACCGACTAACTTACCGCCCGTCGGGTGTCCCGCTCTGTGAAGGTCAGCTGGAATTCCCGGATGAGATCCCAGCATCTGTCCGTTTAACGGCAAATCGTTCTGACGCCCCAGATAGCCCAGTCTCATCTCGATGTCTGAAAAAGTACAGTAAGTTTTGGAAACATTTTCGATACCTTGTAGTTAAAAAAATAAATAAATAAATAAATAAAAAAATTAAAAAACGTTATATCCATCGTATTGTATATTTCTCGCGGCAGAATACGATAGGCACGTGGGTTTTTCCGCGATGCGGGAATCTCAGAAAGCAATATCAGAGGAAATATCAGAAAGCAATGAAATCGCGCGTTAAAAATACGCAAAATCACTCATTTTTGAATTTTTGGCTATAAAAATTCCCGATAAAATTGTTCGATAGTTGTCGCTCCAAGACTATATTCCATATATTTTTTCACGTTGATCACGAAGCTAACCCTTATTTTATTCATAAATTAATATTTAATGAGGAAAATTTCGTGTAAATTAAAGTACTAATTTTTTCTAAAATCCAAAAAATTCAAAATGATATAAGATTTTAACGGCTCGATCGATACTCTCCAAATTCCATAGGGATCATCGGGTGGACATATTCCATCTGTGTACGCGTTTTTAGTCAGATGACTTAAAAATTGTGAGTGCCCGAGCGCTTACCGGAATGTTTGAAGGAATTAAAAATGGTGTACAAAAAAAAACAACTGCAGATTTTATAAAATTTTGCAGAAACATTGACCATTAACCACACGTACTGTGAGTGAAATTTCAGATTGATCGGTCGAGGCATTCTCGAATTATAGCGGTTTGAATTTTTCGCGTCTGGTTCACACACGCACACACATGCATCCGGACATTTTTCTAAATGTGAATTTTCGACGGTTTAGACCATTCTAAACACGTTTTCATTACAATCTCGATTTTTTGTTTTGTTTACCATAACAAAGCTTCCTCCATGAAGAAACAAAAAATAAATAAATAACAACCGAACGCGTTACCTGTGGGATACGGCCTACGCGGGTCTCCCTGTTGCCATGTGAGAGGCGCGCAAACTGCGTTCGAAGCGCTGATTCTGTGGGCGAATTTGATGAGTTCCTCCGAGGGCACGGGCCTCTTGTTCGCCCGCGCGATCGACTGCAATTTTTGCTTCGCTTGATAAATCGCCGTTGCCAAAATTTGCTCGGCCTCTTTGAGCTGTCTTTGCAACTGCTGTATGTCCTGATCCTGCTTGTCGACCTCGGCCTTCAGGGCTTCCATTTTCAGATCAATCTTCGCTTGTTCTGCAGCTTTTTTCAGGGTCGATTTCAGCTCGTTGTCTTTGGCGACCAGCAAATCCGTCAATTGAGCGTGTTCGGTGCTCGACAGCTTCAGTTTCTTTTCCGCTATTGTGTTCTCGATCATTTCCCTTGAGAAACAAGAACACGAGAGATAATCGAAAGTTTCTTTCGGTCATTATGTTGCCGAAAGGCATTATATTTGAGGTTAAAGCTGTTGACTCACTTTGCTATCAGCTCGATGTCGTCCACCAGCGAGAGAAGCACTTCTCGCGTGCTTCTGTTGGTCGCCATAGTTTGCAATTATCTGATACCGCTAAATTATAGTTATTATCGAATAAAGTAGGAAACAAGACCGGCAAGAAGAAACGTAAACATTATCTTCGGCTGTCACTCGATAGACGAAGCGCTGTCGTGCTCCGCTTTCAACTTGCTACGGATTTGGAGGATAAAGCAGGGAACTCCCAATTATTCTTATCGACCTTAGGTTTTGCATTGACTCGCGTCGTGTTTTCTCAACGATAAATGCTGAAATCGAGTGTCACTTACCTGTTGCGAAGCCGATAATTTAGTACTTGGCCCCCGGCATAAAACCATAGGAAGGAAGAAGAAGGGGAAGAACGCCGATAAGTATGTGGTTCTAACGCTCAATTTTATTTAACGTAATCCTTGCGAATAGTGTTCACTTCGCATAAGGTTCAGAAAAAATGAGAGGGAATTGCAAACGCTTCTCAATGGTTCAAAAATCTGAGAAAACTCAAGCGTATTAAAGATGCTGAGAAGATTAATTTTCTATTATAATAATTCCAAAATGTTACTAACAAATTGATGAAAAATAAAACTTTTCAACAAATCTCCCGGAAACATAACTTTTTTAAAATGGAAATTATTCGTTCATTTTTCTGAATACGTATGAATTTTTTCGGATTTTTAAATTCACTGTGAATTTTGTGACTTTCTACACGTTTTTCCCATATTAAAAAAAAGTGTATTTAAAAATCTGAAAATATTCCTACGTATTAAGAAAAGTGAACGAAGCACTTTCATTTTAAAAAATGGTAGTTTTTATTTTTAATAAAATTATTAATAACATTTTGGAATTACTATTATGCAAAATTAATCTTTTCATCACCTTGAATATGCTTGACTTTTTTCAGATTTTTATACCATCCAGTAGTGTTTGCAATTTCCTCTCATTTCTCTTTATTGATTAAGAAGAAATAACAAATAAGAAATTGTGCAACCGAAGAGAAATGGAATCAAAGGGTATAGGATTTTCTTATACCCTGATAGACAAGCGGCACGAAAAGTAGCAGTTGTCGCAATAATTGCGGCATGTGCCGCACATGTCGTAAGTATCGCGTCAATATTGCTACTTTGCGTGGCGCTTTTCTATCAGGGTAAGGGGTGTTACGAGCAGCGGAGCAACAGTTGCGTGAAACTCAGTGTAATTGAAAACTTCGACAGCTATGACGTAGCACGTCACTACGCTTGTCAAATTATGCAGCTCAATTGAAGCTGTATACTCCAGACAGTAACCCGGAAATTACACATTGCTTTATATTTTTTCTTTGTTTATATGTACAAAGTTTTCTCTGTGAGGAAGCAAAAAAAATATATAAAAATTCTTTTTCATCGAAGAAGCCCTGTTGTAATAGAAAATAAATAACATGACAGAGCAATGTGTAAAAATATTCCATTTTCGGGATATGTATATTGTAAATATTAGACGCCTAATAGGTGAAGCACGATAAATTTAAGGGCACTGCGATGATTATTTTCAATGTAGCGAAACTGGAAAATGATCATTGGAATGTATTCTCCAAAGTATTCGTTTACCATAGAATAAAATAATCGTCCGTGTTTCATGAGCTACATCAAAGGGCTGCCTCATTGACGTAGATTAAAGTATGATAATGTACTATATAAAGTGTACCATGGGAAGCTGCGCAGAAAACTACGCGGCGACCCTCGGCTATCTCGGGATCACGTTGAAACCCAAGCGTGTTCGATGACCGAGATATGTTTACGGCGCTCGTAGTCTCTTCAAAGCCTTCGACGACTACGTAGCAAAATGACGTCTTTAAGGTCAATAGTTACACTGGCATTTGGCATGGCCATGTTATCAGGTATCGTCTTTTAAAAATCAATCGCACGAATTATTATATTATTATATAAATAATAATCTTGAAGAGAATACTTTGTTTCTTATTTGTTTACTTTCTGGAAAGGCTTCGATGCTGGAGCGAATATCGAAAGACTCGACATCCCCGTAGCTGTTCGAAATGGCAGCGGCCCGATCGAACTAATGTGCGTCTACAATACTAGCGAGACCGAGAATTATGGTCTCGTTATCAAGTGGTATCACGATAATGAGCAGATATATCAATGGATCCCGCCAAGTAAGTAGAGCGGTCTCTATCAAAGATCTTTTAACCCTTCACGTGCGGGGCCCTCGCAAAGCGAGGATACATTGCGCCGTACAAAAATCGCTATGCTTCAAAAAATATTGATTCTATACAAATTCGGAAAAATCCTCTTTGAAGAGTAATGTTCATGATATTATATTTGTGTAAAATAATATTTTTATCGTCACTGTATAGTGTGCTATCGTTATTCAAAATGTCTATTTTGAATAACGTGAATTTTGAATAATTGAATGAATATATTTTGAAGACTGACCCACATAGCACGGAAATACCTTCGAAAGGTTACAACAATTTTTTTTTGCTACATTGAAAATATTTTGCTAATATTAAAAAAATATTTGAATATTCGAAATGTTTTAAAAACATTTCGAAATTATTTTTTTGTCCGATCATAACACGTCAGTTTCGTCAATTTCATGATTTCGTCAATTTTCAACGAAATGTCGAAGATCGCATGACCAATCCAATTTGCATATACACACTCGCAAAAACACGGAACAATCGTGGAAATATTTCGGTGAAACATGAAATTGAAAATTGTCAAAATGTTTATCACTATGTTTCAGAAATATTTCAGATCTGTTCAAAGTTTAGGTATATTTCTGAAATATTTGAAAAACGTTTCATTGGAATATTGTAATAGAATAGTTTAAAATATTGTTTTCATATATTTCAGAAATATTTCGTAAGATTTCCCTAACGGACTCAGCCACCGATCAAATCACTGAAAAAACCACAGTGTTTTATTGTCAAAATGTAACCGACCAAACCGCTGTGAAAACCACGGGCCCAGCTCTCTCAAAAGTTCCGAGGGAAGCTTATGATATGGTGGATTTAAAAATAACCACCATTGCAACCACCGACCGAATAAACTCTAGTAAGCTTGCAACACAGTGGTATTGTTGTCGAAACTACCATTGAAACCACCGTAGAAACCACCGTCCGAGTGAACTTGAGCGAGCTTGCAACATGGTGGTATTATCGTCAAAACTTTATGACGGATCATTTTGTTACCTCTTAAGACCGGTTGGGTTTGAAATACTCGATCGGAAATAATAAGCGTCAAAACCATTTGAAAATGGGTTTGTCTTCTAACATTTCGCATCGGAAATTTCAAGTTACAGAAAACAACCCAAATCCGACGACGAATTCAACAGTGGTTTCAAACCAACTTTGACCTCTTCCGTTTGAAACCATATTTTAGGCTCATCCGAATAGTGGTTGTACGGTAATTCCAAAAGTAAAACAACCATCGCGCAATTTTCCTTCAGTTTACTTAAAGGGTGGTTTGAATGGTAGTTTGTGGTTACATTTCGACAACAAACCAATGTGGTAATCATCGTGGCTTTTCACGGTGGCCGAACCCGCTAGGGTTGCACGATTGAAAATATTTCTAAAATGTTTTCAAAATATTGCGAGCTATATGGTGACAAAGTCGCGGAGCCAGCGGCCTGCGTTGTCACACTCGGCGCGAGGTTTCCGTACGTGAAGGGTTAATTCTTCAGACACTGTACATGTTCTTGTGATTTAGTGAACCCTCAAGAGCTCGGGGTGATCGCTGGTCTCACCTCGTACACTCCCAACATAACGGACAGGCCGCAATCTCACTCAATTATTAATGTGAGAGAAGTGACAATGGGTATGAGCGGAGAATACACTTGCATCGTTTCCACTTTCTACAGCGAGGACATTTCGGAAATAAAAAGAATGATAGTTTATGGTAATCGAATCGACTTAAATTCTCTTTTAATCTACATAACGATTATGAAATAATTACACATTCGTACAAATATTTTTAAACAGTTCCCGAAGAAAGCTTGACCATCCGTGCTTCCGATTTTAACGAGACTCACGTGAACCTCAGCTGCTCTGCGATTGGAGCTCGCCCACGCCCCAATTTGATAATCCTGGCCGATTCCATCGACGTCGACAATCGTGCCGTCACCGACGATGAAAATTATACCGACGATCCTCGAATATCGCTGTACCGGGTAACGAGAAAACCGATGGAACCTATAGTGGTCGAGTGCGAGATACAGATTCCTGGGACCGGATATGGACGTCGGGAGAGGCTCGTCTATTATCCCTATGAAGGACGACGAAGTCCTACGGCCGAATACATGAACGGTACCAGTACTGGTATTGGTATTGTTGTTACACCGATCCCGCAATGATTACGGGCTCCTTCCTTCTACTCCTTCACCTTTTTCTTCTACTTCTTATTTCGTCTGTTTTTATGCCGCCAGGCCAAGTACCAGCTCCTCCCTCCTCCTTCCTTATTCTTTTGCCGTCGATTCAATACTGAAGTCCCGCCAAGTTTCGACCTTGTACATACAGCTATAGTTGTAGGTCTATCAAGCAGAATCGTTCGCATCGCAGTCAGTACTTGGATGGGTGAGCCGTGCACTAAGGGGCGCATTTGAACCGTTGAGTGTGAGGTCGAATCCTGAGGATTAGTGATCGTACTCGAAGTATCGAATGCGAACATCAAGACTGGGTTGAAATGACCAGCTGTATCGGCGCAGGTTTTCTGCAATTTCTCTGCAGCCTCGTGCAAATGCGATACCCCTAGCAAGTCAAGCAACCGTCTTTATCGACTATCAAAAAACCCAAAAAAAGAATGGTCGTTCTGTGACAGTTTTCGTCCGGAATAACGACCGAAAAAATAACAATTGTTAGATTGAGGATGGGCCGTTTTTCCATCAATGACCGCAAAATTACCACAAAAACGACCGATGTATGAATTACTGAAAAAGCTCTAGGTTGGGTCGTTTCGCCGGCGTTGATCAGTAAGTAACCGGAAAGACGACCATATTGAGAGTTTTTCTTTGGGTCGTTCTTCATGTCGTTTATGAAAAACTACTTGCAAAGGGACTGTTGACCAGGACTCTGATAAGTCGTTTTTAATAAAAGACCCGAAGAACGACCCAAAGAAAACCTCTCTACATGGTCGTCTTTCCGGTTACATCCTGATTAACGGCGACGAAACGATCCAATCTAGAACTTTTTCAGGAATTCATACATTGGTCGTATTTGTGGACATTTTGCGACCATTGATGAAAAAACGACTCATTCTCAACCCAATAATTGGTCTTCATTTCGGTCGTTATTCCGGAAGAAAAGTGTCACAGAACGACCAGTCGTTTTTTGGGTCTTTCGATAGTCGCTTGACTTGCTTGGGACAGTATGGGGTGCGTCACAGCGGCTGCAATTGCGAACTTTACAAGCGAGGAATTGGAAAAATTCATGAGAATAGTAGCTAGATGGCTTTGAGAAAACTAAAGCCTTAAAAGTGGAATTACGAGAAAAAAAAAGAAAAGTTTTGGGTCTCACTCTGCGGCGAGTCCGTCGACAAATCCAAGCCGTGCCCTTTCCGACTGACGTGCAATCTCTTCTCGCTCATGCTTTCGTATTTTGGTCTGTGATTTTTTCTGCTCAGCGCTCCCAATTTAATCTGAAGGGACGATATTATTATCAGCGGGAGTTTTGCGAAATATTTTTTTCCTGTCGATATAAACGCGAGAATCCAATTACCATGGTGCTGTGCTTGTGGACGATTGTCCATTACCTTCATTTTTATAGTCCATTCTCAACGGCCTGGATCAGAGAAAGCAAATCGAAAAATCCATTGGTAGTTGGGCGGGGATCGGAGCCAGACCCACTGCGTGCGAGCCCGAACCCGAACCATTGCCACAACTCTTCCTCGGTACCAGTACTCTAGACTTGATGAAATTGAGCACGCGTACATTTAATCCCGTTCCCGACGAAATAAAACATTGATCCAGCGTTTACGCACATTCGTCGTTCCGGGGTCCTTCGTCATTTCTGGAGTCGAAATGTCCGGTTTTGAACGGTCAAAAGAGTGGGTCAAATCACACGATTATCGTTTCATCGGTCGAAACGACGGTCGTGCAATCCGGTAAGGCCGAAAAATAAAACATTAACCTAAGGAGTTGTCCACTGTACATAATACGGTGTATATGCAACCATTTTTTACACAAATGATATGAATTTTAAAATCCAGATTACATTGAAACCTTCAGCACTTTACTAGACCGACCAAATTATTGTTGAAAATGCCATCAGTCCAAATCCCGTTCAATTTGGATGACGAACGTTGTGCCTTATCAATGTTTTTTGTTACTCTATGCATAGTTTATATTTTTCAGTACAATACATCATTCGAGAATATGAAAAATACGTGTTGATAGTCTATTCCTCCTTTAGTTCTTGCTATGCAATCGAAATCGAAAGCGTGTTTAACTTTGCCTTGTTCTAGAAGCGCTGGGACTGACGAGCGGAGTAACAACGAAATACCATGCAGATTTTTTCGGACTGACGTTAACTTTTCTGGCATTTAACTATTTCTGCAGTTCACTTTAGGTGAAACCGGTTAACTTGCGAAAACTGAGCTATTCATGAGTTGAAAATGATAATACAGATCGCAGATATAGATCAGCATTGGAGACCTCAATTTACCTTGACGAGTCGTCTGCAACGCTTGCCACAAATAATAATAGACGGGACAGGAACGCCTGGGATATTCCAAAGACATTTCATCAACGCCGATATGTGTTACAAAGAATACGAACAGCATATGCAAGAACTTGTATTGGTTGAGATTATATCAAATCCGACGAAAATTAGTATGATTTATAAACATTCCTGTAAATTTCTGTATTAATTCTGTAAAATATTCCCCGCTGACCACTCGACCGTAGAACTGTGAATGGTTGGAATTAGAGTTAGTTCGGCGCATCAATTGGCCGGTTGTTTCTACGTTGGTTCGAACGCGAGGGACAATATTTAAAGAGGGTCGAGCGTGAGGCTCGGAGGGGATAGGCTCGGTGGTGCGCAAAGTGCGGGGCAGGTCGTGTGCGAGTGAGAGGTCCGCCGCGCGGCCTCTCACTCGCACGTGCCAAGCGTGCCGAGATAAGGCTGTTCCATGTAATTGCTTATTGTTAACTAACGGTGAAGAACAAGTGTCGACATTTTTGTACAGAGCTTCCTGACAATATTCTTTACAGTTTTCAATCATTTGTTTGCAACGCTTCCCCATGAACTACCCTAGAAATATTAAAATTCACTACTTATTTTCAATCTGCCATAAGAATCAATGTTAAATGGTGCAAATTAAAAAACTAAATTTCTCGAAAAGGGTGAAGACGAACGCATTCAAACTTTGCAGTTACACTTAGAAAAATAAGCATACTTTTATTGATGACGTTGTAACGCTCGACCCTCCTTAATACCATTGAATATCCGTGTAGATGTGATGAAAAGTCCGCCGAAGCGTAAAGCCTTATACTATTGCCTCTCTATGTGTGTCTCTTCAGCTGTAGCAATAATAATTACAAGGGGAACTTTCAGTTCGAAGTTAATCACGAAGAGATTACTTTTAATTGTAATATAATATTGTATATTATATTATTGTATATTGAATGGTACTCTTAGCGCGAAGCGTAGTCTGCACCTCATACTACTGCCACGTTTTAAGCATACACTCCTTGGAATTATATAAATGTAAACTTTTTCAAAGCATAAACTAATAAACGTATAAACTACAGGAATCATAAGAACCGAAATACATTAAACGAAGAGAAGAGGAAAGCTGGAGAGAACGATTGGACAATTAAATTCAAGAAGGGTGTTTCACGAGTCTTGAAAAAACGGATGTGTCTCAAAAGAATTGATTTCGAGTGGCGGATTATCCTTTTTATTCGCAGTAACGTGCGTGGCTAAAGAAATAATATGTTAGAACTAAAAAACGTCGTTTATGGGCTACGCCGTTAATTGTATTTTGTAATATTTTCGAATGTGTATTGTTAAATCTCACGAGAGTCAGAAGAGTTATTGCTCTCGATAATTACTCCTCTGTTACTCGCTAATTATTTTATATTTATCCTTTATCTTTCGCCTTGTATCATCTGGTGTTTGGTCATTCTCACTGTTTCTAATCGCTTGATGAGGTTTCCCACGTTGTAATTGGCTTCTGCCCGTTTTCATTTAAATAAATAAATACATTAATTAATTAAACCTGTTATAAGTCACACTACTCGAAAACATATCGAAACGGGATTAACGGATGCAGAGTGGAGGCCACGCGGTGCTATGGTAGCGCCAAAGAGTGGGGATAGAGGTGTGATTTATAAAGGTTTAACAGCTTGCTACACCGCAAAAGTACTAAGTATTTAATATAATATACTTTGTGACGAAACTGATTTTTCCCTTCTGATTTCTTCAAACCAGAAGTGACGTCATCTAGAGAAAACGTCATGTTCGATAAAAAAAATCTTATTTTGAAACCGGAAATGTCGTTCCGCGGAGTTGCTCTTAGATGACGTCCGGCCGAAACAACAATCGATAAAAACCGATTGCAATTTATTAATATCCTACATACGTTAACATGATGACAGCAGATTTCGGTCATCATTGTTACCGAAAGCCGAGATGATATCCATTTTCGATGAGATTTTTCTGTGAGAAAAGTTGCTACGAGAGACGTAGCATCAGTGGCGCTCTCGAAGAGAGTGACACAGGACTCCGCCAGGGGACGAGCCAACATCGGGCTATAAAAAAAAAAAAAAAAAAAAATCAGTAGCGTTCTCGGCGAAGCGAGAGAGACACGCTGAGAACGTGTTTCACATGCTCTTAAGAGGAGGCTAAACCCAGCCGGCGGTTGCTTGGGTGTGCGAGAGACAGCGCCATGGGAATTCTGTGAGAGCGAGCGAGAGGGGATTTAGAGACTCCCCTTAAGACGAGGCTAAACTCGTGCGGCGAGCGGCCGAGTGCGAAAGAGACAGCGCCAGAGGGTTCGTGTGAGAGCGAGCGAGAGGAGGTTTAGCCTCCTCTTAAGAGCCTGTGAAACACTATGGAGTGCAAGAGAGATAACATCAGTGGCGCTCACGGCGAAATGAGAGAGAAACGTTGAGAACGTGTTTCACATGCTCTTAAGACCATATGAAACACCCCCCTTCCCACCCATGCCGAGCTCAGTCGGTATCAAAAACTGTAATCAACTTTTCTCACTGGATCTCGCATATACGGTCAAAAGAAAAGTCTCATGGGAAGCCGAAATGATATCCGCTTCCGATGAGACTTTTCTTTTGACCGTATATGCCAGAATCCATGAGAAAAGTTGATTACAGTTTTTATTACCGACCGCGGTATTGCACATACTCTTAAGGGGAAGCGAAATATCGCGGCCGGTAATGTAAACTACTGTAATAAACTTTTCTCAAGGGTGCTCATTTTTTTGAGGAAACAACAAATTCGAGCCGGATTCACATGGTAATTTCGCATGCGGCCCGAATTAATCTTTTTCTGAAAAAATTAGCACCATTGAATAAAGTTAATTTGAAAATTGCAACTATCTGTCTCACACTCATCTCGGCCCCGTCACGTGACTTTCACTTCACCTTAAGGAGAGTCTAAACCCCCTCTCGCTTGCTCTCACAGGAACCCTATGGCGCTGTCTCTCTCGCACTCGGGCGCTCGCCGCACGGGTTTAGCCTCGCCTTAAGAGCCCGTGAAACACTATGGAGTACGAGAGAGATAGCATCTGTGGCGCTCTCGGCGAAGTGAGAGAGACAGGCTGAGAACGTGTTTCACATGCTCTTAACCACTCTCAACACAGTACACACAGGCCGGTGTCAACTCTTTCAACTAAATATAAAGAACGAACGATTTATAAGATTCTAGCACTTGGTCTAGCGGCATAAAACCACAGGAAGAAGAAGAAGAAGAAGAAGAAGAACGATTTATAAGTCTCTAAGTTGCCAGCAAATTACAGCCTAATATTTAAGACCGCCCTCATCCGGTTTGCGGAATGTACAAGCAGCTATAAGAAGCTATTTATCTCTTGTAATTAATAATTTAAAAAAACGCACCCAACGATGCAAGAATATTTTGCGTGAATCTAGCCCACAAACCGACCGTACATACACTCGCCGGGGTCACCGATCCTTCGCGCACTGTCAAACGACAATGGCTTTTATTGTGCTTAACTTCCAGAGAAATGTTCATATTGCACATTGAACCTTGGTACATCGTTGCGTAATTATGCTAGTCGCAGGATAAACGTACGCCGACAAATCGTCTCCGTTATAATGGCTGAGCAAGATAACCTACCCGTGCGAGAAAAACTCGTGAGTATAACGTTATGTGAAAGTATCTATCGTGGTAATAAAAACGAATTTACCCATAACCTACCACGCATGGTTCGACTAAAATGACACTGCATCTTTCATCTTTATTTACCGATTCACTCTACATTGTCATCGACGCGTGTTTTTTTTATATCATTTATTAATACAACAATGCGTTGAACTTTTGAATATACGACATTTTTTAAAGAAAGTATTCGGTCATGGCCGTCCATCCGTGAAACGAACCAATTTTGTACTTCCAAATCGCGATGCATGATTTGTAAAAGAATTTTTGTATTCGGAAACTAATTAATCAAATGCTCTTGCAGGTAGACACGGCAGTGAAGTTTTTGCAAAATCCCAAAGTGTCAAGCAGCCCTTTGAAGACTAAGCAAGAGTTTCTGAAGAGAAAGGGACTCACCGATGATGAAATAAAAAAGGCGTGCGAGTTGGCCTCGGTCTCGATAAACAACGACCACAATGTACTTCCTGTCAATAATGACTACACTTCCATTCCAATACCACAGGGTCAGGTTTATCCGTACTATCAGCAACAAGTCTTCCGACCCACCGTTTTCACAAGGGTGAAGGAATTCTTCAATGCCGCTGCGTTAGTCGGCGCTACGGCTTACTGTGTCTATTGGTTTTACAAGGTGTGTATACAATAACAGTGGATTTTTAAGATATCATACAATTTATTTTATCTATATATATATTCTTACTTTTTATCTCATATTTCAGAAATTTATTGAGCCATTCTTCTTCGGACGCAAAAAAAAAGAAACTATCCAAGACTCTGTTATGGAACTGGACAAAACTATACAGAGTACCATGAAAGAAATGAAAGCGTCCATTTCCAATGTTGAGAGCAGCGTCAAGCTGCTGACACAAAATCAATCTACGGATCCGACCATTCCCCACTTGGTTCAGGAATTGAAACAAGATCTGGCCAGTCTCAAAGGGCTTCTTTTATCGAGGTTTGTTACCTTACTGAACGCCTCTTGTTTGCAACGAACATCATTGTCGTTTCCGCGGATTCTGTCGCTGAAAAACAGCATACGATTCGTACCAGCCAGTCTTGGAAAAGACCTAATTTACGAATTCATGAAAATTGAATTATATATTCTTTGCAGAAATCGTAATTTTTGTAAATCGTAACATTGGACTCTGCAGATCGGACTTCAAGTAGCTCGAACAGTCTTATAAAATACATAAATGCTTGCCGTTTTTTCTTTTGTAATAACTCAAATTTTTCCGTTTTTTCTTTGTTATTTCTCTAATCACCAGAAAGGTTCTTCTCTGTATATCTAGAAAAAAATCAAACGTTTACACTTTCCGAAAGGCCTAACAGTTGGTGAAAAAAAATGTTGCACAGTACATTGGTATTGAAAGGCGAAAATGAGGAGGCAACCTGCACATTTCATTAGCATATTTTTTTTTTTCAATGTTTCCGTTACAATCTGCCTACTACAAAAATTGATCGTTGTCATTCGTTATATGAACAGAAAACAATTTCCAAGCGCCCCGCCGTCGATACCAGCATGGCAATTGGATACATCAAGTCAAACTCATCAAGGAAAGACCACCGAACACGAGGACGATGCTCATAGTGGAAGTAGTACTAATAATTCCGATAGTTCCTTAGAAATGATTCGAGAGGATCCTCCCAAAGAGTAACATTGACAAGGTATAACTAACTCTACTTTAAACGAATTTTTATCTAATTTGTAATTAGTTTTATTATTATCTGGCGATATGGATGTCTCTTTTTTTGCATATATATAAAACGGTGAATCGGTGTAAATCGCCATGAGATCGTAGACTGCCATAAGAATTTTTTTTTTTCCAACAATTGATTTACCAATTGGCAGTACAAACAGAGGGCAATAAGGAGTTGAATATTTTATGTATTTAATAAATCGACTTGGTTTTCATACTGTACCTTACGTACATCGTACTTTTACTATGTATATTGATGAAAATTCTTTTGTTTACCCCGCAAATATACGGTTCTTCTCGCAAATGTTATCCCTTTTTTTTTTTACCGATGTATTTTGCTGCGATGCAACGTCGAGAAAAAATTGTTCATATAAAAATTGGTCAATAAACAAGCATATACGTTTTTGTCGTTCTTTCTTTCCACTTGAAACGTTCCATTTTTTATTTTTTTTTATTTTGGAGAGTAAATAACGGCGGATGCCTCAATCTTTGTGCACCCGAATTGTCTTGTCTTACTGCTGGCATCTACCTATTTTTTCCTTCCTTCTCGAGGAATTGTTTATATAAATCGAAATCAATATATATGTATTGTATATATATATGTATGTATATATATACATATATATATATATAATATATAACTCCCATCTACTAACATAAACCTACTTATGACCCAATGACACCGTACGCGCAGACAGAACAGTTGCTCCTTACGAACTACGCTTACATTTTTTCCGTCTAATATGTACAAATCACGCAAATATCGATAAGTTGTATTTTTCTTTTTTAGTTTTTCCTTTTGTTACCAGTTTAAACATATTATCGGATGAGAGAACCAATTACAGATCAGTGATCACGGACTTTTCATTCACTCGAACGTTTACATGAAAAAATCCTTTCCTTTTTTTTTTTTTTTGTTAACCTCCTACACGAGGCCTTTTCCCGTTTGTTTCACTTTTCGAATTTAGCGATGACACAACAAAAACAAAATTACGTTCTTTTCGTAATATTTATTAATACTCTTTATTAGATTAGTTATATAATTGGGACCAACTGCCTCACTGATACAGTGAGTTACAGCAAAGTCCGACGCATATGTGACTTAGTTCTTCATCTCTAGCGATCCTAGGTCAATGGTATATAATACAACTCAGGCATAGCATTCCAGAAAAATATCCAGCGTTTTTAACGCCCAATGTATTTACCTCGGAACAAAAAAAAAATCAACAAAAAAAAAATGGTCTAATTATAATCGGTGATTAAATCAGGCTTCGATAATGTTTCTTTTTTTTTCAATTATTATTATTATTAATCGTAATTAATTCGTAATAGTTCGAGTGCCAAAGATTCTGATCTCTGGCGGATGCACGATTTTTGGGATTAAGTATAATGGTAGCAGTGGTAGATAGAGTATATATATACAGTAAATTCGAGTAAGTTTTTGACAAAAGTAAGAAAAAAAAGAAGAGGATATGATCCTAGGATGCTTTTGTGCTGACGTAAGTATAGACTGACAGTCCCGCCGATCACTCTGTCATGCACTCGTTATTGCCAATTTCACGAGTATTATAGAAAAAAAACTGAATAGGTTCTGGGGCGGGGGGGCGTGAGGGGGGCCTCGTCATCTTCATCATCATCACTTTACCTGGATAGCAGTGTCTTAATGTCCCTATCATTAATAACAGTAGTTAATCCTAAGTTAGACACACTAAACTGTTAGCAGTTCGATTTCTAATCTATTCTAGTGATTCAATTCATCAGGACAGCGCTACCCGGTATGGGGTAGGTGTAGATTTCTTGAAAGTACCGAGCGAACGTCTTGCGTGAAACGGAGAGCATCTAGGACTGGAAGCAAGCTCAGCAATGCCGTGTCGCCGGCGTCGCTGAACCACGATTTTATCGGTATGGCGTTGTCTGTAATAATCGAAAATATTTGTTACAATTATTAAATTCTTTTAACACTTTAGATCATTTTTGTTTATCGTTCGATACCGATGAGACGCTACGAACAGAGCACGGATAGTTCATTTTTTTGCTGTGGACTGGTGAGGAAAAGATCCTCGTGTGACTGCGAGATACAGACGAGGAGTTGCGGAAAATCGGAATGCACAGTAACAAGAGAAAATACCGATTATGTATGGAAGGAACGAAATCCCGGATTTCCGAGTAAACGAAAGCATCGAATACGTGGAAGAGAATATCTCGAGGGAAATGTGGAAAAGGACATATAATGCAAAAATTTGCAAGAAAATGTCATTAACAAGATGCAAAAAAGATAACTTTTCGGAAAATCTCATGTTCGATCTTACACTTCGACTCTAAGAAAAATATAGTGGATATCCGAATAAGTGAACAGGGGGGTTAATCTCGAGTCGCTCGTTTGCAAAAGTCTGCGTTATATCGCTGTATGCGTATAAACATATGAATGAATAAAGCAATAGAGCGTATACTACTGAGTTTCCTACGGAACTGAGGACGGACTGAAACGAGTCTGAACTAGTGGAAAGATTCTAGTTAATTCGAAACTTTCTACTCAACAGCCAATCCCATAAATGAATTTTGAGTCTACTAGAATTTTTCCACAAGTTCAGAGTAGATCTCGGCCCGATCTCACTCTCGGTGGAAAATCGGTATACGTTTTGCAAACAAGTGACTCGAGAATAACCCTCCAGAATCAGGTACGTTAATAAAAAATACGAGCAGATAAGTTAATGGCTTTCCTTAGCTTGGTGGGAAGACGGAGTACAGCTTCCCCTTTGCTATCTGCGATAAGAATCGTCACAGTAAAAATTGCCGCGAAACAGCTACCGATAGATTATCCCCATTTTGGCAGCTGTGAAAATACGCACGCGCGACGCCGTCCAGAAAGGGAATTTTTTAAACTGGAAGGGTGAAAAACCAGTACTCGAGCAGGTTGTGAGGGAAATTGCTTATCCGGTCCTGCCGGCTCACGAGACATTGACTTATCCGGTCGTCTACCATAGTCGAGTAACAATTCTACGCAAAGGCGCGAGTCGCACGATACGAATTCCCGAAGTAACTTCGTCGATGGACTTGCGTCGATATGCTCTATAAGCTCCATTTTATCGAAAATGTTTTGTCTTTATTGAAAGGGTGAAAAGCCAGGTACTTGTGCAGATACCCAGGTAGCATAAAAAATTAGTAAAATCAAAAAGTGATATCAATGAGTTTCATATGTCCGTCAGGACGGTTATCCCGACAGCTGCCAGCAAATCCAAAAAGTTAACTTGTGAACAAAGGATAGCTTGTACAGTAGAACCCCAATTAATCAGGGTCGGATTAACGGGGAAGCGGATTAATTGTGCGTCTTACGAAATTTTTTTTTTTTTTTTAATTCGCGAACGGCCGGAATTGAGCGAGTTGCAAAGGCATGGTCAAATAGGCAACTCGCTAGTCGTAGCGAGTGGAAACAATGTAGCACGTTACATCGAACTCTTGGCAGTGTACTTAAAAAAAAAAAGACTAGCTTCGTACTATTAATGAAAAGAAAATCCAGAACCTTACATTCAGTTCACACCATTTAACAATTAAGTGCAAGTTGTACCAAATGTAATTGTAACTAGTTAAAATGAAGTTGTATCATTAGCCATTATTAGCTTAAATACTTTCGCTGTCTAGTTCGGATTAAGGTAGTACTTGCGGCCTGAGCCCACGTGAGTTCAGAGAAAATTGAGAGAGCAATTGCTAACACTTCTCGATGAGATAAACATCTAAAAAAAATCAACCATATAGAAAAAAATCAACCCCATGGAAAAAATTCATTCTGAAAAAATGCATACGTGTTCGAAAAGATGAAAAAATGTTTTTATATGAACCAAAAGTTAAGTTGCCGGGGATTTGTTGAACAATTTGTATTTTTCTTTCGTTTGTTAATAAAATTTTGGAATTATTATTATGGCAAATCAATCTTTTCAGCATCTTCCGTATGCTTGATTTTTTTCAGATTTTTATCCCATCCCGAAGTGTTCGCAATTCTCTCTCAATTCTTTCTGAACTCACATGGGTTCAGGGAGTCCGCTAGTACTATTTTAACCGGGATTTCGATTATCCGGCGACTCTTCGGTCCCGAGCATCCCGGATAATCGGGGTTCTACTGTAGTTACCACCCGGACACACATATATGGCCTATTTAGATCACTTTATAATACCAGGTGTCTTTTTGCTACCTGGATAGTGAAGGAATTAATTTATCTGGTCGTGCCCGCTCCCGAGACATCGACTTATCTGCTCCCCAACCGCAGTAGAGAAACAATATATTCTACGCAAACGCGCAAGTTGCGCGATTCGAATTTCCCGACATAACTTCGACGATGGACTCACGTGGATAAGCTCTGTAAGCTCCAGGGCTGTTATCGAGTATGAATACCGACGCTAGATCTGAGCAAATGGCCGCGAGATCCTTCGTGTAGGAACCCATCTCCGGCGTACAGTGTTGCCGGTAGTATCTGCGCCTCAGTATTCCTCTGTTGTTATCTAGTTTGTCCGCGACCGCAGCTCCATAGATTTCCATCGACGCGGTAAAAACTACCAGCTCATACCTGCTCGACGACATAAGAAAAAAAATCGTTTATCAATGTCGAGCGTTCTATCGAAAGATAGAAAGATCAATTTTTTTACTCTGAATACGCTCACCATTGGCTAACAATGTCCAAGAAGAAATCAACGTGCGGTCTCTTGTGGACGAAAAATCTGACCGGATGTCGGTCTATCGTCACTTTGAGAACAAAGTCAGGAGGAGTTCCGGGCCGCACCGTCGGCCTCGCGACTCCGTCGTGATGCGAATGTATCAGCGTCTCGTCCAGATCCAATACTAATACTTTCCTCTTGACTATACCTGCGTTGCCATTATGGCCAAAAACAAAATAATCGTTAGTTTTCACAACGTAACGTAAAATTATCGCCACGCGGATTACTCGTACATTCGGCGTGAAACTCACTCAGTCTGTGCCTCGACAGAGGAGACAAAGGGAAGATTTCGTATTTTACCGGTTGCATCTGCGAAATCTAGAATCATGGAAAGAACACGTTGACAACATAGGGAGACGTTGATTCCACCATAATTGGCATATTCGAGTATCCGCTAGAATTGCATAAAAGCTTTCACATCTGGCGATGAAAAACAGAAAGAAAAAAAAAAGTAATTCTCCCTCCAAATTTGTAAAATAATAAGTAAGATAATAAACTGTGCGATAAGGATTTTGAATAAATATTTTTAAATATATATTTTTTTACAGTAAGATTTGAAAATATTATTTTTTTTTAGCAATTTCCGACAATGCGTCGCCGCACAGGAAATTATTTGCACTCTGGCACTTGCACGGCGTGCGAAAAAAAAGAACGAAACTGGTAACAGTGCAGTAAACAGAGATAAGAGACGGGTGCAAAGTCCGATGAAGCAAATACACAAATATGCCATGCAATGTTGATGACGAGTAAAAAAAAAAAAAAAAACGTGTTTCCGTTTGGACGGAATAATAATTGTTGGGCTGTCGTGCGTGTAGAGAAGGGAAGGCTTACTACAGGCGCGAAGCACCTACTTACGGCTCTAACCTGCTTCTTGAGTAGAAAGCAGACGCAGGTCCACACACGGGAAGCCATAAGGAGAAAAGCTCTCATCCCCATTTGCAATTGTTTCAGCATGTCTGTTTAATCGTATAACCGGGCCGAAGTCCGGCGCGACTTAATCGCCAGTTCTCCGTGCACGCTGAAAAAAAATGTCTTTTTCCGTTCTTCGCTCGGCTTCCCGTCGTCCTGTTACACAAGCTCCGTCGTAAACAAACTATACTTCTCACCGATCTCAACATTAATGTTCACGTAATCACGCTCATATTTTGTAACGTTCTTTTTCTATCGCGTCTTCTTATTTTTCGGAAAACTTTTTTTATCACATTTTTGCGCGCGCGCCGATGAAAAAATATATTATTATTCGTTCACCGAATTGTATTCTCCTGAGTGCGCTTTTGAGCAAAACCTACAAGTGCCGATTGTTATCGCTGTCTCTCTCGCGCGCATCGGTGACCATCAGACGCCGCCATCTTTCCGACCATCGACCCAATTTTTCTCTGCGCTCCTTCGAACGCGCATGCTGTCAAAAAAAAAAAAAAATTATTACGAGCTACGTTTTTGACACGCGTCGTATTTGCATCATTTGCGGTGCAAAATCTATGTATCGACGAAGATCGGGCGATTAATCTCGTGTTATCGGCGGACAGGGGTGACGATCGTCCGTGGGATAAACATTCAGATAAAGGAGCTTGCGTCGTGTTTCGGACGGAGTTGGGCGGCTTTTTCGTACATGGATATCGAGAAGCGATAGATCGAGGAATGACTTAATCGCGAGGCTGCGATACATAGGCACGAGAACGGGGAAAAGATGATCCGTGAATATAGCGTGCATCAGTCGAGCGGCGGTCGGAACTGCAACGAATTCTGGGAGTGTGACAAGAGCAAGGTCTAAATAAAGACGCGAACGCGGATATAATTACTAGCGACATTGAAGATTTCGGAGAATTCGTCGCGCAGCGTTGTAGACACCTGTGTGTCGTCGCCGCTCGTTGCGTATTCGCGAAGGACGCGCTATTTTTTTTTTCTTGAAAATAAGGTAATACCTAGGAAAGTGTATGCACTCGGCCTTTGCACGCTGCGCCATCTGCGGAATCGTTCGAGAGTCTCACACTATGCGTTCCGGGATCCCTTCGGGCCACGGTCTTAGTTACTGAGTTTCCACCGGGACTGAGAACGGACTGAACCGAGTCTGAACTAGTGGCAAAATTGTAGTTCATTCGAAATTATCTAGTCAACAGCCAATCCCATAAGTGAATTTTGAACCTACTAGAATTTTTCCACTAGTTCCGAGTAAATCTCGGCCCGATTTCACTTATGGTGGAAACTCTGTAGTACACAGGTCTGGCCCACAGTGTTATAGACAAGCCTGGACACTCGCCGGGCAAAAGCATAGCAAAATTGAAGTCAACATGGCGGCCAATTCAGGCCTGTTTTATCTACACGCATGTGCAACGCGCGCGCTCGTTTCTCCACTCAAAAGTTATAACCGAATTTCCTAACCCATCGATTTATTATTCCATAAAATAAAAACAAATTACAAAAAAACAATTAGGCTTAACAAAGAAGGAACATTATTCAATGTCTAAATGAATATATTATTCCAATTATTTATGTAGTATGAAACTTGGCCTGTTTGTTTTTAACAGCACTCTGCTTTTTCACATTCTTTTTGCTTCCTCATAGAGGAAGCTTTGTTTTCGTGAAAACATTTTTTTTCGAGATTTTAGTGTCAGAGTACTTAAAATAGTCCAAAACGTCGAGAAATGTGATTTTTAGCTAGCGTCCGGACGCGCGCGCGTGTGTGTGTGTGTGTGTGTGCGTGTGCGTGTGTGTGCGTGCGTGCCCGCGTGCGTGCGTGTGTGTGTGTGTGTGTGTGTGTGTCAGACTTGCGTCGTTTAAAACGACTATAACTCGGAAACGGTTCGAGATAGCCAGTTGAAATTTGGTACACTAGTAGAGTGGTCACGTCTCTTCCCTCGGTGCAATTTGCATGACGATTGAGGCCTGTTTCGAGATTTTACACGCTTTTGAAATTTTTGAAAAAAGGTCGTGGTAGCTCTAGCTTGTGTAAATTTTGAACGATCGTCCTGAAATTGCACATAAATATAATACTATGACCAAAGAACTTTGGTATTGAATTTGGCCGAAATCTATTGAAGCAGTCAGATTTTATTGAATTTTGATTTTTTTGAAAAATTACTAAAAACGGTCTAATTCGAGTAAATATGGAGGTATCGAGCTTAAATTGGGCACGGGAATGGACTAACACTGTACAATGTTTCGTATTATATTTGCCGAAAATGGACCGTTTAAATTTTCTGGGATTTTGACATTTTTGAATTTTTTTTAAATGGTGTATTTTTTGTCCAACACGAATTTATGTATCTAGTGTCGCCCTAGCAGTAAAATAATTTGGAGATTCGTCATCGGTGGGGGAAAAATACATTGGACATGGCCACAAAACGGTGAATATTGGATAATTGATTTAATAATTTAAAAAAAATCTTTTTCCAAAACCCTGTATTTTCGTTAATCGAAGTAGGTAATTGCACGGATCTGACAAAGCGAAGACATCGGTGTATTTTTTCGCGCTGAACCTGAATCGGCCAGTCGTTTTGGATAAAAGGCAAACACGACGTTGACGTTAAAACAAGTTGAAAATAAAAATTTTCATATCGCTTCCTCACAAAAGTTGAAAATTGAAATTTCCATATGGCTTCCTCATAAAAGTTGAAAATTGAAATTTTCATATGGCTTCCTCATATAAGTTGCAAATTGAAATTTTTATATGGCCTTTTCATAATGTTCCTTTATTTGCGAAGCTTCCTCTATGAGGAAGCCAACAATACAGAAAATGCTTCCTCATAGAAGAAGCATTTTCTGCCAATTCAAATTCTCTCTGAGACACTGTCAAATGTAAATAATACCTTTTTCTATTGTGTATATCACAAATATTATCTCTCGGTTAAGTTAACCATATAAATAAAATCGTAATTTTTTCTTTATACATACATATGCTTGTATTAAAATGTATATATGTATTAAAAAATGTTTAATACATGCATATGTATGTATCACTTTGTAGTCAGTTCTTTGGTTCGAGCTCTGAAACTCGATGTATTCAACCAAACGAAAAACAAAAGAAATTAATTTTAAAAAATGTATACTTGTACGAAGCTCATATTGACAGCTAAATAACAAAAATGCCTTCGCAATAAGAGTGTTACTTTTCCGACTTTTTTTTATCTTAAGCTATTTGTTATTCGGAAGTCCACATAAAGTGCCGTTTATTTAAAATCTACAAGAAAAATGTTTTTTGGCGGATCGATATTACATTACGGTATTACTCTGTCAGTAAACATCGATTTAAAATATCTATATTTACTAGAGGAAAAATTGATTTCTCGAAGAATCGATCCAACACACGGCATCTCTAGCCTGAATTGACCGCCATAACGGCTTCATTTTCGGTACAACTGACTATATGGGGACGGTATAGGAACGCCCGGACCTGTGTATAAGACTGTGCTTCGGGCACACTGGCGCGCACAAATCCCTAAACGCATTGCCTCGGCGTAAATCGAACAGAAAGCGTCACCTTCCAGTTGCCTCGAGAAGCTTGGGAGACCCAACGAAAGAGCGTTGAAAAAAAAAAGATCAGTATGGCGTACGAACGAGTAGCAGCTGCTTGCGTCGCTCAAAAATATTAACATTAATCGCAATAATATTGCGCAGCGCGTCAAATCTTCACGTCGCGATTAAAAGTTAATTGATATACGAACGTTGCCATTTTTGAGCTATCGTTAACTCACGAAATGACGGATCTTACAGAATTGAGAATGAACGTAGCTGCACTAAAACGCGTTGACCCCTACATCAAGGATATACTGGAGACCGCAACGCATGTAGCACTTTACACCTTCAACGCCGAGAATAACGAGTGGGAAAAAACTGATATCGAGGGTGCTCTTTTCGTTTATTCGAGGAACGGCGAACCTTACAACAGTATCCTGATTATGAATAGGTAAGAGGCGGAATATTTTTGGTCTATCTCGTAAATAAAGTTATCGGGTTTTGTTAGTTTCCGTAAATGTGCGCGCTCGGAGGAGCAGCGAAATTCCCGCTTTAATTGAGGCAACGTCGGGACACTTCGTAAAAATCATGAAAATTCAACCTTTGTGTATCGTTCGTTGCGCCGCGAGTTATCGGAAAACAGAAAAATAAACATTAAAGTATGTCGCTCGGAACTAACACGGCTATTTTATGCAGACATAAAAGCTGCGTTGATGCGGATTTGTTGCATCAATATATAAGTTTATGCCGCGTAAGATTCTGGGATATTAAAGAAATTCACTTGTCCTCTTTACTTTGGGATTCATTTAATTTACGATAAGGCTCAGCAGACCGAAATTGGGGCGTTTGTATGCAGCTTATAAAAGGTACATTGCCTCTGCGTTTGTTGCAAAAAAGCATCCAATTTACACCATGCAAGATTCTGAGATATTAACGAAATTCACCTATCTTTACTTTGAGATTAACTTATTTAAGATAAGCCTCTGTGGACTGAATTTTGGGGCACTTTTGTGTAGCATAAAAGCTGCGCTTGCTGCTGTGTTCGTTGCATTGAAGCATCAGATTACGTCGTATGAGATTCTGAGATATTAAACTTATTGACATATTATTTTTACTTTGGGATTAATTTATTTTGTGATTAATCTCTGTGGACTCGATTTATCGCGCTTTGATGCAAAGGGTTAAGCGAATCAAGCAATTTCATGAAAATGAAAAATCTACTGTGCGTAGTTTGTTCAGTTTTTACAATCTGGTATTATTGCATGCATTATGCAAATGCAAATGCATTTTGTATTGAGGTAAACTGCTTTGTAAACTGACGGTGCGTGTGAGCATAACAAGACTGCCCATGGTGACATTTTTAAAGTACACTAATAACAAAAATATTTAGTCTATCGATTGTGTGTTTTTTTGTTGTAATACAGAATTTTTGAATCTTATGAGTATGGGATCACCTTCATTATAATCATGATTATTATTCCATTTGGATCGAAGAGATACTAATTATTTTACATGCTGTAAAAGACAACACATACATATGTACATACTGCCTATATGTACTTTACATTTGTGAGTTTAATTATGGAGCTTCATTGTTCACACTTTACCAGAAACAGCAAAAATTGTAGCAAACAAGCTGCTGCAATTTACTGCATCAAAGCATCAGTGCAGCACTTGATAATTACCATTAACACAAAAGGCAAAGATTATTTGTTTCTCCATATTGTAAAATAACACATATAGGGTAGACCGACCAGTGAGTGGATAATTAAGCAGACGAAAAAGCAAGTGAATAGACGTTTTTTATTCATGTGCTCTTATGGAAAGTGTCCATTCATGGGCTGGTTTACCCTACTTACCACTTATGAATATTTATGCCTTATAATACAACTTATAAATAGTACTAGACTTACATACCGCCTGTACACACTTTACATTAGTGCGTTTAATTGTGGAGCTTCATTGGTCACATTTTAGCGGAAACAGCCAAAAACTGTAGCGAAAAGACTGCTGCAATTTGATGCATCGAAGCACCAGCGAATCAATTAATAATTATCATTAACACAAAATGCAACGAATATTTATTTTTCCATACTATAAAATACTCTGCATACACATTTAGATACTACCTGTACACACTTTATATTAGTGAGTTTAATTATGGAGCTTCATTGGTCACACTTTAGCTGAATCAGTCGATAATTTTGGAAAATTGCCTTTGTTCAATCAAAGCATCAGCAAAGCAATTGATAATTGAGAATCAACACGAAATGCAACGACAATTGACCTCTCCCTTTGTTAAAGTGTTTATCTACATATTCGACTGATGCCATTCTGTTTATATTTTCTTGCAGACTGAACACAAACAATCTAGTTGAACCGGTTACTCTGGGTCTGGATCTGCAGCTTCAAGAGCCATTTTTGCTCTACAGAAATTCAAAGTGCAACATTTACGGCATTTGGTTTTACGACAAAGTCGAGTGCATACGCATAGCGGCTATGTTGAACACTCTCGTCAAAGATTCGGAGATAAGTCGCAAGACTTCAAACAATATCGTAGCGAAGGGAAAGAAGAGCACAAAGCCAAGCATGAGCAACGTTGATATCTTCAGTATGCTGAGCAAAGCTCAGGAAGATTTCAATACGACCAGAGGCAGCGCCGGATGCGACGGCACGAGCGGGGCGGGCTCCAAATCACCTGTGATCGGTTCGATCGCGGAAATGTGCGGTCCTCTGGCAGCGCCCCTCGGACCTGACGTTACGTCGCAGAGCGTTATGGACTTCTTTGCCAAAGCAAAGGTAGGTTTTTATTGCAACGAGAAGGAAAAAAAAAAAAAACAATCAGCCGCGAAAATTGGTAACAAAATTTTTTAAATATGAGATGCTGAGAGATGCCAATTTTTCGGACGATGAATTAGGAATTGTCTAAACTATATATATATAACAAAAATATATTCCTGCTTCGCTAGGTAAACACTGGGCATTTCAAAGCCGGCGATCAGCCGAATCCCGGCAACGTAGTGGTTGCCGAGAGTAAGCCTCTGCTGGCACGGCTGATGTCACATCCGGCCGCACACACCCTCGAACACATCGAGAAACAACAGCGATCGACCACACCGCAGCCGGGACTGCCGTCGCATCTACCCCAGCAGTCGCAGCCATCGTCCACACCGTCCCTGAACAACGTCGGTGTGCGCGCACCGGCTTCCAGCAGATCGAAGAAACAGAGCAAATCGACAGTCGCTAAAGAGGACTCAGTCGTTTCAGCTCTAACGTCCGTATCTCAGGAACTTCAGCGGCAAGTCAGTCGAAACGCCAGCGACACGAACGGCTCACCCGGCTTTCTCAGGATAGATTCGCCGGGTGTCAGCACATCGGCGAGTCAACCAAACAATCAGACAAACAACATTGTCGCTTCTGGCAATCCGATTCCGCTTACTTCCCTCTTCGGGACCGAGAGCGCACCTCTGGTAAGACGTTATCTTTGTCGGTGCACGGAGAGAGGAATGTGGGAAAAGTTCCAACATTTTGAGTGGCAATTGAGATTTGGCCACGGCTCGTGGCAGCCGACTTCCACGACATATCTATGCTAAAGAAACGGTATGGCGATAATTCCTATACAGTAGAACCTCGAGTATCCGAACCCGTCGGTACCGCAAGTCTAGTTCGGATAATTAACTTCAGATTGCCCGCTAGGGCAAAAAACGGGAGTTATACGTTTCACTGAGGTTTCGCTGTTTTCGTTGTCTCCAGTGTTTGTCGGAACGGCTTAATGTCTCTTAAGGCCATATGAAACACCTCCCGCCCTGTCCATCCCGGCCTCAGTCGGTATCAGAAACTGTAATCAACTTACGGTCAAAAGAAAAATCTCATTGGAAGCGAACATCATCTCGGCATCCGATGAGACTTTTCTTTTGACCGTACATGCCAGAATCCGCAAGAAAAATTGATTACAGTTTCTATTACCGACCGGGGTATTTGACCTGTGCTTAATAGAATTTTACACATTAGTTTTGTGGATTTTCAAAAATTCGGATAATCGAAACGCGAATTTCTTTTTCGGCATTACGATACGTATATAAATAAGGCATAGAAATGAAATTACAGTGTATGTTAAATTTCAGAAGATTTTGAACATTTTTCCGATATTGAAGTCTTACTTCAAGGGTACTGTGAAATAGAGTCGCCTATTTTTAATAGCCGAACGCTAGCTGCGGCGCTTTTGAGCGGCGAAATCTCGAAGTCGCTATAGTGTGAATTACGGATGTAAGGTGATTCAAACGATTTAGTGTTGAAATTAGTCTCTGATGCGTGCTGTCCGACTGTACTGGGGTGGGTGAAATTGCTCGGGAAAGCCAGTGTGCGAGCGGATTTACGCTGAAAGAGGAAAAGCGCGCTTCACCACGAGGGCGGCTCTGGCCGTGGCACGCAACAATGTATAACGTTTCGCGCTAGCGTTCTGATATCCGACCGTTCGGATAAACGGCGTCATGGTTCAGATAATTGAGGGTTCAAATAACCGAGGTTCTACTGTAAAATTTCGCTTGCTCATCACACTCGTGTGGTGTTTTATTGTACACGCGGGTAATTCATTTTCACTCGACAGAATAGGAACATTTTCCGACATGCCGGAGTAAGGTGGGCGATCTGATAAGTTAATGTCTCGGAAGTCAGCATGACCGGATAAGTTACCTGGCTTTTCGCTCTTTCTGTGCAAAAATTTCATTCCGGCATATTCACAGTTGTCGCTCCAGGAGAGTCTATTGCTTTCTGCTTCGCACCAATTGTCTGTCGTTATTATCGAGGTGACGATTCTGGCCGGAGGTAGCTAAGTGGAAGGTGCGTTCCGTTTTCCCATCCGGCAGACAGAAGGACTGTAAGAAAGGGGCTACCTTAACGTGTCTGGTCGTATTTTATTAACTTATCCGGTTCCGTTGACTTATCCGGCTGTCTACTGCACATTACAGAGTGCAGTCTGTCTCTAAGTCTCATATATTTTCTTTTAGAGAATATTCCCTACAAATTCTCTCCGTATCACCGATCATTGCCTTAACTTATCTGGTCGTATTTTATTAAGTTATCTGGTTCCGTCGACTTATCCGGCTGTCCACTGTACATTACAAAGTGCTGTCTGGGTGTATGTCCCATATTTTTTTAGGACTATTCCCTAAAAATTCTCTCCGTATCACCGATCATTGCCTTATCTGGTCATATTTTATTAACTTATCTGGTTCCGTTGACTTATCAGGCTGTCCACTAAATATTACATCGTGCAGTCTGGGTGTAACGCCATTTTTTTAAAGGAATTTTCCCTAAAAATTCTCTCTGTATCACCGGTCATTGCCTTATCTGGTCGTATTTTATTTCCTTATGTGGTTCTGTCGACTTATCCGGCTGTCCACTGTACATTACAAAGTGCTGTCTGGGTGTATCTCCCATATCTTTTTTAGGACTATTCCCTAAAAATTCTCTCCGTATCACCGGTCATTGCCTTAATTTATCTGGTCGCATTTTATTAACTTATCTGGTTCCGTTGACTTATCAGGCTGTCCACTGAACATTGCATCGCGCTGTCCGGGTGTAACTCCCATATTTTTTTTTAGAGACTTAAGGTGAAGTGAACACGTCTCTGTCGCTCTCTCTCGCTCTACCGTAAGACCAATGGCGCTATCTCTCAAACACTCCTGGCTTCGCCACGTGACTTTCACTTCACCTTAACATAACTCATCGTATTTTATTAACTTACCTGCTTCCGTTGACGTATCCGGTTGTCCACTGTACATTACATCGTGCTGTCTGGCTATAATTACCACATTTTTTTTACGGACTATTCCCTAAAAATTCTCTCCGTATCACCGGTCCTTGTAACGTGCAAAATTCAAAGCCGACGTTGATATTTTTTCATTTAATCCTCCTGCCAATCTTTCTATCGGATCGAATAATTTTATTGATGATTCACAGGAATGCAGCGAAATATCGGGAGGTCGAACGTTAAAGGGCACAGGCGGAGGTCCGGCCCTCATACCTCCAGTAATGTTCGGAGCGCCCAGTCCACCGGAGCCTCTGAGCCGACCCCTGGAGCCTCTGACGAGGAATCAGTTGCTGCAGGCATTCAACTATCTTCTGAGGAGCGATCCGGACTTCATGAACAAACTCCACGAGGCATACGTCAAATCGTTCAGCGAGATACTCTCTTAAGTCGATGAAGAATCAATCTAGCCAGCGAGAATGGTTATCGTGACGCTTAATGCGACGGGGGTTTGCGATTACACGGGTTCATATGGCGTCAATGCAAACGATGAAAGAGAGAAGAGAACAGGTTCGGTATCGACGAAGAAGAGCCATTAAACGACGAATATACTGCTCCACGTAGATCTACAGGTACACGAAAGCGCACGACGCTGTGCATTTGAGAGATACGATAGTGTAATCCTCGAAACCCGAGAAAATCTGACAACCAATCCAATGTTTCGTTGGAAATGGAAATGAAACGAAAAAAAAAAAAATTCAAGAAAATTAAACGAAAAATGAAATGATGAGAAAAAAAAGAAACAAATTAATTAACAGGCGCCACATCTCGTCGACAGTATTTTTATAAAGTAAACACGTTATTCCAAGACAAAGAGTGAAACGTCGGTGGTGCCTGCTGGTGTACGCGAAGGCCACCGAATCCACATGATTTGTTGTACACGTACGACAGGCGCGGAGGCTGTTCGTCGCGCCAAGAGCGATGATCGAGCCAAGAAACGACGAGAGAACTTAAAGTAAAAAAATAAAATAAATAATAATACGGGAGGGCCGAAGTGTGAGGGGAAGAAAAGCTGAAGTACGAAACGCGCGAACGATTTTAAACTGTGATGCCAAGACATTTATATTATACCTAGTGTTTTACGATCGCAGCCCATAACGGTTAACTGAGAAAAAAATATGAAATCCTCCTAACAACATGACAAAGAACCGTCTATTTTATGGAGTAATGACGTACCCTCTATGTACACGGGGTGTCGACATCATGTGAATGTAATTGCTGAAATTGAATGGAAAAAAAACACGACATTACGAATTCAAACATACGAATAAAATGAAACGAGAACGGTGGTTAAATCATTTTCAAGCTTTCATTTTCTGTTGGAATTGTTCCGTTTTTTTTTCTTCTTTATATCAATTCAACCGAGGGCGACGAGCGTCGCCGAGATACAAATAATCGTACCGTTTCGATAATTCTTATCGGATAAATTATACGATATTATCACAATATAATATTTATAATGTATATGGAATACGCTTAAGGATGTACGAACGACGACCTACGGTGTAACATCGCAATACAGTAGGTCGGTTTTTTTTTTCTTCAAATTATACCATCGCTCTCGTGAAACACGCGAGGACCGATAATCAACGTGGGAATAGCAACAAAAAGAAAGTATAGTGGTAGTAAAAATGCTAATACAAAATGAAAAAAAGACATTCCAATGTTCGCAAAAAGAGGTTCGCGTAGCACTAACTTACGAACCAAAATTCGATTACGATTTACTTGAACAAATATTATTTACACCAGATAAGGCGACAGCGCGGTCGCTGGAGTTGGCGGACACGGCACGCGTTATCCTTTCATATATTATCAAAACTCGTTC
The DNA here is from genome assembly GCA_917499995.1 of Ichneumon xanthorius. Classification (NCBI taxonomy): domain Eukaryota; kingdom Metazoa; phylum Arthropoda; class Insecta; order Hymenoptera; family Ichneumonidae; genus Ichneumon; species Ichneumon xanthorius. The sequence goes on along the minus strand of OU824206.1, from coordinate 17,594,367 downwards.
GCGCGGATGCTTCAAACGAAATAATTGTTTTTTTTTTCATTTTTTTTTTGCTCTCCTATCACGAGGAAAATGCGAGATTACAAGATAATGTTAATTATAGTATATACGTTGTATAATTTACAATGGTGTTTCGTCATAAAATTCACAGCCAAGTGGAGCCGTTTCGGCTCTCTAGCTTTATAGGAGACTTATCGTTACACTGTTGTGCCGCGCGACGTCGTAACACGACGCGATCTTTTACAATATGTAGAGAGTCTTTGGATCGCGGTATAATCCCAGTACATTTTTTTTTATTTTTTATTTTTATATATATTTTTTTAAAATTTATACGAGAGGCACTTTCGGTGATCCGAGCAAAGGTGGCGCGCTGTCGGGCGTTCGATGCGGTCCAAGTTTGTCACCCTCTGTCGGCAGTGGTTGCAATAGTCTGATCGCCAAACTCGCGAGAATCAGCAGAACGACCAGGCCGCATATCGGCACGGCAATCGTTGCGGTTTTGAACCAGCCGTCGGTAGATCGTGTCGCTGGTCCGGTTGGCTGTATCGGCCCCAAAAACGCTCGCTGATCTCCGACGAGTACTGCAATCAAAGAGAATGACGATTCTTATTAATTCATTCATGGAAGCATTAAAAGATATTTTGGAAGAGGCGTTCAATTTTTTTTTTTATACACGCAGATGACAATGATAAACATTTTACGGGTCAATTACTGTCAAGAGGATTACGGTTGCATTTTTTAAATCTATGGATCATTCAGTTTCAAGCACTAAATTGTCAGCTAGGAAAGTAAAAAACTTTGTGGCTAAACTAAAGCTTGTATAGGATATTTTAATTTTTTATAATAATTAGAGGAATAGGTTTTGTCAATCTCAATCTTATTTAACAAAAACTTTGATGGAAAGAAACTTTGATGGATTCTAGATTGCAACATCAATTTTCGTCGTATTAAAGATTTTCGGAACGTTAGTACAGGAGCTCAACGAAAACGTTACCGGCGTTCTGCCGCCGGCTGCAAACTTCTCGAATTTCGCTCCAAGTCCATAATTGACTGACGTTCGCAGGTGAAAGTTTACGGGAACGAAGAAGCGCTAATGGAAAAATGCGTGCTGGCAAACGATAATGAAAAAAAATGTTACGGTTCAATTACTATCAATAGGATTACAGTTGATTTTTTTTTTATATATCGATCGTTCAGTTTCAAACACTACATTGCAATCCATTCTATTACTATCAATAGCATTACAGTTGAATTTTTTTTTAGATATTTTTATTTTCATTTTACCCTTCTGGGTTTTTACGGAACCCCATCCTGATTCCCTCCTAGCACTCCCTATCCGCACTCAGCTAAGCTACCTAACTTTCAGTGCGTCCGTAGCCGACTTAGCGACATCGTACCGCATTTGCCGGGGCTACGTGGAAACTACGTACGGACCGAAAAACAGACACGTCCGTTGGGGAACATAACGGACCGTAAAAAACGACAAAACGGACTCTACATTTTTTGTCTTTTTTCTGTTGCGGAAACCGAAAACGGACCGAACTTTTTTTTTTCTTCAAAAAATATGCTTTGGCCCGTTTTCGGTTCCCGCAACCGAAAAAGGACCAAGATCGTATATTTATTCTGTCCTTTCATTAAAAACAGAATTAAAAGCAAAACAACAAAACATTTTTTAAACTTAGCCAAAAATTTTAATAAAAAACGTTCGGTCTTTCCTCGGTTTCCGCAACCTAAAAAGGACCAATCCAAAAGTACGGTCCGTCTTACCGTTTTTGTGGTCCGTTTCGTTCCCCAACGGACGTGTCCTTTTTTCGGTCCGCTTTTTAGTTTTTTCCCCTAAAAGCAGCCGTCCGTCAACTTGCTAGGGGTGCCGGTACAGACGGCCATATTCTACTGATCCTCCGGTATTTTTGCACTTTGGGTAAAGTGCAGAAACACCAAAGTTTCAGGAGAAAGCGCCTCCCACTCAACGGTCGATGCACCAACTAGCGGACACCCATCCAATCACTGACCGCGAACGACCTTGCTTGACTTGGGACACTACCGGAGCCGCTAACCGCGCATCCACCGCTGTCGGTTTCATTTTTAATATTAATTAGAGGAATAGATTTTATCGATCTCAATCTTCATTTAACAAAAACTTCGACTGAAGGGAGCAAGTTTATGATTCCAGATTGCAACATAAATTTTCGTCGAATTAAAGATTCTCGGAACGTTAGTACAGGAACTCAATGAAAGCGTTACAGGCGTTCTTCCGCCGGCGATAAACTTCTCGAATTTCGCCCCAAGTTAATTACGGGAACGTTCGCAGTCGAACGTTTGCGGGAGCGAAGAGTTTGCAGCACTCCGAGGTTTACGGGATCGACGACGATCCCGAGATGTGCGTATTACTATATACAACCGCCATGCCATGAAAACCTGTTATGTTTTTACGAAATGACGACGAAGACGACGGCGGTGCGGGCAGGCGCGGACGCCGCGATTGCGCCTGCTACAATTACGGCTCTTAATTCGACGAGCGAAAGCGTCGCGTTAACGAGAGTTACATCGGGCTACGAGAGGACGTACAAAATACGTTTTGGCATCGTAACGACGTCCGTGAATTTACGTCAATGAATTTCGTAAATATTTTTCATGATTTACGTACGAAGATCCCTCGTCAAGGTACGAGTCGACGAACCCTCTTATGAGCGAAACGACGAGCTCGCGGCAATGATGCGAGCTCAGTAAATAACCGGTCAAGTAGCCGGATATTTAACTGGCTGATAACCGTGGCTGTTTATAATATTTATAATATTTTTATACCGAAAGCTTTTTATTTTACGGTTGGTCTAACTCAGCTCGAAATTGAAGAAAAGCTGTAAATTGCAAAGTGGCTCGATTACAGCCTTCCGAGCGGTAAAAAATACATTACCGATTCGACAGGAAACTTGAGATGTTTTTTAACTTTTTTTTTTTTTACGATTTTCCATGAAAGTTGCAAATTTAAATTAAGGTAAACGGGCCCAGTTTCCGCCACTGTTCCAGTTACCGCCATCGAACGCAATTTATAGTAATAATAAAGACAGATTTCGTTTAATACAAAAGAAATTGACGGCGTGTTGAAGAGCAGAATTTACTCTTGATTAATGTCGCAATACTATATTTTTATTTTTTTATAATATATTCCATTTAATAATTGAAGATGGCGGAAACTGGGCCGTTTACCTTAATAATAAAACATTCAAGCGATGGAGGAACTTTTTGTTTAGTGACTAACATAATGTACCGGTAAAATCACAACACTACTTATAGCAATTCGGAACTCGGCGAACCGTCCAAACGAGGGCAGCTCTTGTGAGTTTTCATACGAGCAACTGTTAAGGTGATGTAAAATACCGCCGCCGGTAAAAAAAACTCTACTGTACTGAATATCGTTTTGAGATCGCAGTCCGCCGAGGAAAAGACAATTGTCTTTCCCTGCGTCTGCCGATGCCCCAGGGAAAGACAATTTCGATAAATTACCGATTTGACAGGAAACTTAAATTGTATTTTAATAAAAATGGGCAGTTGAAGTGGGCATGGAAGTGGACAATTTGCCCACTTTCCATGAAAATCTGAATGTCTTGAGGTAGTTATGTCGCGAAGGCAATCCAAAGTCATATACATAAACTTTTGACATGTTGTAATTTAACTATCGAATTATACTTGTACAATATCTCTAAGGCTTTTACCGACCATTTGAATGAATAATTAGGTTCAATCTAATTGCAAACATTTTCATAGATACTCTATTATTTTTAATAATATTATTGATGCAGACAAAGTACCACACATCATTATTTTTTTATGTCATATGGACGCTGATGTCTATGACTCCAACGTACCGACATAGCTACCTTAAGCAAATTTAAATTAAGGTGAAGTGAAAGACATATGACAGAGCCAGGAGTGTGAGAGAGATAGCTACATTGGTTGTACAGTGGAGCGAGAGAGAGCAACAGAGAACATGTTTCACTTGACCTTCCTTTGTTTTTACTAACTATTATAATTTACCGGTAAAGTCACAACACTTCTCATAATAGTTTGAAGTTTCGCGGACTGTCCAATAGAGGGCTGCACGCGCGAGTTTTTGTAAGAAGAGCAACGGTCGAGAAACTTGGTGTTGATATCCGTAATAGCTTCGGACGTACCTTGAAGAGTTTTGTTGAGTCTGCTTATCATCGCCGGACTGTCGACGTGATTGCAAAGATCCTGTTCGCAACAGAGAAAACCCGTCGGGCATTGTTTCTCTTTGAAGCTCTCCTCGAGGCATCCGTTGTTTGCGCTGCGCTCGGGCCTCAGAAAGGACGGCGGGTTCGTACCCGTTGGCAATTCGGTGAAGCAACCCCTGCCCCGGCACATGTAGCCCTGCGGCACGCATTCCGGCTGGTTGCAGTAGCACCTGACCTCCCGGGCACCTGCCGTCGATCCTCCTCTTTGCGAGTCTGCAAAAAAAATATAAACATTCATCAATCATCTCAATCTCACGAACATTTTACGAACAAAAATTGTTGATAAAAAAATGTAACAAAAAAAATAAGAAAACCTAATTATTTAAAGAATTATTTAAAGAATTATTTTAAACATTATTAAAAAAATTATTTTAAACATTATTAAAAAAATTATTTTAAACATTATTAAAAAAATTATTTAAAAAATCATTTAAAAAATTATTTAAAAAATCATTTAAAAAATTATTTCTAAAATAATTTTTCAAATTATTTTAAAAAGGTCAATTGCTATTCGGTATTAATTAATGACGTTCTTCGATTATGAATTCCGTGGGTACATAGCAGCGGGATATTTCATCGAGTCACCGCGCGGAGTACCAACCGCGGTGAATAGTCTGAGAAGAATTCTTCTTTCTCATTCACGATTCGCCCTCCCAAGTCTTTTGTTCCCGGAGACTCCGCGGACTCTGATCTCGGTGTAGAGCCTCCTCCGAGGGATCGCCGAGACTGCAGGGGGAAGAGTAACATATTCCCGTGCCCGAGAGAAGGATTCGACCGCGGTGAGGCAACCCTCGACATTCACGGGTGGTCCCGTCAACGAAATTGTTTTAGTCTGTTATTTGTTTCAACTCGAGGATGCGTCTCGGGGAGGAAGATTGCGCCGCAGTGACGTTACACTTCTTCTCCGTGCCCTACCATCCATTATACACTATACAATATCTCTACCGCCTTTTAATATATTTATCTCGTATACACATCTGGCTATCAATCGAGGATTAATTATTACGATCGACGCGCTCGTTATTCGATAATTTCGCTGCGCACCGATAATCGCGATAATAATGAGGAACCGCGGGGCAAAATTTCACGCGTTTCTTCTTACTGCATCGTTAAAAATATTTTCGGTATTACAATTGCTACAGAAGCATAGGAAGTTTCTTGCTTGCACGATCATCGAATTGTCCATTTAATAAGTGTAGTTTGTAAACTTCATAAATTTACTTTGTAAATTTCATAAATTTACTTTGTAAATTTCATAAATTTACTTTGTATATTTCATAAATTTCGTTTGTAAATTTCATAAATTTACGTTGTAAATTTCATAAATTTAGTTTGTAAATTTCATAAATTTAGTTTATAAATTTCATAAATGCACTTTATAAATTTCAAATCTTTGCTACATAGTAGTAAACGATACATTTACTAACATCTTTAACGGTGCAGAAAACCACATATTTTTGCATCGCTCGTGTGGTCTGGTCTGCGTTTTCCGCACTTCGGTACATAGCCAAAACTCAATATTTTTCAGTTTAATTGCAGTGAAATCGAAACGCCGGGATATAAACGACATGTCCATCGAGATCGCACAGCGACACATCAAACCTTATACAAATCACGCGCTTTCGAAACGGACTCGAAGTGATAGATTTTTTTTTGTAATCAACGTTTTTTTTTTTGTTTACTGCTCGACTCAACCAGACTTATGTATAACATTATAAGGTTACAAAAGCAAATAAGTGTGCTTGTTATAACTTAGCGTCGCGACGCTACCGTCTCTCTTGATACAACCGCGACTGCCGCTATATCAACGAGCACGAGAGTTACAGCGTGAGGTCGACCACACCGAATCGAAGAGACACGAGTCGTTATCTCCCGAATGCTTCCTCTAATGAGTGGTTGACCGAGCGACTCGTAAAAGATAATACTCGTCTCCACCCCTTCCACCCCCCCCCCCTCCCCCACCCTCAACGTCATCCATATGCAACGTTGCTTATGCATATCCGCAGGCGCGCTTTCGATTAGACATTTAATATATATAGATATGTGTACACATCGCGGATACGAGAAAATATGGGAGTCGTATTTGCCGCAGCGAAACCGCGAACGCAGGCGTATGCAATTACGAACACAGATACGCGGGCACCCCGGGTGGAAATTATTCGAACGATCCTCGTAGTCTTCGTCTTCGTTATGAAAAAAAGGAAATGTATCTCGTGCATATATTTCAGCAGTATATTGGACACACGAGAAAGCAGCGTCAATCGTCGTTATACGCGAATCGTCCGGCAATCGCCGTTGCCATAATATTCGCTATAATAAAGATATAAGTGGAATAGACTATTAAAGGGAATCGGTTTTATTTTTTATTTTTTTAAAATGAGAACGACGAGCGGAATACTATGAATAAAGATCGTTCTTTGCCGGATCGCTATAATTCCGTAATAGGCAGTAATTATTATTTGTTTATAATTTTTATTCTTTTAAATAATAATTTTCAGTGGCGTGATTGTTGACGTTTGTAATTTTTTTCTTTGCAATCGGACGGTACACTTTTCTATGAAATCGATTACTTCCAATCAAATCGGATCAGCGTTTTTATAGAAATTAATCATACAATATTTTCCGCGATAAATCACGAATTCGTTCGCTCCGAAAATAAGCATGTAATTTGCGTAACTCGAGAAGCTCGTCGCAGTCCCCGTCGCGATAACTTATTATCGCCTACTTTTCTGAAATCGATTACTTCCAATCAAATCGAATAAGTGATTTTACAAAAATTAAATGTACAACACTGTAAAAAAAAAAATTGTATGAAATTTAATGTAGTTGCCTAGAAGTTTTTATGCAAAAACTGTTATATTATATTTAATGTACAATTGTGATGAAAAATATATGGTCAGTGTTTTAAAAACATTGGAATACTTTATTTTTAATAATTTACTTTATATTCACTATGAAAGTACTATAATTTTTATAATTTACTTTAATTTAAATGAAAAAGTACATTAATATTTCATCTCGTTGGTACATTGAATGTAATGTACTAGTTTTTGCATAAAAACTTCCAGTCCGGTTCACTAAATTTACCATTTTTTTTTACAGTGAATATTTCCGACGATAAATAATGAATTCGCTCGTTCTGAAAATGAGCATGTAATTTGCGTAGCTCGAGAAGCTCGTCTTATTGTCGCCTAATTATCCGAAATCGATTACTTCCAATCAAATCGAACAAGCGATTTTACAAAAATTAAATGTACAAAATTTTCGACGATAAATAATGAATTCGCTCGCTCCGAAAGCCGAGCCTCTAATTTGCGTAACTCGAGAAGCCCGTCGCAGTCCCCGTCGCGATAATTTATTGTCCCCGCGATCCTCAGTCTCGAAACGACGACGCTTACTTACAACGTTCGAGCCACGCGGAATAAACAATTAACAAGAAAGAAGAAAGACAAAGGCCCCGCGCCTCGATGACTAAAGCCTTCCCATCTTGTCCGAACGTCTTCCCGTTACTCGCACGACGAGATGCGACACAGAGACACAGAAAACTCTTCGTCTCCCTCTCTATCTCGAAAGGTATGCGAAAGGCAACTCTCTCGATCTCGCGTCTATATGCCCTACAATTTTTTCTCTCCCCCCTCCCTCGCCTCGTCCACTAACTAATATATTTCTTCTCTCCCGCCAGCTCTCTCTCTCGTTCGCTCCGGCGGGGGCAACGGCGTTGCTAATAAGCCCGCGGCAGCTCCGCGGTTCCCCTCGGGCCGTCCGCGCGGCCGGCTTACCGAACGATAAAAAAAAAAAAAAAAAACGCTAAAACAGCCGAGTCACAAAAGAAAGATTAAAGTGGAGAGAATATATGGTGAGAGGCATGCGGTGGTTGGCTGGTGAGCGGCTGCTGGCCAGCGAGACTTCATCCTTCTCGGCCCGTTCGAGGGAACGAAGACAAGCGAGAGCCGGCCGGGCCGAAGAGGAGGAACGGAGAGGCTCGATAACACAGCCGAGACTCCGAGTCCGCACGAGGATCGAGCTGGTGTGCGTGACTTTTGGAGCTGGTCTTTCGGTCGGAGAGCGTTTCTTCGTCTCCTCGAGCGTCCTCGTCTCTCCGTCTTTTTTTCGCTCCTCCTCCGACCCCGAGGTTCTGTGTGTTTAAAATAAAAATTGAAGAAAAAGAGGAAGCAGCGGGAGGTCGAGAGCCGAGAGAGACGGGCCGAGAAGCCGCTCCGCGCGGGCCCACAAGAAGGAGTAGCGGCGGGCTAAACCTCTCTCAAGAGAAGAAGGCCCACGTCCGAAAACAAACAGACTGCTTCGCGGGGCCGTTAGTTATGCGTCCGAGGCGTATTAATTATTTCCCGACAAGCTCGCCTTATTATATACCTTTTTTGTTTTCTATCTTTTTTTTTTGTTTTTTGTTTTTTTTTTTCTCTGAAATTCCCTCCCCGCAGCGCGGAGCGTCGATCGCATCATCTCGCGCGTCGGGCCGATCGGGGCTTTTGAGCATGCGCGATAGATCCGAGGTTCGTTAAGGTGGGGATAACGATTGACGTAACCTCTAAATATTTTCAATTCATTTTTCTCCGAAATGGTTTTTCATTTTATGGAATCGTTTCGGAGAAAAAAGTATTCGAAATTTTAACTCTGTCACTCTCGCATTCATAACTCATGCATTGAGAGAAAAATCGCGGATGGAGCGAAGAGACACGAGAGGTTGACCCAAACAAATATGGGTGGGTCGATGACGATTTAGGTGGCTTAAACACCGAGAGGTTGAGTTTTCAACATAACGTTGGCTCAACCTCTCGGTGAGGTTAAATATGGCGAAACTCGCAGTGAACTTGAAGCAATAGATCTGAGGTTGATTGATTCAAATTGAGGTTGACTCAACCTTAATGAAGTCGATTGGTTCAAGTTCACCATCGGTTTCACCGTATTTAACCTCACGGAGAGGTTGAGTCAAGCTTATGTCATTAACTCATCCTCTCGGTGGTTGAGACACCTAAATCGTCATTGAGCCAACCATATTCGGTTGGCTCAAGCGCTCATGTATGTTCGCTGCATCCCCGTTTTTCTTTCGGTGTGTGTGTTAACCTCCATTTAAGGGGCTATTGGACCTTTCTGTTTTACCGACGGAAGGAGGCGATTTCGTAGAATCGACTTTACATCATTAATGTGCTACTCATATGCTTCAAATTTTGTAGCACTGTAATACTAGCCATAAACGCTTCAGCATGCACTTTAATTTCGGTTGAAAACGTCCAAGAAATGAAGAAAATCGAATATTACAGGTTGTAGCGAAAACCAATATGGCCGATCTGGAACTTACATACGTAAAACGAGAGCGCCGATTCTCCGAAATTCCCCGAATATTCCAAAATCGTCGGAAAGTCAATAACACAAAAGAATTTCTCTATTACACAAAACGTATTTTACGTTTGTTTACTGCTCACTTGTGGCGAGTGATCAGAGCTGATGAAAAGCGCATACATGCAGTGTAGGGCACGATGTGGCGTCACTGATGGGTCAATCGTAAATTACGTTCATGCTTTTTGGTAAATTGAAATATTCGATTTTAGTTATTTACGGATTCAGTTTTATATATATACAAGCTCTTTGTGACAAGATTCATACATACAAATGTGCGCATGCACGCATAAAGTGTCCATACAATCATAGAAGCGATACAAAGAAGCAATCTAATGCACTTAGCTAAAAATATACATGGTGCGGTTATTGCCACAGCCTCTGGCGCAAACAGTTTGTATGGTTTGTAGACCGAGCCGAATGAGCATAGGCCCGTAATTGGAGTCACGATAATTCAATGGACAACTAAGCCGAAAGTCCACGAAACGCAGAATTTAAGTAACAGATAATTTGACTGATCAGTTTTTTAGAGACATACGTTGCATAGATCACTTGAGGGATGCCGTTCAGATTTTTTTTTTTTGTCAAATCTCTTTCTCCAGCTTGATTTCGATTCCCAAGCTCCGTCCGTGCTTTTTTGAGCTGATCCTACTTCACCTCGGTACGATCCACTCCAACACGGATGGTTTGTTGCCCAAGGTTCGATCTTAGAATTTTCTTAATTTATTGTACGTTGTTAATGAAAAGTTGACTGCACGCCGACAGGTTTCTGTAAATATTATACTGCTGCACGATTTGACGCATATGCGTACACCGAGAAAAAAAATTTACTTGCGGGCTGCCTAACAAAAAAATGATTATTTCAATTCTACTTTTAATTCTTACAATTCCATATGATGTTGAAACAACGAGGGCAAGACTGCCAAAGTGACATGTTATCGTTTCAGTCTCGTATGCAATTGTAAGAATGGAAATAATTTTGTTTGCTTTGGCAGCCCGCAAGCGAATTTTACTTGAGTCATTGATATTGTTTTTTCAGTGTAGCATGTTAATAATTCTAAATTGGAACTAAGAAATAAGGAGTTAAAACGGGTCCAGCATCCCCTTAATACACGTATTATTGCGCGGACAGCTTCGCAATGATGCATAGCTCGTTTCGTATACTTCGTATACGCTCGTGTCGATATATAAACGATAGGGGGTCAAAGGTGACGGGGCATCGACGATTCTACATTTATAATCGAACTCGTTTGCCCTCGCGCTCGTTTGTATGAGAAAAAATAAATATAAATAAAATAGTTTGCGCAGCACGAGCAACTCACGCACACTGGAAGGCGCAAGTCTGTACGGTCTCCGTGCGGCGATTCAATTCGCGGCGATTCTGCAACCGTGTTTATCTTCGCCTCTTCGGCGGACGGGCGCGCATGCGCGCGCGAAACTATTTTTACTTTGAAGCCGTCGCGCCCGATGATTCATTAGCGGCTCGCGATAATCTTGTATCGTAATTGAATCGTCTGTACGCTATTATCATCATTTGTGGAAACTTTATGCTCGAACTGCTGAGCCGTTTCAAGATTTGTGATATCGTTAGGAAGTAGCTCCGAATTTCCGCAATTTCGGCGAATCTTTTTTAGATATTTTTTATCTTGTTTTGGTAATATTACATTTGTTTTTTCGAAAATCCGCTGAAGGCTACACGCGCCGTTTTTGTTTTCGTTCCTTTTTTTAAATAAAGAGATGTAATCTCTTTTTCAACCACAGAGTAAAAAAAAGTTTGTACGTCTTACAACTTATTGTTCACAAATGCCCAAAATGTTCTATTTGATAATTTTCCAACCGGACCATTCGGCTCCAGTTTTGCAAACAGAAGTACAAACTAAAATTGTTAATGACACGGCATATAAGAGGGCAGGCTTGTATATTCAAACCTGAAAGAACGGGTTTGTCACTTACTTAAAAAAATTGTTTTTACGAAACTTCGTATTCCGATTCTACGAAATTATTTTTTACTATGCTCTTGGAGCCATCCTGTATTTCTCGAAATTCGTTTGAAAATCAATAAACGGTATTTGAAGCTTTTTTTACCTAAACTGTTTCCAACATTTTAAACAGATATGTGTTGCAATATTACAGAAAAATTTGTATTATTAATGAATTTTAAAAAATTTCAGGCGAAAGATTTGCATCGTTAATATCTGGTATTTTAATCTTACCAAAAAGTACTTTAATGTTCAATTAATGTAAGCAATGTAAGCAAATTTCAACTTCCAGTACGTTACATTTAGAATTTATTTTTACATTGTCTACAAGTTGGAAAAAACATTGCGCGTCTCCATCGGAAATTGTTGCGGAAGGACCAACATTTGAAAACAGTTTTTACTTTCGATTCTAGCGTCGACGTTTCCGACGATTAGCGATTCGATCGTCGTTATCATTTCGTCGTGGCAACTTTGTACCGGTATCCATCTTCGTACGTGTTTATTTACACGATAAACTATGCCGCTCGATGCTGCAGCCAATAATCCGACCGCACTTTATACGTCCTCGCGCGCCTGCGCGCTTCGATCCTGTCCAGAAGTTGTTTCTCCACGGTAGTTTGTTGCGATATTAGTTTTTCGGTGTCCTCGATATAAAGGTAAAAACTCTTGACTCACGCTGTACGGCTACCGCTCGGGTCGCGCGCACTTGCTGCTTCCTCTTCGATATATTTTTATCATGTAAGTCGAGCGAGCTCGTATATTTTCTCGGTTGCTCATACTCGCTCTGCTTAGCCTCGGGATAGAAAGCCGCGTACGAGTGTATACACAAGGGTGAGGCGAGGAGCCACGGGCGAACGTAAACTTGATTTGTACGGGCAACGTTGTGCGGTGCAATTAGAAGAACGCCACGAACTCTGCGTGCACTTACACAGGCTCGCGCACACATCCAGTTTTGTAGATACGTCTGTGATGTATAGGTAGATTATTATTATTATTGCTACTAGCAGGTTGTTGTGGCTCGGGCGCTTCGCGCCCTCGGTATCGACTACGGAATTTAGAGATAAGAAATTTCGATTTTCAAAGATTTAACGGAAATACGATACTGTCAATTTGAAAATCTCATTTTTCTAGCGAAAGTGACGTCACACCGGAAATGCGTCACTTCCGGTTTATAAATGAAATTTTTCGACGGAAGTGACGTCATACAGGAAATACGTAGCTTTGGGTCGAAAATCGCTCCAGGTTATGAGCCCCGGCAGATCGGCAATCCTTCCCTTTTACCCGCTTATCTTTATTTTGTGTTTTCCTCGCACCGACGGCGCAGCCAAAAGCAAGACGGCTTACTAAACGGCCGCGCGAGAGAGTCTCACGTTGCGAGGTAGAATATAATTTTCATAAATTTTTCAATGACTTCTCTCTCGGGACGCAGCATCCGCCGACACGGCTAACGATCGGGAGGAGAGTCGAGTGAAAAAAAAAAATGCGAAAGAACCCGTCACCAGTATAAACAATACTTTATGATTTCCACTTCTTTCCCATTTTTATTATTAATGCCAAAACTACCGTGCGGATCGCCCCTGCTGCGAGAGAAATTCTGAATTCCGCGGAAGGTCTCTTTTTTTTTTGTCTCCGCGCTCTTCACGTTTTTCTCAACGAGTCGTGTATAAAAAAAGTCTCCCTCCGTCTCCCTGCGTCTTTCTTCGGATACCCATAACTTTATTCTGTTTATTATCTACTGTTAATCCAGTGTCGTGCAGATTAAAATCGTCAGTAATGCAGCCGAGCCACGGCACGCATGGTAATTAGCTCTTTAACGGGTGAAAATCTTAAAGTATGCTTGAAATTGCATGAAACTCTAAAAGCGCCGTGGTATAAAATAAAATTACTCCGGTTTTTGTTTTTTAATTTGCGGAATGACAATTATTAGCGGGTTTGGATGTCTTAGACTTCTCTCGTATGTTCATGAAAATGTAATAATTTCATCAAAACAATTTTCAGTGAAGATTAATTGTAAATGGTAAGTAAAATAAATGGTAAATAAAAGAGATGGCAAATAAAAGAAATGGTACATAAAAGAAATGGTAAATTAATAATAAACAAATGATAATGAAAAAATGTTTTTCTGTTGCATTCGAGCACTTGTAAAGCATTTTTCTGGACCGCAATCTGACAGTCAATTTTTGTTTGTGTCACATTACTTAACCTCGTCACATACTGCGTATGCGATGAGAAAGTAAAAATGTAATTTTTGTATAGTCATTTTCCGAGCAGATTAGCACGAATTCCTCTCAAATTTACTCAACTTCCATGGAACGCTTAAAGATTATGTTATCTCGTTCAAGTTTCACGTAATAATCTACCACGAAGCCCTCATCTGAATTTGCGAATTAATTGCATCGTAACTGAGTGTGCAACCGGATACCCGCAGCTTCGTCGAAGGAAAAAGAAACGGGCCGCTATCATACGCGCGGAGGACCGCTGTGTCTCAATCTCGACCGCGCCCGAGAGTCCCGCAGGTGCGCTCGGTGTGACATTTAAACGCATATACGGAAGCTGCAGGTTGCCGTTTGTGAGAAATATAAGAACGGGCTTCCGGAGCTCACGGCGAGAAGCGAGAGAACGAGAAGATCGAAGGAGAAAGAGGAGGGTCTGTGCGTCGGTCAAACGATCTCCGCGCGATGATAACAGCCGTGAAGGATTCCCTTGCAGCTCACGGGGGACTTAGTTCAGCTTACATATACGCATACATATATATATATATATACAGCTCGTTATATATACACACATATGTGCAACATATACATGCAGATACATATATATATATATCGATATGTATAAAGTTTAAACATATGCATGGGGCATTCCACGTTAAATCAGCAGCCTCACCGTCGATTCAGATTATTTTACCACCAGCGAAGCTTTTAAATCCTCGAAAAACCAATTTCGAAAACGCAGTTTTAAAAAATCTGAAAAAATTCATACTGTTTCTGTGATTTAAAATATAATTTTTAAGCACCATCCGATAATGGAATTTCCATATTTACCATTGGGGGTTTATTTTATTTTTTAATGATAATTAATTTTATTCGGGCCTTCTGGTATTTTATAAACTTGCGAAAAGATAGTAAATATCGGGATCCCATTATCGTGTGGTGCTTACAAATCATAGAATCAATGTGAATTGTTTCAGATTTTTTAAAAAGGCATTTTCGGAATTGGTTTTTCGAGGATTTAACAACTTCGCTGGTGGTAAAAAAAACTGGGAAAAATTCCGAGACCCTCATGGGTTGATAACAACATCACACTACAAAAGTTGAAAATTGAAATTTTCATATCGCTTTCTCATAATGTTCCTTTATTCGCGAAGCTTCTATGAGGAAGCATTGTATTTTTGGCTTCCTCATAGAGGAACCTTCGCAAATAAAGGAACATTATGAGAACGCCATATGAAAATTTCAATTTTCAACTTTTATGAGGACAGCGATATGAAAATTTCAATTTTCAATTTTCTTAACACATTTTCATTAAAATGTCAACATTTTTATTTCACCATAACAAAGCTTCCTCTACGAACAACCAAAAAAATGAACAAAATCGACGGGGGTGAGGAATATGAGCTGCTCATTTGACGTGGAATGCCCCATATATAAACACATGTATATGCTCAGCATATATGTATGCTTCGAGGAGCACTAGCTGTCCCGGGAAAACTCTTCGGGTCGTTCACACCGCTATCTCGCCTGGCATACGCTCTCGCGGTACAACCCCGTCCTCACCGATATATCCATACCGTACACGAATGGAATGACGCGGGTCCGTCCAAGACCGAATCCCATATTCCACCTGCATACGCATGAATAAATTATCGCATTATGCACGAGTATCCTCGTACACGGGGTCTCGGCGCACCGCGCTCCGACACGGCGGTCACCGATTTTCACGTAAAGCTATTGCGCTGATCGGGATCTCCATTCGTATTTGCTAACTTAACATTTTTTTTTTCGTAATACTTACATATCTTTCATTCCATCGCGTTCGTTCAACCCTGCGGTATTTTTTCTCTGAATCACTCAATTTTACACATTCCTCATTTACTTCAATGTACCTTGGTCCCGTGGATTTCATGCGCGTATGCGTGTGCATACGACGTATTATACATATTTATAGCAGGTGGCCCGAGATGCCCGAGCACCTTGCATGTTTTATTTATAAACTTTCGCGATGTCGGCGGCGACGCGGAGAACGTAAAAAAAAATAAAATAAAATAAAATAAAGATTTAAAAATTGAACAATAGGTGACGAGAGGCTATTTTCACTTGGCGAGAGGACAAGATGTAAATCTTTCGTCCAACAATAGTATATGAAAAAGCTTTTCCTGACGAGTGTGAGTTTGCAGCACGAGCCGAAGGCGAGAGTTGCAATCACACGACTTCAGAAAACGTTTTTCGCAACGAGTATCTAAGGTAATTTTATTTCACAAGGTGTGAAAATGAGTGTTTTCGCACTATCGCGCGAAGCGTGCGCAAAAACCGCAATTTTTCCACCGAGTGAAATAAAATCTATTTTCGTGATCGTTTTCATATGTCGATTTTTGTTGTTGTGATTTGCTAATTGTTTTGCTTAAAATCGTCACAAATCTAAACTAATTAGGGTAAAAGAGGTGAATATGGCCCACCTCGATTAACACGTAAATCAATGATATATGAACCGGGCCATATTCCCCACTTTTACCCTATAGTTAATCACGAAGTTTTCGCCAGTTCAGCGTTCAACACCGGATATAACGAATCAATCGAACCACGTACAACCGCGAAATACCTAGGAATTACCATAGGTAATATAAGCTAATCGTTAACAGACACACAGAAATAATTAAACCCAAAACCATGGCAAGAGCTTCACTCTAAAAAATCTCTGCTGTGCAAAGTATGAACTGTGCACAGTAACATCTCGAATCCCTCATCCCGCTAATTAGAAAGCGAACAATGTCCCCAAAGACAAATTCCCAACACTCACTATTTTTGAAACAATCTCCGGAATCGAATAAAATGAAATACAGATACGAAACAGGAAGCTTAAGCTATTATTGTTATTCGTATAATATTTTAATCGACTGTATCGTCTTTTTCACAAAGAAGGTTTTAATTAATATCTACGAGGCACTTCATAAATAAATACAAATACACAGGCTAAAGAACCTCGGTCAATGAACCATTAGCCCGAGGGAAAAAAAAATTACACATCGATACACGCAATACCACCGAACCATGTATTACTGAGGCTAATAAAGGGCACTTATTCCTAGGGGAGAGCGAGGCAAAATGGTACAGCGGGGCAAAGCGGGATAATGAAACAAAACTCAATTTTCCAATAACTTTTGGATCGTGGCGATGGTGGCGAACTTTTGGTTCGTGGGGCAAAACGGGGTTAAAAATCTAGATGTGTTATTGGGTCAAAATGGGGCATCCAAAAGCTATTGGAAAAGTGAGTTTTGCCTTCACCGTCCCGTTTTACCCCATTGTCCCATTTTGCCCCGCTCTCCCCTACTATTACTACCTGGAATTGTACTATAGTATACTGTATACAGAGCTCTATATGTAATTTCAATATAATCCTTATATAATTTTTTTCACTTGGAAATTGCCGTCAGGTTTATTATCCGTACGGATGGAAACGCTAATAAAGCATTATTAACGCGCAATAATAAAACAAATAAAGCAATAGTAAATTTTTCAATTAATTAATTGTCTATAAATTTGTATTTCTCATTATTGTTTTATTGTGATATTGTGGTTTTTCCTGGCCTTTCTCGACCCCTTCGACGATTTATGCCTATATATATATGTGCGAGTCTATTCCGCATGTAGCACCGTTAAAGACGTGCATTAACTTTCGGAATGCAGACCCGTGGAGAATCGCGCACGAGTCCACCGAGAACACATCGATAACGCTTGCTCACGATTATCCCCGAGACCGATGAGTCGTTCGGCATTATGTTGCCACGGTTCGCGAGAGAGTGCATGTACGCAGCTCCTCCACAGTCGAACCTAAAGCCGCGTTGACTCACCGTGAAAGTCGCGTGCTCATCGACGATCGAGAATCGGCCGCTGGCGGAGTTCAATTGAATAAACCCGAAGGTGCTAATACGCTTTCAGTTATGCGTCTCGGAAATACCGCGATCGGCACGCGCGACTGCACGACAGGGGAAACTCGGTTGCTCGCTTGCGGAAACAATCGGTCTAAAACTTCCCCAGAAACAAAAAAATTCACCCACCAATTTGGAGGAAATTTTTGCGAGGAAAAATTCTTATCGCCGGTTTCGCTCTAATCGATTAATGGTTTATCATCGACTTTTCTGTTGTACATTATATTTAATAATAAACTTTATCACAAAATTATTTGTTTACATTTTTTCGTATATTAATAAACACAAAATTTTTTTTATCCCACGTTCGTTCCTCGTTTTTATATTCTAAGACACTAAAGCGAAGGAAAAATTCTCAACATTCTATATTATTACTATTAAATGGTGAACCTTTGTGGTATCGAAAGAAAAATAACGGCCAATAGACAATGCCGGCCCGGCTCTGATACCGTTAGCAAAACGCCTTGCCGGTAAGTTACGCAAGGTAGGGACCGTCGAAAATATGGGCGCACGGTAGCGCGACGCGTTTGGCATTATACCTGACCGGTGTGTTGTCGCGCAGCCGTAATATAGGCTCCGCGATAGAATTTATTTTATTTTTTCGGCCTGCTGAAGAAGTCGTTGCGCGGGGTTTGGGTCCCGTAATTCCGAGTCAAAGTCGCGGACACCTGTTGCCCGCTACAGCCGACGGAACGACGCCCGAGCGAGAGATCGTGAAAAGGAGAAAGGCTACGGACCTCATAGGAATGTCAGAAGCCGTGCGAAAAATAAATTTAAAAAAATAAATAAAAATTAAGACCGAACGGAACGAGTATTAGACTCCTGCGATTCTTTCTTGCTCTCGCGTTTCTCCCGTTCTTACTGTCTCTCTCTCTGTCTCTCCGGCTTCACTGCCGGCCGGCGGAAGGCAAAGAGGTCCGGAGGGTCCATGATCCTTGCCGTGGACCTCTCGGAGTTTCGTGAGAACGTTCAAACTCCCTCACCTGAGAAGACCGTACAGTTTAACTCACGGTTCCTCGCAAAGCCTTCGAGACCCGGAGGCCGCACTCTCGCTCTCCTCTCTGTATTATTCTCCGCTCACATTATATATATATATATATATATATATATATATATATATATATATATATATATATATATACTGCCAAGAGTACGAAACGGAGCGACTTAATAGTCGAGTAATAAAAAGTAAAAACGGTGAGGTAATAATTATGCGGGGGTTTTTGCCGAAGAGTGGATCAAAGCGATATTACACCGGACTCAGTCGGTAATAAAAAGTGTAATTAATTTTCTCAGCAATGTGGACCGTCTATGATCGAAAGTAAATTTTCGCATGCGCCGGATATCAATTCAGCTTCGTGTAAAAATTCACTTCCGCTCGCAGTTCGTCGACACCGTTAAAAAAATTAATAACAATTTTCATTACCGACCGTCATTACCGAAGGTTGAATTCACGGAGTGAACTAACAAAAACAGGAATTAATTTTCTCTACAGTGCAGACCGTCTATGATCGAAAGCAAATTCTCACAGGCGCCGGATATGAATTCAGTTTCGTGTAACAATTCGCTTCCGGTCGGATGCCCTCAGGAGCTTAAAAAAACCATAAAACTTGTGAATTGAAAAATTGAAGAAAAAAAAACAATACAATTTTAAAAATAAAAAAAAATTTCAAAAACTCAAAAAAAAAATTCAAAACAAAAATTTCAAAAATGAGAATAAAAAAAATGTAACCAAATTTTTAAAAAATCGCCATGCTCTCAACATTAAAGTCAAGGAGTGAGCTAAATTCAATACTTAATGTTGTTTGCCTATTGTACAACGCTCTCCGGTAGCGAGGACTTAGTTCCAGCTCGTCAAGCCTGCAGTCGAAGCCCGAGAGCGCATATCAAACGAGAGGCCGAATAACGAAAAGCAGAAGAAAAGAAGAAGCATCGGAAAACAGAGAGGTAGAAGGTTCGGGGACTCTCGGTGGGCCGGCCTCGCGCCAGGGGGTCGTCGAGAGGTTTTATAGTCCAACGATAGTCTGACCCCTCGTTCGATCCTCCGAAACTAACCCGCACACTGGCATCCAAAAGCGCAGGTATAGGTATACATTTCTCCTGGTTTATAAAAGACGGACGACCAGGATGGACGCGCAGGCTCCTGGCACACGTGCGTGCGCCTCCTCGAGTCCCGAAACAAAGAGAAGCGAGGGAGAAAAGTTGATATAAAAAAATGAAAAAAATAGAGACGGAGCGGTCCTCGGAAAAAAAGAAATTGAAAGAAGGCGGTGTGCGATGCGATGCAAAGTGCTTCGGGGAACGAGAGATCCGCGCAGTGCTTTTGGCGAGTGGAGAAAGCCAGAGGGACGGGGCGCGACGACAAGTGCACGCGCGTATAATGGGACTTTTTTTTTTGGGTCTTCTTCGTTCCTTTTCGAGAGCGCGAGTGACTGGTCAACGGGCTCAATAAAGGTTTTACTTTTCGGGAGGGCCACCGGCTCGCCGGGGTGCCGAGCCGCGGCAGTATATTTTCTCCGGTCTAACCAGCGTCCCGTGTTTCTGTGTGGCACGGAGAGGAAGCCACGCCGGGAGGGGGCGAGGGAAGCGCGCAAGAAGAGACAACACCGAGGCGATCCGCAGATCCCACGATGCCCGAAAAAGAATCGCGGCTATTAAGGCTTTTTTGCCCGAGCGTTCCGCCGCGCGATCTTCGAGTGCCGGGGAGTCAACCCGCTCGGGCTCTCCGAGAGTCGCCCCGAGCGATCGTCTGACCTCAATTATCTTCTCACACAGTGACGTGAAATTTTTTTCAAAAACTAAACGGATTTTCGATAATGATCCAAGTGGCGTGCGGGCGAAATTGAGCGTGCTATCGCTTATCCAATTTCGGACGTGATTCGACGGAAAATACTGTAAAGATCAAACAGGATCAAATTGGACCGTCGAATTTTGAGCATGGCCTTTTTGTGAAATTTTGGTTGTTAAAAAAATGGTTGAGCTTAATTTTAAAAGATTTTAGGAGATCCTTTAAAAGTTTTAAAAAATTATTTTGGAAGATCCGTTGAAAGATTTTTTTAAATGATTTTAAGGTCCTTGCGTCATGTCTGACGCTACCTAAGTTCGAGAGAGGAATGAGAGAGATTACAAACACTTCTCGATGGAATGAAAATCTGAAAAAATCGAGCATACGGAAGGTGCTGAAATTATTATTTTGCATACTAATAATTCCAAAATGTTATTAAGAAATTACTGAGAAATAAAAATTGAAAAAAATTGAAAATTATTTGTCAATTGTTCTGAATACGTATACATTTTAACATAGAGAAAACCCAATTTTCAAACATTACACACAATTACGAAAAAAGTAACAAATCATGAGATAAAAAATCATTGCAATCGTTGCATCATTTTTTATTTCAGTAATTTGTTGATTATTATTATTTATTATTATTATGTTTAGAGTTATTATTATTCCCAATCAATCGTTTTAGCATCTTCCACAGGCTTGATTTTTTCAGATTTTTTATCCGATTGGAAAATGTTTGTAATGCTCTCTTGTCCCTCTCTCAAACTTAGGCGGCATCTGTCATGACGCAAGGACGATCTTAAGAGATCTTTTAAAAGATTTTAGAGAATTATTTTAAAATATATTTTTTAAAAATATTTTAGAAGATTTTTTTTTTATATTGAAAAATAATGTCGTCGAATAAAATATAGAACGACCGCACACCAGTCCCTCCAGTTAAAAAGCAGTACAGTTTCTAAAAACCAATAATACCGAATAAGGTTCACACGTCCTAACAACAAGACGCTCCGTGAACGACGTGAAACAATGAGAGAGCTGCCTTAAAAATCCACTAGCAGCATTCTTTCAATTACTTCGCTCACTCTAATTTATAGACTATATAAAAAAAAAACGATCGTTTGCGCAGAAAAATGGTGACCGTCCCCGTCTCACCCCACAGCCGTCTCTTAAAATAGAGTTACCGACCCTCCGGTTTCTGCCAGACCCTACCGAGTCATTAGAGTGTTAATTTTTCATAATAATTTCTCGTTCGGGAGATCGGTATGTCTGAGCCACCGAGAGCTCGCAGTCGCTGCCTCTCCTTTTTTTCCTTCATTTTTTTTCCGCTCATGTTGTGCTCCGGACAGTCGGGCGTGCCTTCTCGTCGGGCGCTGGATAGAGAGAAAGAGCTCGGAGGAAAAAACTACGAGGCGTTCTCGAGAGGGCAGAGCTCGACGCGAACCAGCTCTGTGGGCCCTTTCTGCTGCTGCCGGTGCTCCTCGGCTCTGCATGCCGGCCAATGTTTCTCAGCGGCAAGCAGCAGCACGACTCTCGTCGCCCCTTCGACTTCGCTTCGGCAGTTCTTCTTCCTCGCTCTCGATTCCCCTTACGTTCGCTTCTCCCTCTCGCTCTCTCGGGCTTTTCTGCGACCCGACTTTTGGCGCCAGCGACCTCTCCAAGTTCCGTCGCCGTCGACGGCGACATGGACTTGGCAAAAAAAAAAAAAAAGTATCGAGCCATAGAGTCTTCTTCCCCTCTGTGGGAAAAGGAAGAGGCGAAGGAGAATGATTTACTTGCCGGCAAATCGTCCTCCCACTTCCGCTCCGATAGGCGGCACGTGCTCGGAAGTAATGCCGAGCACACTCGCAGACATCCGCATGCGCACGCGGGATCTCGAAATCCCACACGCTATAAATGTGGGGGAACCCCGTGTGGACGGTAATTCGCACGCAAGAATCCTCGGCACGTGCGGATCTCATCGGGAATCGTTAAATATTTTGTTGTTCATATAAACTGGAGGCTATTAGTGTCGGAACGGGAGACTCTTATCTACACGAGAGATCGACGAGTCAGAGCTGTCCCTCTATTGCTGGGGTCGACGGCACGTTTCGCAATCTTTGCTTTAAATAATGTTATTGTGCGGAGAAAATTGCTGGGATCGACGCTACTCCCAATGTTATGTGTTTATCGCTCACTGTTTATTCTAGTTTGCCTCTAACGAATTAATTTTTTTTTAGGATTTTTTTTTCTTGGTGGCTTTTTGTAACTGTATTAGAATTTAACCCTTTTTTGTCCTTCGTTTTCTTTTACGATAAACACTAATTTTTTTTTTCGTATTCTATCGTTGATAGACTTCTCTGTTTCCCATTTCTCATTTTAAAACTATCTGCTTTGGCTTAGCGATTGAAGGGACTCGTTTCCGAGAGCAAAATAAATATCGCTTTTGCTTTTTTTATCATCTACTCCCAATGGTATACGTTTATCGCTCACTGTTTATTCTATTTTACATCTAACGAAATCTTTTTTTAGTCTTTCTTTTTTCTTGATCACCTTTTGTAACTGTATTAGAATTTAATCCATTTTTGTCCTTCGTTTTCTTTTGCGATAAACACGAAATCAGTTATTATTTTGTTTTTTCGTATTCTGTCGTTGCTACACTTCTCTGTTTCCCATTTCTCATTTTAAAACTATCTGTTTTGGCTCAGCTCAAGGAAAAATAAATAACGCTTTCGCTGTTTTTTTATGATCTATTCCCAAAGTTTTATGTTTATCCCTCACTATTTATTTTACTTTGAGAAAATACCTTTCACCTTTTACATTTTTTCGTTGACTTTATTTTTATTACCTGACCTGTATTAGACTTTAACTTATTTTTCTCTTTCCCGTTCTTTTACGATAAACACTAAATGATTGATCGATTATTATTATTATTATATTATCATTATTACATTTGCGTATTCTAACATAGCTCGACTTCTTCGTTTCACATTTCTCATTTACAAGCTTTGGCTTAGCTCTTAAAGGAACTTGTCTCAGAGCAATATAAATACCGCTTTCCCAACCTTTTACTCTCTCTCTGTCGTGACAGGCTGCGTCTCATAATTCAATCGATGTTTCTTTGTAATTACCTTAATTAACTCCGGCGCATCGCTAGAGACATCGATCTTCTTCCCCGATCGGCGAACGATGGAAGGGACGGCACGAGCGCGCAAGCGATTGATCGATCATAATGATAAGTATTACGCGGTACGGTACTGTTGCATAATTCGCGAGTCGATAGCATTTGTAAAGGCCTCTCTCTTCATTGATCGAGCTCCCGAGGGCTCGATGCACTTTCATATTTATTGGCAAATTCGCGACTTTGTTATTAAACATTTTTTTTATTGATTTTATTTTACGGATTTCTCGTTCTTTGACCGATTTACATTCAATCCATTTAATCCAATAGAAAGCTCTGAATACAAAACTAAATTATGACAATAGACTAACATAAATTAAACAATTTATTTATTTTAACGAGTCACATATAGAAAAAGTGGCAAAAGGGCTTTGCCGTCTAAACCACTAAAATAAAAATAAATAAATAAAACAAGACTAGACTTCACTTCGTTTCTCTTTCCCGTTTCCTACCCCGATCTATCATAAATATTAACGCAGTATATTTTTTCTATTTTACGGAAACAACGAGTTCTTTTCCCAGGGAGTCCTGTTAGGAATTCCCGTGACGATCGAGCTCTCGATAATGCCCCGTTGCGGATCGCGTGCCGTGAACGTCGACGATGCGAATTACCTAAATCGTCGAAAAAAAGAATCCTCATAGAAATTGGATCGCCGTCCCGACGTGGGTGAAAACATTTTAGGACGGATCGGGTATAATGTCCGCGGGGTCTCGACCTCGGCGTCCCTCGGTGAAAATTATACCGTTTTCGTCATATTCGCCTGGTCTCGGGCAAAATTCGAAAATCGTACCTGCCGGCGTTTTGTGCCGGCGAATTCGGAAACAAAGGGCGGTGCGCACGAACCGAGCCCGTGCGCCCATAGGACGGGTATTTGCTCGGGCGTACCTGCGCCGCGGTAACTATCGGTCTCGCAGGATGATGAAGAAGAAGATGAAGAAGAAGCCGCGGGAGTTTCGGCTGGAGCGAGAACGAACGCAAGACCCGAGAGGACGAGCGGGTGGAAGAGAGTGAGGCGCACGAGAAAGCGGAGGGATCGTTTCGCCGGGCCCACGGGGATTCGGGGTGGCAATTAGCAAGAACAATAGGGAGGGATGGAGGGTAGGTAAGTCTTTTCTCAGAAGTAGGAGGGTCCCCGCTTCGCTCGCTTCGACGGCCGGGTTCTAGCCGGGTTCTAGCCGAACTCGGCAGGTATGCATTAGAGAGGAGAGGAACGTCGATGGCTATGGATATAGCTGTGCAATATGAGGGGAAAGAACACCGGTGGAAGAGAGAAAGATGCACGAAAGGGCATGAGATGGCGAAGACTCTCCTTCCCGAATTCTACTCCGTTCGGATCCTGCGTGTGCAGTCCTTCTGGTTGGAGTATCTTCTCACTGGGGCCTTTGTGCACTATCACATTTGACTTTTATACATAAATCTCATTTATTTTTTCGACCGGAAGTTACGTTATACCGGAAGTACGTCACTTCCTGTATGGAAATATAATTTCTTTGACCGGAAGTGACGTCATTCCGGAAATACATCACTTCCGGTTTGAAAACCTAATTTTTAAACCGGTAGTCAAGTCATACTAGAAATACGTCACTTCCGGTTTGAAAATCTCACTTTTCGATCGGAAGCGACGTCATACCGTAAAAACGTCACTTCCGATTTGAAAACCTCATTTTTCGATCGGAAGTGACGTCATGCCGCAAAAACGTCATTTCGGTTTGAAAATCTCATTGTACACCGAAAATCGACGTCATACCGTAAATACGTCACGTCCGGTTTGAAAATCTCACTTTACTACCGGAAATGACGCCATACCGTAAATACGTCACTTCCGGTATGACAGTCTAATTTTTTTCGACCGGAAGTGACGTTATACCGAAAATACGTCACTTCCGGTTTGAAAATCTCATTGTACAACGAGAACCGACGTCATATCGTAAATACGTCACTTCCGGTTTGAAAATCTCACTTTACTACCGGAAATGACGCCATACCGTAAATACGTCACTTCCGGTATGACAGTCTAATTTTTTTCGACCGGAAGTGACGTTATACCGAAAATACGTCACTTCCGGTTTGAAAATCTCGTTTTTCGACCGGAAGTGACGTCATGCCGGAAAACCGTCACTTCCGGTCGAAAGGTGAGACTTAGAATAATTTTAGAGGACAAATTTGATACTATATACTGTATTAGATCGGGCCGAATCCCGGACGGTTTTTAATCGGACAGCGATGATTATGGTACCAGAGAAGGTCAGTTTCAGCAAGATGGCAGTGGTTATTAGGCAAAAGCTTCGGAGGACTCGGGCGCGCATCGGGATTTTCGGGGCCCCCTAGATGAGAGAGAAACGAGCCGCGCGCCTGTTTCGCATCATCATCAAGCCGGCTTGGTCGTAGATCCTTCCCGTGCACAGACGATAGATGCCGAGAGAGGGAGCGGGGGGGGGGGGGAGAGATAATTTTTTCCGAAGCGGGTAACCGGTGATTAGCCCTACTTAACCGAGCGGCGCGAGCACTCGAAAGAGCTCGCTTCCACATACAGTATAACCCTCTACCTTGCGCCCTCCGTCCTCCTCGCTCTATCATCCCGGCCGTGTTCTCGGCCTCTCGGAAAGTAAAAGGGAACATCGTCAATTATATGCAATTGCCAAATTGCTCCAAATTATACGCGTGCGCGCTAGCGAGCTTGGGCCGACGGTTATAATAATTCTCGTTTCTTCCTTGATTTTTAATTTTCTTTTTCTTTGCTCTTTGCTTTCGCCCCGGCTCGTCCGAGCTCGCGCATAAAACCCATCCGCGTCCTCCTAACATCCCGCGGACTCTCCTTCTCTATCTCTCTCGTGTGTTACGTTGCCACCGACGTCTCGCCACTTTTGAAGTAAATCTCCGCTCACGATGCTTCCGTGCGCGCCTGTGTGCGCGTATAACTAATAATGTCCGCGCGTGTATTTTACAACACGCGCTGAGAAAATGATACATATAAATGTATATATATATAGAGAGAGAATGAGACAATGAGAGAGTGGGAGATGGCGAGAGAAAGAGAGATGGTAGGTTAATTACATGGCCGACGAAGGAGAGCGTACATCGTACGAGCCGAGGCTGAGGGCCGAGAGCGAGATAAAGAACCAAATTTCTGCAATTTGTGTAACGGCAGAGATTGGATAAGAACACGTCTCGTTGGACGCGACGTTCTGGAATCTTGTCCGATGGTGGCGTATAGACCGTAACGCGAGTATAATCGAGGAAGGATGAAAGATGGAGATAGAGAGAGTGTGCTTGTGTGTGTGTGTATTTGCTATGTAGACGCGAGTCGAGGAAACGAGCGAAGAAGAGACACGCTATACAGCATCAATGGTCTCGCGAGTCGAGAATTCCAACGAGCGTAAAGTGACGTTGGTTTGTTCGCTCGCTACAAAGTAGAAACCAGATATCTGGAGGGAGTTCAGTCGCCTCTGTCCGGTCTCGTCCGTCGATGCGCGCGCACACACGGAGGGGTCTCCGACATCCGGTTTGTATTTTTCATTGCAATTAGATTATTCGCCGATCGCCAGAGTTCTCGTGCCTCGGCGAGCGTTCGCGCAATCCGCATAAAATATAAAGAAAATGAGGGAGAGATACAAATATGCTGTAGGGAAAAAAGTGGTAAATATGGACCGGGGTGGGTAAGATGGACCAGTGCCCGTTGACAAAAATGCGGATTTTGTTTGAAAAAATGTAAAACTTCATTCCATTAGTTGCATCGATAGCGGCGAGGTACTCCGAATGTTACACCTTGCGTCTGATGAGATTTAAAAATATAACACGAGCTTCTTTGATTTTTATGGACCAGTAGTCAATTAATATGAACCACCTTTTGAACCAATAGTCAATTAATCTGGATCACCCTTTTGACCAAGAGTCAATTAATGTGGACCAACCTTTTAACCAATAATCCATTAATATGGATCACCCTTTCAACCAGTAGTCAATTAATATGGACCACCCTTTTAACCAGTAATCAATTAATATGGATCACCCTTTCAACCAATAGTCAATTAATATGGACCACCCTTTTAACCAAGAGTCAATTAATATGGACTACCCTTTTAACCAGTAGTCAATGAATAAGGATAACCCTTTTAACCCGGGGTCAATTATTGTGGACCATCCTTTTAACCCAAAGTCAATTAATATGGACCAACTTTTTAATCAGTAATTAATTAATGTGGATGGTCCTTTTAATCAATTACCCATTAATGTGAACCACCCTTTTCACTAATAGTCGATTAAAGTGGACAACCCTTTTAAACAGTAGTCAATTAATACGAACCGCCGTTTTATCTAGTTACAAAAGTGAAGTTCATTAAATTTTCATAAAAACTTGAAGTTCTGAAGAAACTTTAATTCAATTCCTAGTTTAAACTCTTCCCGAGACACTCGAAGGTGGTCCATTTTACTGAGGACGCGAAAAAAGAGGTATAAGATGAACCACCGTGCGACGGAGCAAGAGATCCAAACCAAAACTTTTTAGTGGCCCATACTAACCACTTTTACACTAATCCTATAATAGCATCCTATACCGTCTCAATCTAGTCGAATCTTCGCTGTGGAAACAAAGAGGAGAGACGATAAAAAAAACTAAGAAAAAAGATGGCATTTTTTTATCGCAAGAATTCGAGTGGAAAAAAGGTCTCCGTAATGGAAGATCAGTGTCCATCGGGCAATTGATTGCTCGTGAGGATACGAAGACAAAAATAAAAGGAACGAATGACGAAGGGACCTTCGGATTTCTACGCTCATTTTTGTTTCCGATACTTCTCCGACGATGCGCGCGAAGGAGTGACGAAGAGGGAGATTAAAAAAAAAAAAAAAAAAAAAAAACGAAAGAACTATAGGAGGAATCGAGACGGAATTTACGAGCGTCTACCTGCGCCCGAGCGAAGTTCCGGGGGAATGGGAATGGCGAATGTGTTCCTCCATATAACTCCGAGACGAATCGCTCGGAGTCTCTTCAAATACTATTGCATTCGTGTGTACTACCGGATCGCTCGATCTTCGAACTTTTTTTTTTTGTATACCGATCGACAACAGCTCGAGATTGTCGTGTTTGTACAGGGATTAGCGGGAGTGATAATCTTTGAGTGAAATGTTTGACAAAAAAAATCTATAGAGGAAAAAAAGCAAAAATGAAGAAAGAAACCGTATGTCATAAGTCCGTAAAAACTCACTTTACGAACGGAAGCGACGTCATACCGTGAATACGTCACTTCGGGTTTGAAAATCTCATTTCACGACGAGAATCGACGTCATACCGTAAATACGCCACTTCCGGTATGACAATAAAGTTTTTCGACCGGAAGTGACGTCATACAGGAAATACGTCACTTTCGGTATGACAATATAATTTTCGACCGGAAGTGACGTCATACCGTAAATACGTCACTTCCGGTATGACAATATAATTTTTTGACTGGAAGTGACGTCATACCGTAAATACGTTACTTCCGGTATGACAATATAATTTTTTGACCGGAAGTGACGTCATACCGGAAGTACGCCACTTCCGGTTTGAAATTCTCGTTTTTTTTTTCGACCGGAAGTGACGTTATACCGAGAATACGTCACTCTCGGTTTGAAAATCTCATACCGTAAATACGTCATACCGTAAATACGTCATTCCCGGTTTGACAATATAATTTATTTCAGCCGGAAGTGACGTCATACCGGTAACACACCGCTTTCGCTCGGAGGCTCTTCAAATACTATTGCATTCGTGTCTACTATCGGATCGCTCGATCTTCGAACTTTTTTTTTTGTATACCGATCGACGACAGCTCGAGATTGTCGTGTTTGTACAGGGATTAGCGGGAATGATAATCTTTGAGTGAAAGGTTTCAGAATAAAAAAAATCTATAAAGAGGAAAAAAAAGCACAAATGAAGAAAGAAACCATATGTCATAAGTTAGTAAAAACGGCTTCGTTCCGCTTCTGCTTCTCGTCACGCGTCGTCTGCGCAGTGCCTTCACGCACTCTTAGTATGATTTATCGATGTCGCGTTCGACGTCGTCGCCTTATAGTAATAGCAGCAAATGCGCGACCGGGCCGGGCAACTCCATTGCGGAGGAAGTTCGTAATTACAGTACATATACTTAGTACGGCGTTGCATGCGCGAAACTGTTTCTGATATTTACGAGTCGATCGATCCTCGCGACGTTACGAGCCAAATGCCACCGCTACCATTAACATTTACGAAGCGCGTATCCGCAGCCCGATCTATCGATATCGCACCGATATTCTTCTAATTAGTAACTGCGCATATGATTTATGCGTCGAGGGTTACGAGAGTCGGTGGAAAAACTTTGTCATGTTTCGACATCTGATCGATCGACCGATCGACGATTTTGTGTTACTTTTTTTTTGTTTTTTTAAAAGGAATTTTGTTCCTTTCACATACGCGCGATCCATTTTACTCGCCTTTTTCGCATGCTTGAATACAAAATCTGCACTTTTTTGTTGAGGTTAAATCTTTTACTTCGCGCTCCGTGCGAAAATTGTCGTTTTACGCACACTTCGCCTAAAACCCCCTTTTTCATAATTTGTGAAGTAAACTTTGGTACGAGTCGCGCAAAAAACTTTTTCTTAACTCGTGTGATTGCAACACTCGGCAGGAAAAGTTTTATCGCACGTAGTATCGTGATGTACTATTTTGTAACACATGCACAAAAAGTCCCACTTTACGTGCCTGTAACGCGTGGCGAAAGTGATGCTTTTTAGTAATGCGTGCGGGAAAAATACGGCGCAGGCGCAGTACTTTTTCGTACGCTTTTTTAATACTCCAGGGGTTTTTTTGCACGCCTTCGCCACGTTACAGGCATAAAAAGCGGGAGTTTTTGAGCATTCATTACAAAAAAATAGTGTATACAATACTTGTGCGAAAAAGTTGTCTCCCGACGGCGGTTAGAAAGTAGGCAACACTCGCCTCAAGCCTTGGTTGAAAGACCGCTTTTTCGCACTGGTATAGCAATAGTAATTTACGATACTAGTGCGATAAAACTTTTTCTGTCGAGTGCGAGTTAACAGCACGATCCGAAGGCGAGTGTTGCAACCACACGAGATAAGAAAATGTTTTCAGACAAGTATCGTACAAAATTTTATTTCACGCGGTGTGAAAATGGGTCTTATAAAAAACTGTCATTTTTGCACCGAGTAATGTAAAGTAGTATTCTCTACACTGTCAAAATTAATTGTAAATTTAATTTACTGGAGCTTAAAATTAGCTTGCATTACTTACATCAATTAAATCTTAATGTACTTTGTTTGTATCACTAAAATACCAGGTATAAAAATTACAATTTTTTTTTTGCTGAAATTTACAATAATGTTCATAAAAAATAAATTTACTGTCAAATTCCAACGCACATGTGTTTGAAATTTCAGAAACAGTTTACGTAAAAGAGCTTCCAATACCGTTAATTAATTCCCAAACAAAATTTTTTGACAGTGTAATACACCGTCTTCCAAAAATAGAAAATTTGGCTATGACGACAGCCTCGCCCTACACCATAATCGCAATATATTTTTTCCCAGGCGCCCTGAGAGCAGAAATTGATAAGATAGTCCGTCCCGGAACGAAGCGGCCTGCGGTTCGTCCGGATCTATGTTTACACCGTCACCGAATTACACACAGTCGGCTGAGAAACAAAAGGGCGCAAGTCGCACCACTTAACATCTAAAACGCTTTGACTTAAACCCTTACGCTTCTCAGCGGCCGACTTAGTCGCATCGTTTGCTGTGCAGCCTGGACGATAAGACCAGCCAGCTTATGTACATATTTGTCGAGAGTCTCGTGTACGAACGTGCGGGTCAAAACTGTGAGAAAAAAAAAATGGAAACCGATGAATCATCTTTGTCTCCGTTATATCCTCTCCACGGGAGCTTTATCGAAAAGCTCGCGCAAGATCTCCGGCGTCTCGTACACGTGAATAATTTATGTACGATTGTTTCGTCACGGTGAGTCACGGAGGTGCGCGCGCGCAGGCGCAGTACAGTTGCGAGGGGCGCAACTGCTAAACCCAAAGCAATAATGTACCGGCGAAAGATTAGCCATGACCGGCTACCGCATAAACAGTAAACCGTGTCAATTCTTGCCGAGCAACGGTGGCCAGATATACGCATTGCGGTGACGAAATCGGCGCTAAACTCGTAAATCCCATTGGCAATAAAGGCGTTAAGTGCATACACGGGAGGGTGGGTGGAAAATATCGAGACTAATTGATACCGTAAATCGCTACTTCGCAATTTAACCGAACAATATAAATATACCCTGTGGACACGCAGATTGCATATCGAGGGCCGAGAGTCGAAAGGGCGTAACTCGTATGCTTCAACACCGAGGTCTGGCCCTTTTGATTCTCAGGCGTCGATATATTTCAATTATATAGAGGCACAGGGAGAAACTCGCCTACCTGGTGATTCAGGGAACGGGGAACAGTGTCGCAGTCAATTTTCTCGACAATTTCACGCATTCCTTATACGGAGATAAATAGTTTTGTGATTGTAACGAAATGTGGATCGTTAATAATATGTTGTTGGCGCGGCAAAGAAATTTGCTACCACAGCAAAGTAGCTTGTTGCACCTATAGTTAGTAAATAAATTAGCTCTGCTAAAAAATCGCTGACGTAAAAAAAATTCTCCATCGTATACAGTGTTAAAAAATTGTAAATTTAATATACCGGACTGGAAGTTTTTATGCAAAAACTGGTAGATTCAAGGTACAATTGTCATGAAAAATTAATTGACTTTTAGGGTTAAAAAATTAAAGTATAGTACATTTCGATACGAGTGCAAAAAAACTTTTTCTGACGAGTGTGACTTTGCAGCACGAGCCGAAGGCGAGTGTTGCAATCACACGAGTTCAGAAAATGTTTTTCGCACGAGTATCGAACAAAATTTTATTTCACAAGGTGTGAAAATGGGGGTTTTCGCGCAGCGTGCGAAAATCCCGCAATTTTCCCACCGAGTGACTTAAAAGTATTTAAAGTTTTTAATATACCGAACGTTAATATTTCATCACAATTGTACATGAAACTTAACATACCAGTTTATGCATTAAAACTTCCAGTACATTAAATTTCATACGAATTTTTTTTTCGATGTATGCAATATTTAATTGATCAAGATTTCTCGTCTGTTACGTCGTACTGAAAAAACCATCAATCAAGAGAATGTAGTCAGCTAACAAAAAAAAAAAAAGAATCATTGCACCAAACATCTACCAGTTTTCCCACCCAATTTCTAATTACCCAATAAATCTTCCCTCCCTTCTAACTTTTTTTCTCGCGGACCACCAATCGGCATGAATTGTGTAAATTTTATAGCGTACAAAAGAAGGATTAACGGTACGGGGGGAACAAAAAAAGTGTCGCAAGGTAGCCGAAGCTTCCCGGTGCGCCGCGCGAGGACTTTAGATGCGGTGCGGTACCCCGGAAGCGTGTGATCTCGATAGTCCGTGCGATGCAGCTAAACTAAGTGGGCATATCGTCGATCTCGACGGTGGGTCGAAGCAGGAGGAAACTGGTAGGTGAGCCAGCAACCACCGCACCGAGTATTCAGTCAAGGCGCAAACACACATATATATATATATATATATACACACATATACATAGTGTACACACATATATGTAATATATAGGAAACGCGCACGGTAGCCGATTCGATTCGACGTGCCTCCCGAGAGACATAACGGATTTCATGAGAAACGAACCCGAGGGATAGAGAGACCTAATTTTCGCTCGGCGAAGCACGCCGTGCATGCACCGTTGTTCGGCGCCTGTTGGCATCACCGTCGGAAACGTCGGAAAGCATACTTGCCACGAGTCCCGATGCACGTTGCGCCTGCGGAACCGATGCATAAACAAGGGAGCATAAAACGGCTCGGAGATGCGAGGGACTGCATTATACGATCCGCCGATAGACGGAGGTTTTCTTCGCGGTTCCTTCGCAGCCGATGCGCGATGCTGCAGCGGCTGCTGCATCATGCATATGCACTCGAGGCGGTGACCGGGGCTCGAGGTAGATTCTGTGCGGAGACTCGCGCAATGAAGTCCACGCCCGTTGAATAAAACTCGCGGCCCGATCGGAGCGGCGAGAGTCAAAGGGACGCGAGAGCCGTCGCGAACTCTGCACTGCTCGTGTCTCTCTGTAAACGAGGCTCCGTCGATATCGCGTAGGTTCGAGCAATGCCAAGGGAGTAAGGCGAAGTGTCGCACGGTTATTTTTAGCGCGTTACGGAAGTTGGTCGAGAGAGTGTAGGCCAAATCGTGGAAACTGTCGACTTAGGGTTTCTGCAAATTGGGCCCGAGAACAAAAAAATTGCTGGATCGCGATATGTTTCGGAATATCGAAAATATCGTTTTGAAAGGCGGGCGAAATTAACTTTGGGATTTGGTTGTTTTAGTTTCTCACACGTTACAATCACCGCTTTCCAAGCTTTGCTATGCGATTGAACGTAAGATTCGTAATAAGCGATAATACTATTATATCATGTTATTTATATTTTTTCACAGCAATTTTAATATTTGATTTCGTACTCCATAATAATTATATTCTTATTGTTATTTACCCAAATTGACACATAGTATCGCTGAGACATAATAAATCTACCAATACCGATATGCTTGTCGCTCACCTCGAAATTGATTCTTGTAATTTAATATAATTAATTTATATTTATATTTATATTTATATTTGTGACGGGAATTGGCTTTCGGGAAACTGAAGGTGACCAAGTTTGGCCGATTGACGAATTCGGCGGGACATATTATCAATGGATGCGAAAAATGAAAACTATCTATCGGTTTTATTATAAAAGTGTAATGACG
Source organism: Ichneumon xanthorius (assembly GCA_917499995.1). NCBI lineage: Eukaryota > Metazoa > Arthropoda > Insecta > Hymenoptera > Ichneumonidae > Ichneumon > Ichneumon xanthorius. The sequence continues at coordinate 17,559,838 of OU824206.1, read as the reverse complement.
ATTTTTAGATGTTCCTTCTTTAAGTATATTTATGAGATATTCGAAAAATATTGGATTGTTTACATGAAGCACGGATTCGAAGTATTATGTATGATTATTTCGGTTGTTTTCGGATAAGAACCCCTTTCCACATCCCTGTTTATCCTGATTTATTATTTACAACGACATGTCAAAAGCTAATAGATAAATATTTTTTAAATCACCGATTTCAAAATGAGTCCCAAACTAATTGTGATTTTTTATTCACCGCTCCGTTCGACATTAATAACTGCGCAATTAATCTGCAACTTTTTCAGGCTGATTATTGGAATGAAAATTGCACAACGCTGATCTATAAATAGAGAGGAATTCATCATAGAATTGATAGAGGCGGACATTGGAGTGTCGTGAAACGACTGTGGATCAGTTATTGGCACATTTCTATCTCCATTCGTCGATTACGTGTAAATATGCTATTAAATGCAGGCTGCCGATGATTGCACGACACAATCGTGCCTTGCAGTAGGTACATGTGTTCTGCTCGCTCGCCAGTGTCAGCAAAACATACTCTCTCGGCCCACGTGTATATCTCTCTCCAGCGTCACGTGAAACACGTATAAAAGGCTCCGCATATAAATAATAATTATAAATCGCCGTACGGTGCGCCGCCAGAGATTGAGGGTCTCGTGCGGTCACAAACATGCTCATCGGATTAGACTGTTCCCGTGAGCCTCGTCGCCGTTCATCATGAGCGCACGTTCTTGCACGGAATACGCGTACCCGTTACCTATTGCATATATGCAGTCTTAAAATAGCTAAAACGTATCGATGGAAGCCACGTCATTTCCGCGAAACTACAATCGACCGACTCGTCGTGTGGCCGAAAATCATGCGTCCGAACGCATTGCGTCCGTCAAACATCCGAAACTTAATTTTTCTGAATCGCAAACTACCGAATCTTTATTTTTTTGAATCATCAAATTTCCGAAACTGTATTTTTCTGAATTGTCAAATTTCCGAAACTGTATTTGTCTGAATCGTCAAATTTCTGAAACTATTTTTCTGAATCGTCAAATTTCCAAAACTGTATTTTTCTGAATCGTCAGATTTTCGAAACTGTATTATTCCGAATTTTCATTTCGGCGAACGTCACTCTTCGGAAATAGTATTTAGTCGAGCGTTATTCCTTCGAATCGCCATTTATCCTAACGTCATTTTTTCGAATACTAACTTCACCGAACTTCGAAAATACTTCATTTCCCCGAAACGTCAAATTTTCAAACGTCATGTTGCCGAATCGTCGTTCGTCTGAATAGTATTTATCCGAAAGGGCATTTATCCAAATCGATTAGCACTGAATCTTTGGGATTCACTAGTCTGGACTAGTTATATTATTTAGTTTCGTGATTCGCTTGATTGGCGTTGCGGGCGAATAACGATTCGGTTGAATACCGATTCGGAGGAATGACGTTCGGCCAATTACTATTTCCGAAGAGTAACGTTCGTTGAAGTGAAGATTCGGAATAATAAAGTTTCGAAAATGTTATGATTCGGCAAAATAACGATACAGCAGTTTGACGATTCGGAAAAATAAAGTTTCGGAAGTTTGACTATTCGAATGAAGAGCTTTAGGACCCATGACTTTCGACCATCCGATGATTGGTCAATTGTCCGAATCATCGTAATGAATGCGATTCAGAGACCGTAGACTTTTCATTGAAAAGAAAAACGTTAATGATGTTTCCATTTTATCCGAAACGTCAACCTTTTTAAATGGCATTGATTCGAAAAATGCATCTATCTCTCGCGCACTCATATGTCACGTGGTACATCTTTCACATTGCCGCATTATCGTCAGTCCATGCGCATGCGCACATTTGCTTATTGTAACATAACATTTTTTTTTCTACATAATAAAAAAATTTAAAAACAGAATTGAAAAATAAACAATGATGATTTTCGACTGTGTGCTTCGAAGTAAAATGTTCGTTCCCATCTAAATCCGAGGCCCTCGCGTCCTCGAGCAAATAAACTAGCCGGGGACCGAAGGAGCATCGGGGTGCGCATGCGCAGGGGCGAGAGACGTTGAGTTTTACGAGCGTCCGTCAATATGCTCGCGGAACGATGCAACAGCAGCGGTAACTGGCAGTGCGATATATCAACAAGACACGCAGTTGCATCGCTGCTGGCAATCCGGAGGCAAAGTCTTTCAATCTCTCGGGCGCATTCTCTTTGGCGCGAATGAAAATCAAAGGGGGCGGATAAACGACGAGGAACGCGGCGTCGAGGAACGTCGGGAGGAGGCGGGGAACGATGGAGCAGCGCGCATCAGAAGGAACACACATTTGCTTAACGCGGTGGCCGCTTTAGTTCATTCGAATTCAAAGCATACATCCCCGGCGCGCATGCGCGCATGCGCCAGCGAGCGAACCGGCAACGGGAGAGCCAGTCGTGTACGCATTGCCAAGCCGTCTCATATAGCATACAAAATATTACATTTACATATTGCGAAACCATAACGCGTACGCTGCACTCTTGCTGATGTACCGTGTATATTCACGTCAGAACTGACGTGCTCACTTACTTTGTAATATAGGCTCAAGCTGGACCGAGAACGCGCATGCGCTGTGACGTTCTTACGTGAAATTCAACAAGGAAGAATTTTTTTTTGCTCGGTGATTTATTTACCAAAGTAATCACCGTCTGACGTTTATATTTAATTCTGTTTACGAGAGCGCGAAAAAGTGCTGAATAACTTATCGCGGCTGGAAACTCGCGAAGGGAATGAATTAAGAAAATTACTAAGAATTTTCAAAGTTGCTGACCAAAGATCGTTGACTTTTCTTCGAGTTTCAGGTAATTTCTATATGTTCGCGATAATCGGCCGGTGCTTAATTATACGCGTTTTTCAAGCCACAGTCGGCACGCAGTCGGCGGTAAGTCGTAAAAAACGGCTGTTAGTTGCTCGCCAAACCACGTTAAGGTGTTGTAATTATATAGTTTATTATTGCAATAGGATAATTTTAACGAGAATCTATCGGGATTTAATGCTCACCTACGAAGCGACAAACGTCGAAAAGGAACTTGTTTTAACCACTGAGGTAAATGAGAACACGCGTATACGTTCGTGACGTTCGTCACGTTGGTCAATCGTCAAACCGAACTGTTCTAGTCTTGTCCGTGATATCATGGGTATCCGTAAATTCTAATCTCACATTCGTTACACTATACATGTAACGATGCGAAGATTTATTATTCTCATTCTTCCAAAAATGTATTTTTTCCCGTCTTCGTTAAAATAGCCACATTTCTTGCGTGCAATACGGGCGGAAAATGGCCTATTTTTGACCAATGATCATTACTAACCTGTGCGCATGCGCAGTACAGTTCCATTACTCCCTGGGGAGTAATAGTACTCATTACTCCCTCTGCAAGCGCTATTATTCCCGGGGAGTAATGGTCATTGGCGAATATCACGATTTTGCGACGCAAGAAATGTGGTTATTTTAACGAAGTCGGGAAAAAAATATCGTATGCGACAAAGGAGGAAGTGCATTTTCCTTCCTTGTGGCATAATATACTATATTTCCCGGGTACGCTAAAAAGGCACTATTTCATGCCTGCGACGGGGGTGGAAAGTCGCCGATTCTTGACGAGCATACAAAAAAGTGATTAAAAAAAATAAAAAATAAAATAATTTTAAAAAGTGATTTTTTTTAATCCAAAAAATAGAAAATTGCAACAAAAAAATCCGGTTAGTTACCCCTATAGATTCCTGAAAGCGGCTCTACAGCTAAAGACTGTGCCGTTGCAGGCATAGAAATATGGCCACTTTTTAGTATAGTCGGAAAAAGTAGAGTATGCCACGAGGAAGGAAGTGCACCTCGTGCGAATGTCTGCGCTCGATTCGCTCGGGCATCAAACTTCACACTCAGTGAAAAAACGAACTTTCCTCCCTTCTAGCATAATATACTATGAAGTCGATATGAAATACCGCAGTCATTATCGAAAATTGTAATGAACTTTTTTTTATTCATCCGAATTTTTCCGATAAAAAATGAGCGCCGTTGAAAAAAAAAACGTTCATTGGAAAATTGCAACTATCGCGCTGGCACTCGCAGTCGTGTCGCTTCCTCTCCAAAGGTGCGGTGCATTTATTTATGGAATTAGATTCCGATTGCGGTGAGTTTACGGTCGGGAAAGTTTTTCGTACGTCCCGATAAGTGCTACTCATCGCTTGCCGCGGCATTCCACGATCGCGGCCCTCGCGGATATCTTGCACCGCTGCCAAATATCTCACGACAGAATTACGATCTGTAAGAGTGCCGAGAGCAATGCGTTTCAGCGACTATAAATAATTTTTGCGGGCGCCACGGCTGCTGAATGGCGGTAAATTCGTGCCTAAATACGCGTTTCGACAACGATTCGTGAGCGGTTGTTCGATTTGGCAGCGAAGTGCGAAATCGCGAAGCTTGCCAAGAGCTCGATGCCACATAGGCAAAGACGGACGTTGAAACGTGCGTGAGTAGATATACATACATAATGAGTTGAGTGAAGTGCCTGTGAGTGGTCTCACACAGACACTCATACACGGTCACACTGCCAGTGTCTGTGAATGAGTGATGTCTATATTAGTGATGTCCAGACTATGAGTGTCTGTGAGTGAACCCGAATAGAAATTTTCACGCGTTACATCGGGCCCGGATAAGGTCCTGAGAAGGGCCTGATAAGGCCTTATCAGGGCCCGATGTAACGCTCCAAAATTTCTACTCGGGAAGTTCAGTCTACGAGTGTCTGTGAGTGAAGTTCAGTCTATGAGTGTCTGTGAGTGAAGTTCAGTCTATGAGTGTATGTGAGCAATGTCGAGTCTGTGAGTGTCTGTGAGCAATGTCCACTCTATGAGTGATTTCATGTCTATGAGTGTTTGTGCGTGGTGTCCACTCTATGAGTGACGTCATGTTTATGAGTGTTTGTGCGTGATGTCCAATCCATGAGTGATGTCTGGTCTATGAGTGTCTAAGAGTGATGACCCGTCCATGAGTGATGACTATGCGTGTCTGTGAGTATCTGTGAATGATGTCTATGAGTGTCTGTGAGTGTTGTCTATGAGTATCTGTGAATGATGTCTACAAGTGTCCCAGGGTGATGTCTATGGGTCTCTAGCGGTACCGTACTTAATTATTATGTAGATAGCTAATTCTCTCACAATTCGAAACCTCTGAGCGAGTTAGTAACCGTTGCAGCCGCTGATCCGTCGAACCGGGAAATCCTAGTGGACCGTCGTTTGCGTCGTTGCTTCTATTCAAATACACGCGTAACTGCCATAAATCGCACAATTTATATTTCTCGCTGTAATATCGTGAGCGCGTTACGTACACACCTTGGCCTCAATATGTTGTGCACCGGGTGCGGGCAGGTCCGTCGTCGATTGGCATAGTACGTTTCTTCTGGTACACCGCTCGGTACACTTTGCGTGTAATTGGTAACGTGAGAAGTCCGTGTCTATTTCTACGCTGCACACGAGGATCGTATAGTACCCGGAGTCGGACTCGAGTATCTGCGCTCTTACGCCGTGGAAACGAAGCATATCTATATATATGTATGTATGTGTATACATACACATGTGGGTATACACAGGAACACCGTAATAACCCTGTCTAATAGCTTGCCGAGGCAGAGGTGAAAAAGAACGATACGAAAGGGTTCCCTCAGCGTGTATTGCAGCCACCGAGTACAAGATCGACCCAGTCAATGTATGCACTGCCGATCTACTCTTGCACGGTCGATTCTAATTAGAAAGGTGTATATCGGAGTTCCCGAGTCTCGCGACTTTCATCAAACAAAGACGACGACGATTCAAGGCCCTCTATCATTCGCGCAAACCAGACTTCCACGCCAATCGTAATGAGCTCGTACAATCATATTCAGCATCGGCGCCATACATATACAAGGTGCTTTAAAATTTTTGAAACATGTAAATAAAACACCAGTAACTCATTCCGAGTGTAAAATTGAATAGAATCTTGCTTTTGCAATTTTCTTTAAAGATGCATAGTTTTCGATTTAAGGAGGTTTTACTGTTCTCGGACAAAGAGGCGCATGCGCGATAGATCATCCGGACGACTGAAAGCTTTGCGCGCTCGTATCTCGAGAACCGTCGACCGGAAGAAAATTGTTCCGGAACAATGTTTGCTTGGTTTTGAGCACTGAATATGAATCTTCAATTTGTTGCGACAATTTTTAGGACACCCTGTACACATCCAACTTTATTATTCAACGCAGTGGAATAGCAAATAGTTGCGGTTTCGATCACGGCTCACGATTATGATTCACGGTGTCTGCACACCTTTTGCGCGGTCCCGGGGCACATAGCCGGGTTTTTTTTATCGATACTAACACTCGCATGTAATGTATGTGTAACTGCTAGGTGCAGCAGGATTGATATTATCGAGATTATGGAAACAATTCACGCCCCGGCCTGGTACAAAAGTTACCTTCGATTCAAATTATTATTTTTTTTTTCGATGATCGCAGTGACTGTGCATCTGGAAAGCTGCGAGTGCACGCAATTTGAGATCGCGCCATCCGAACGAGTAACTAAACTCAACAAAAAAAAAGAATCGTGGAATATCCGGGACCGATTCGTAATACACAAATCGAATTTCCGTTGATTTCGCTATTTGATTGCAACAGCACCGGATTTATGCGATGACGGTCGTGCAAGGCACTTCCTTCAGCACTCGGTTTGTCTAAGCACTCGGTTTGCCTTAAAAAAAAAAGAAGAAAAAGAAATCGATGTATCGCGTGCTCCGGGCGGGTTTCCGTGTTGCAGGGCAATGAATCTCGATTCCAATATCGCCCGAGTCCAAATGAGATTGCACCCATAGGTGGAAAATTAATCAGCGATATCTCGCATGTTCCCGTAATCCGTATAACTTACGCATGGGCTTTATTTATATTATTCATTGCTGCGCAATACTGCCTTACAATCTTAACCTACGCCAACTCGCGCAGGCGAACGCTGGGACGCGTATGCACCGGACATTGCACTGGTGGTTGAAACACCACAATTTGTCGCCTACGCAAAATCAGAGGTATCTATCTCGCGGCCGGCATGCCCGATTCGGATTTACCTGCTGCAACCGAGAGAGCACTGATAGAACGCGACGGAAAATCCAGGTAGCGACTACATAACGTGCATTTGTATATAAACGTACAGAGGAGTGAGGCACAGCAGGGATAAAGGGGAAAAAACGTTGATTACAGTTTGTATTACCAACCGTGGTGTTTCAAATCATCTATAACACTTTTCTGAGATGTAATCTCCGTTCGTGCACTATACTGTCCAGTAAAAAAGAAACAAATCTCCTCGTGTCTAAAAACAAACGAGAGTTTCTGTTATTTTTCCCGACAAAAGCATTCCATATACATCGATGGCGCAAGTAAAATGCTTCTCATTTCGATAGAAGTAACAGAAACGTTCGTTTGTTTTTAGACACTTGCGATTTTTTTTTAAATCCAGGATTACAAGCATCGTACGGAATATAAACATATATTAATATTTTTTTGTAAATGGTTAGAAGCCTGCGGAAATTGAAAGCAATCCCAACCCATTCTGAAATTCACACATGTTTCACGTTTTTCACGTTTCACACTGATGAAAGGATATTCTGTGAAATTTTTAGCAGAATGCACAGTCATACTTGTTGAAAAACAATTCTTTTTTTTTTTTAAGCTTCTCGCATTCGAAAAATTTTGAAAAAATGTATGAAGATAGTTCATCGAAAATTGCATCTTTTTTGTAGACGACATTTTTTTGTACGACCACAAGTTTCAGAGATATAATAATGAAAAATATCAACACGCCAATCTTCTAACTTCAAAACCAGAGCCGATGAAAATCTGAAAAAAATCCTCGGTACCCACACTATCCAATACTACAATAAGCTTTCGGGCTATTCATCTTGACATGGAACACCCCATAAGGTAAACGACCCAGCTTCCGCCACCTTTAGTTGAGCGACCCAGTTTTTGCCATCTTCAATTATTAAATGAAACATATTATAAAAAAATATACGTATTGCAGCATTAATCAAGAGTAAAATCCGCTCTTCAACATGACGTCAATTTCTGTTGCATTAAACGAAACCTCTAATATCTCTAATTTCGGTTGAAAAAGTACACCGAAAAAAAATATCATTGATTCAAGAACAGTGACATTTGCGGGCTGCCATTGATACATGTAGTCAGTCTAATTATTATTTTCATTCAGACAATTATATATCAAAATGAGCCAATGTCTATGAAATTTATGAGAAGATATGTAATAGTTTCGTTATCATGCGTCGTTATGTCAAGCAAAATAGACTCGAAATAACAGCGTATGCCCATTGCAGCCCGCGAGTGTCACTGTTCTTGAATCGATGATATTTCTTTTTCAGTGTAGCAGCGATCGCTCAGTTCCTTTTTGGGTAATTTCAATGATTTTTTTTTCGAACGAAACGCTTCAACCCCGACCCTGGTAACCCGCCCGCATAGCCACGGGCGCACAGCTGCGGCGAAAAGGAGCAGCTTAGTGTGATGTTACCAAAAAAAGGTTTGGTAATATCAAACTAAGCTGCAGTTGCGGGTGGCGAAAGAAATATTTGGTCGATTGAAGGAAATATTTAGTTGACTGAACGAATACTTAGTTGTTCGACCGAATATTTAGTTGCTTCAACAAATAGTTACTTGGACGTAATAAACATTTTGTTCAATTGACCAAATATTTCTTTCGCCACCCGCAACCACAGTTTAGTTTGATATTACCAAACCTTTTTTTCGGTGCGGTTACTTCAAGTCTATTTTGCTTGACATAACGACGCATGATAATGAAACTATTACATATCTTCTCATAAATTCCATACACATTGGCTCATTTTTATATATAGTTGTTAGAATGAAAATAATAATTAGACTGAATACATGTGTCAATGGCAGCCCGCATCGAGAAAAAGGATGGTATTTCCTACTATAACGAAAAGTTCCCAGGGGGGACGTCCGTATAGATAGTTTGTGATAGTAAATATTCAATTGATTAAACTATAATTATAGTTAGAACTATAATTTTTGGTCATTGTCGTAACTACAAAATGTAGACTCCCCCCTTGGGAACCATTTACTATGTAAGTTTTTCTCAGTGCGCAAGTGTCACTGTTCTTGAATCAATGATATTTTTATTTCAGTGCAGCAGCGATCGCTCAGTTCCTTTTTGGGTAATTTCAATGAATTTTTTTTGCGAACGAAACGCTTCAACCCCGACCCTGGTAACCCGCCCACATAGCCACGGGCGCACAGCTGCGGCGAAAAGGAGGAGTCGGCCGGAGATCGAGTTCGCTCGGAAAACCCGTCGCACTTCCGTGTGCCGACTGCCAAGCGGAGTGGATACGCGCGAAGGGGTCGAGAGAGATAGCCGGAGCTGCCGCGGCCTCGTCGTTCCGGAGAGCATAAGTACCGGTCATAATACGGGCGTCGACGGTCGCGTGTAAGCGTGCATAGTCTAATGGTACACAACTTCGGATCGCTTCGGCTTGGTTTTGGCTTACGTAGATGCGACCGCTACGTAACCCGTCGCGTCTCCATCGCGGACGACGGAGTGAGGTGTACTGGCCGAACGGCAAACGGCCCTCTCGTCTCGTCACGCACCCATGCACGCCCATGTGCTCGCGTAAGCGCGTCAGCAGGCGCCACCGAGACGTGTTTCTGTATGCGTCAGCTCTCCGTCCCTCCCGCCGACGGCCTATGTATTTTTACACTGTACCGAACGCCGGCGGGTTAGACGCGAGACTGTGTGCGAACGTCCGGCGCCTCGGGCGACGTACGAGCTCTTGTAAAAGACAAATGTAAGTGGCGCCGGTTTTCACCCTGTAAGTCTGTATGACGGGGAATCGTGGTCATGCGTCTGCCGGCCTGTGCTCGTCTACCTTATTTCGTTATCGAGTGGGAGAGATGTGTTGACCCGGGTCTCGGGAGCGCTCCGATTGTCGGGGAAACACTTTTGCAACGGTGGTCGCGGCCGAACTCGGCAGCGTGACTGGGCTCCGGAAGTCGGTCCGAGCGGACGCTGCTCGAGCACGGCGGAAGGGCATGTATTTTTGGGTGCGGGGTTTTTTTTTTTTTAAGCAAAATCAATTTAAAGAAAAAGTCAATTTAAAGTGGGCTGAAGGACTTAGGTCGATGGCCTATTGGCAATAAAAATAGCATTATGAAGTGTAAATAATCGTCAAAATGTACCAGCATTCATACCGTGTAATATATTGTCAATAAATACATTTACTACGGCTACTCAATTTAAAAAAAAAGTCCGACGTTCCAGCGTGTGAAACGCGCCGGTTTTCTCTCCATATGACGAATAATTATGGACACGGCTCTTCACCGCTGGTAATCCTCTACCTTATTTCGTAATCAAACACAGCATAAAAGTTTCCCGAGTTTCGGGAGCGCTTCGATCATCGGGAAACACTTTTGCAACGGTGATCGCGGCGGAACTCGGGAGCGTGACCGGGCTCTGGAACACGGTCCGAGTGTACGTTGCTCGAGCACGACGGAACGGAATTTATTGTTGGGTTTGCGGTTTTTTTTTTCGATTCTTTTAATTTAAGAAGAAAAGTCGAAACCTGATTTTTGTAGTTATCAAAGTGACTTATTTTCTTTTTTAAACAAAGAAACATTTCAAGTTTGAGAACGGTAATACTTTTATTATTATTATTATTATTATTATTATTATTATTATTATTATTATTATTATTATTATTATTATCCAAAGCTGACGTATTTTTATTTAATTTTTTCCCCCGACAACAAAGTATCCAGTATTTCGATTTGCACTTCTCTATTTTTAATATTTCCAATTCGCAGCAAATCCACGCAAAGAATAGCGTTGCAGTCAGAGCCGCGGGAAACTGCACCACGGCAGTGAAGTCTCAATCCCGTTTTTTCCATCGTCGCCGAGTGTCCGCGTGAGAAAGAAATAAAAACAAAACAAAAAACGCCGAGAATTCGCAATATATGCAGTGTTTATGAGCGATAGTGGATCGCAGTGCAAACTCTATCGGCGTTTATAGCCGAGATAATGGAATGCGATAATTAGCTTCGAGACTTCCCAAGTTCATGCGTGCCATATAGGCGCGCCGTCTGGAATACCGCCGTTTCACGGCTGCGCGTGTAGTCGCGCGCGAATGCGCATGCGCTCCGCGGCCGGCGCGCTATCGCTATACAGATATCGCGCGCGCGGTCTTCCTTCGGCGTAACGTCTCAGCGCGAGGGATGCCGACGATATAAACCGAAAGATGGATACACGCAGGTTCACCGGCGAGATCGCCGCGCTTCGCTGACTCGGCGCCAAGCAAACATTTGCATTTCCACTTAATACCTCATTCCCTCCCGGGCGCTTGAATGATGATCACTCGTGCAAACCAGCGCTGCGCTATAAATCGAGTAAAATTTTAAGCGTTGCATAACACCGGCTAATGCAAACATCGAGCGCTCGCGCAAGAACTCCGGCTCGAAGTGATTAAAAAAAAAAAGTTGTTGAGCACAGATTCGCACGCGACAAGTGTCATAATAACTGAACGCCGCTTCGATACGATTTCATGCTGCGCGCACTATACGAGACAGCTGACTCCCGCGCATGCGCGCGCGCAGAGACGAGAAGCGACCCGCCGTTACGCACCGTCGCGTATCGCGCTCGCACAATAGAATTGACACTATAATGATATAATTATTGGCGCGATCGTGTAACAGGATAATCGCTTCGTGCTGCATCGCACTGCGTTACCGAGAGCGTTTTTCACTTCTAAGGCCGGCCGATCAAGATGTCCTCGGTTACCGATAATTAGGAACTGATTTGCATTCGTGCTCTGCGCCGTGCGCGAATCGAAAAAAACTCGGAGTTTATTTTTAGCGGAACGGGACAGTTTTTTTTTTATGTACCCTAGGACGAAGCCTCTTAAGATGAAGTGGGACGGCTGTGAGTGCGAGAGAGGGAGACTGCTGTAATTTTCGCATGAACTTTCCTCAATGGTGCTAATTGGCTTTTAGTTAGATTAGCTTAATTGAAAAAAATGCATTACAGTCTCCGATAATTATTTTTTTTTTACCTCACGCGAAGCTGCACTGCACAGTAAGAAATAATTTCGTAAAGACGGAATACGAAGTTTCGTAAAAATAATTTTCTTAAATAAGCGACAAACTCGTTGGTTCAGGCTAGAATATACAAACCTGTCCTTTTATTATCAATTTCATTAACAATTTTAGTTTGTACTTTTGTTTTTAAAACTAGAACCGGATGGTTGCGAAAGGAAAATTAACACATAAAAAATTGTAGACGCTTATGGACAATAAATTGTAAAAGGTACAAACTTTTTTTACTGTGTGACAATAGTTTCCTGTAAGAATTTTCTTTTGAACGGTACCGTTTTAATTACCGTGAAAAAAAAATTACAGTTTCTGTTATCGACCCGGACGGGGTTGGGCGAAAGTGTCCAGCCCAACAAAATTTCGGCGCCACAAAAAGATAACCAAAAGAATGAAAATATAATGCAACAATCTACCTTGTCCCACACGAGACAGAATAAATAATTGTCATAATACATTTCCATTTCTCGTTATCATTTCCAATACATTGCATACATGTTTCGCGCAATTATCTGCCCGACATCGCCTGATATGAAAAGATTTATCGTTTCTCCGAGTGCATAAACATTATTATGCGCATCCACAACCTACGTACAGCTTATACATGCATATCTTTATACATGTATAAGCAAAATAGTGAACTCACGAAAAGATAACAATAAAATGAAAATGTACTGCAACAATCTACACTGAAAGAAAATATCAATGACTCATGTAAAATTGTCGCTCGCGGACTGACAAAGAAAATTGTTGTTTCAATTCTTACAATTCCATACGGGATTGAAATTAATTGAATTTAAAAAGAAAATTCTTTGGCAGCCCGCGAGCGAATTTTTTTTCAGTTTACCTTGTCCCACACGAGACTAGAGATTTGCCGTGACGATCATTTTTTGTAAGCGTCAATTGACCAAAAAGTCACCGTTAATTGGCCGTCTTTTTTGGTTTCAGAAAATGTGTGTTGTGCCATTACCGTCAATTTTTATCGGGGTCACAAATATGGTCAAAACAGCGAAAAACATTTATCTAGTTGGGACTGGACCGTCATTTTTTTTTGTCACAAATTTGGTCAACTTTATAGCAATCTTGGTTGGTTTCAACCGAATACTTCCTCCTTGACCTCGTAATCATTCGTATTTTCAATTTATATCAATTAAGCAATATTATGAAATGAATGCAAAATATTTTTTTTCTGTTTAACTAGATTGGTACTTTGTTAATGTTTAAGTCAGGACCGTGAAGGTTTTTAGAGTTAATGTCGCTGTTATCGCAGTGCGGTCATTTCCGGAGCCGTCAATCGACGGTCACGTGACAGTCAATTGACAAAAAAAATGACCGGTCACAAAATCGGCGCGCATCTCTACACGAGACGGAGTGAATAATTATCATCAGACATTTCCATTTCTCGTTATCTTTTAAAAAATATATACATGTTTCACGGCACCAACTGTCCGACATCGCCGATCGCCGGGTATGAAAAGACAATTTATCGTTTCTCCAAGTGCATAAACATTGCTATGCGCATCCACAATCTGCGTACAACTTATCCATTTATAAGCAAAATAATGGACCCACGAAAAGATAACAAAAAAAATAGAAATATAATGCAACAATCTACCACGTCCCACACGAGACAGACTGAATAATTGTCGTAATACGTTTCCATTTCTCGTTATCTTTTCCCATACATATTCATGCTTCGCGGAATCATCTGTCCGACATCGTCCATCGCCAGATATGAAAAGACAATTTATCTTTTCTCCGAGTGCATAAATATTACCATGCGCATCCACTATCTGGGTACAACTTAGACCCACATATCTACGTACTCATATATTTTATCTATAAAACATGATTTGCCTTCCACGGCTTCTCGGCTACTTCCCCGAATTAGATAAGAGCCCGAGTCCTAGCTCGACACTCCAAACGGACACATACATATATATATATATATATATATATATATATATATATATATATATGTATATTTATTTATTCAGTGAAGAACGCCGGACTCGTGTCTCATGTCCAGCGGCGCTTGGCTCCGTTTTCCGCATATATTCGAAATAAATATCTTCGGACGAGCCGTCGAGATATGTAACTCTGACGTCTTTCCGCTCGCGGTAAGTAAGCACTCGTCGTCCATTCGAGTTGACTCTCGGACGATGGAGTGCATAATACAGGCTGGCCCGAGGAGTATCGAGGAGCTCGGGCTTCGAGGAGAGCGCGGATAGAGAGAGCGAGAGAGAGAAAAGGCAGGAGAGCCTCGCGGAATATCGCGTGTACATATGTGCCCATGCGCTATGTACTCCGCTATCCGCGCGCCTAGCCGGCGCCCGGCACCGCCGACGCCCCGCGTCCGGCTCTCGTCGCGCTCTTTCCGTCTCCGCTGTACTCACCAACGTTTCGTCTACGTATGCACCGTGTGTGTACACACATAATACCGCACTTCGTGCCGGAGTTTCGCACACTATACTGGCTATCGTCAGGCCGCGAACAATCCGAGGCCCCTGGCCAAAGCGGCGTCTCGCTACTCGCCGGCACGAACTACGAAATTTCAATATTTATCGTTACGTTAACGACAGGTATATATTTTCGGCACGACAGGTCAAACTAACGAGAGACCGCACTTCGGCACGACAGGTCAAACTAACGAGAGACCGCACTTTTCGAGCGCGACCTATTTCAGACTTCGGTTCGACGAGTCGAGACTGTGGGAATCGTTATTACGGGAAACTTACAGTGTTGACATTTAAAACGGTTTAAAAATGTTGATTTTTTTTTTTTTTTTTTTTGCTGAAAAACGAGCGAGAAAACTTATTACTTAAGAGAGATGCTTAATAATAAGGAGGAAAGAAAATTATTGTTGTTCAAAGTCGGGCGAGCGTTCAAACATAGATAATGCATTTTTAGGAAACTTTTTTTTATATTGTTTACGACGATTTTAATAAAATGTAAAATAAGTTTTTCACTTTAATATCGCGAATATCGAACGCGATGACTTTGGACTTTCTTATTAAATTGACGATGGATTTAATTGTTTTTAAAATTGTTATACAAAAAAAAATAAGAATAAATTGAGAAAATTCGATCAAAAATTCATTCGTTTGTCAATTTTGTAATTTCCGTCGTGTACGGTGTACGTAAAAGGGAAAGTATTGTAATTAAAAACCGCAATACGATAGCTATAGATAATAAAAAAAACTGGCATGTATTTTTCCGTTATGTAGACCAATCGAAAGCATCGCGTTATCTGAATTTAATAGAGATGAATCGATCGATCGTCATCGAGAACGAACACGGTATTCCCCCCCCCCCCCCCCCCCCCCCGCTCTCGACCGACCGCATCGTTCCGCGGTTCCGCGATGAGAGCGCGAACACGTGCTCACCGCCTTCCCCCTTATATGCACTATGTACTTCGTTTCTTCGACCCCTCTTCAATTCGGATAAAATTACAAGTTGCCGGTCGATCTCTCGCTTTGCGGTTGTATCGGCGATTGAAAATTAATACCGGCCACGAGAAGAGGTGGGAATTCGATGGATAATTCGAGCGATCAGTAATTGATCGATAGTCAATCAAGTTACATTATATTTAAAAACAAAAAAAATGTTTTTACATGCAGTATTTTAATTACAGATTTTAAAATGTATTGCAGCAACTAAAGAATAACTGAAATATCGAATCTACGTATAAAACAAGTTTGTACTTTTTACAACTTATTGGTATTTTTTATTTGTTAATTTTCCGATCGCCCAATCCGGCGGTACTTGTACGAACAGAAGTGCAATCTAAAATTGTTATCGTCACAGGAAATAAAAGGATGGGTTCGTATATTGAAACTTTAACAAACGAGCTTCGCACTTATTTAACAAAATTATTTTTACGAAACTTCGTATTCCGATTTTACGAAATTATTTTTTACTGCATATTTCTATCTATAGTCTTTAATATATATAATCTTATAATCTTAAACATTATAATCTTTTTTCTATTTATCTATAATATCGAATCTATAGCATATCAACCGTAGTTGAAACATCATTGTAGATTGAAATATAAATTAAAAAAAAAAAATTTCCAACACATCTCCGCAAACATTACATGCTCGATCTTGGAAATTTTTAAAGTTATTCTTCGTAAGTAAAATTTGATACTTTATTATTATAAATAGTGTTTCAACAGCAGTTGAAATACTATAAGATTCAAAATACATTAACCAGAGAATAAATACAACATTTTACTAACGAATGATTTTAAAAAAATCTCCAAGAACGAGTATGTAACTTTTACAAGAATATATTTAAAAAGCAAATAAAAAAAGTTCAACTTTAGAATAAATTTCAAATCACTCGAGGGTAGTGGACGGCCTCGCGAGTTAGGTGGAAATCGCGACGGAAATAGAGGAAAGTAAGTAGAGTAAGAGTTCTCCGAGTCTCGGCGAGGTTTGTTGAAGAAACGTGACTCTGCCTGCGGAATCAGAAAACACACATGCACACGGAATACGCGGCTCTCCGTTATTAATTCCGCCGATATCGTAAAAACTGGTACGGGTCTCGTCGGACATCGGCACGAAACAGGAGCACCGCGAGTGTTGCATAAGCGCTAATGGCTCTCGGTATATACGAATTGGTAATTTACGAGGTCCCGGGCACGCGCCTCACGTCCCTCGTTATTGGACCATACTTTCTTTGCCGCTTGCGCTGCGAACGCCGACGATCGTTTGTGCCGCGCGAGGCTCTGATATACAGAAGTAGATGTAACGCAAACCCATTGTTGTCACTTGTGGCGACGCGTGCCTTTGATAGTGTGACTTTCAATCGCGCCGATTCGATTGCGGAGAAGCGTTCTCTATATGCAAGATCGTCGATACTCTATATGGAAGATCGTCGCAAAGGTTGACACATTTTAGATGTCGAACATTATGGTTGTCGAACACTATAGTTTTCGAAAATTATAGTTGTCGAACACTATAGTTTTCGAAAATTTTAGTTGCCGAACATTATAATTGTCGAACATTATAGTTGTCGAACCTTGTAATTGTCGAACATTTTAGTTGTTGAACATCTTATTTATGAAACATTTTAGTTGTTGAACATCTTATTTATCGAACATTTTAGTTGTTGAACATTTTATTTATTGAACATTTTAGATGTTGAACATCTTATTTATGGAACATTTTAGTTATCGAACATTCTAGTTATCAACCGATCGGAAACCTTTTTTCTTCTCCAAAATTTTGATCGAATATCGAAAGTTTGTTGAAACGATTTTCATAGATACATATGTTTTCATTTAATTTTAGCAAATTTTGAGTCGCTCCAAGGAATATTTGATAGCGCCTTATCCGGCAAATTACCGGAACGTTTTAGTTTTATCGACGAGCGGGAACTTTTTACAAAATTTCTATAGTTTCTATTTTGATCGTTACACCACGCGTATCAGAATCATTGAATAATCCGGGAACAGAATACCGATCTTGGCTGCCCGCGAAGATGAACGGGTTTCTCAATACGGACTTACTCGTGAGTGAAATGTCGATCGAAAAAAAAAAAAAAAACGTGCGAAGGAAAGAAAGAGAATAAACGGTAAACGAGTGCACACGTACATTTCGAAAAGCATCGAAGCGTGCAGCGCTCAGCCCTCTCTCGATCACTTAGCATATTCAATCCACTTATCGCTTATCTCTTTATTTCTCTTTCCCGTTCTTCGGGACGAGATGCAAATACGAATCGACGCCTGTTGTATTGCCTATCGGCGCGAAAGAAAGGGGGATAGATAGGAGTCTCGCGCGAACATGGTTTATCGCTCCCGTCCGCGCACTGGGCACTCTCGTGTCGCGACCTTAATACTCGGAATCTATTAACGCACATTGTACTAAACATATATACCGATCGAATGATGGACCGAAAGGAAAGAAGAAAAAAACGAGCGAACGATGTTATTCGAGTTGTGATAATTTTTCTTACCCTCGTTGTAATTCGATTAAAAGCAAAACGAAACAAAAGTTTACTGAAAAGAGCCGGTGATATATAACTGAATTTTTATCTATGTCGTGTACCTTATTGCAGCCTGTTTGAAAACATTAAATATCACTCCTCCCGCGACAAAAGCACAATGAGAGATACGCGGAAGGAGAGTAAACACAGTGTGCTCTCTACTGGGATTTAACCATTTGAAGCACGGTATATCGCATGTGATACACCTCTTTGAATTCAGAAAAAATACATTAAGGTAGTCCTTGCGAATAGCGTTCACTTCGCATAAGTTTCAAAGAAATGAGAGGGAATTGCAAACACTTCTGGACGGTATAAAAATCTGAAAAATCAAGCATAGTAAAGGTGCTGAAGAGATTAATTTTACATAACAATAATTCGAAAATGTTATTAACAAATTGATGAAAAATAAAATTGTTCAACAAATCTCCCGGAAGCTTAACCTTTTTTTTTATGAAAGTGCTTCGTTCAGTTTTCTGAATACGTATGAATTTTTTCAGATTTTTAAATTCACTTTGAAGTTTTTTTTATATGGGACAAGTGTAGAAAGTCACAAAAAAAATTGTATGTGAAAGGGCATAATTTGTATAATTTTTACAAAGAGAAATATTTCGTTCGCGAGTAGCGGGGCGCATGCGCGGACAAGGGCGAGAAAGTGTGCGACAGTTTCACCGATTGTGACCAGTGCAGCTGAATGATATACCGAAAGATACGCGTATGTCTTTACATAGGCAGTAAGACGACCCAGTAAGACATACTTTTCAATCTAGCGGCGTGTACAGAGCCAACAACGTTGATGTTTGCTCGCGTCTGAAGAGTCTTCACTCGCTCTGTACGATGGGTGGGCAACAGTTTGTTTTGCATTTTTAACTGGAATGCTCCTTTATAAAAACTCTATGGGCATTGTTCAGAGTTTGCATGAAACCAATTAAAACATCATGACGATGCCCAATTATCCGCTGGATAATCGGTCGTCGTCATGCTTACTGTTATATCATTTATTTTGCATCGATAATTCAAAGGTGTGTCCATAAATTCTCGCTTCCACTTGTTTCATTATTTTTATCCCTCCGAAGCATAGTATTGATTTTCAAAACGATAAGAAAATATAATACCTTAAATAATAAAAAAATATATATTAAAAAAATCTCAAACAAACGAATTGACCCTACGAGGATGGTCGACTAATTTACCAATGTTCCGTTAAATGGTTTACGAAGCAGTCATAACATAATACACAATAAAATAGTTACGGACGTTTCTCGTCCACAAACCTCGCACAATAATTTTCTTGATAACGTTACCGAAAAAAATGTTTTATTTTTAAAAATTGTTTTGCTATTATTAAATTAACAGTCAGAGAATTGGTGCGATGTTCGTGGACAAAAAAAGAACTTTCTCAAAAGTATACAAATTGTTGTAAACTGTGTATCGAGCTCTCGCTGGGCTTAAGAATCGCGTCGTGTGCAAAGTAATCTTCAGCCCGGCCACAACCACAGTATCAAGCTCATTCGATTAAGATACATTGTCGTCGACAATAAAAAGAAAAAAAAAAGAAAAAAGTCTTACCGTCATTGTCAGAGCGTTCATCGGCATCGCTGAGTACCTCGTAGTCACCGAAATCCAGTCCAACGGACGCGGCTCTGGCGACGCCGGCCGTTAGGGTCGACGTGATCGTAGCGAAAGCGATCAAATCCCTCGGCCACATTTTCCCCCCCTCTATCACAGTTCTACGTACGTAAAAAAAGAAAAAAAACAAACTAAAAGCAAACTAAAAAAAGCTGTCCTTGCTCTTCGGAAAATGTTCAAATTATCCTCTCGAGAGTTCCTCCCTTCGTTCGGTCCGTGTCACGAGTTTGCATAACTCATTCGTCAACCGTTCTCGTTATCGGTTCGTCTCGTCTCGAACGAAAAGAAATTAGCCGATCGAACGTAGACCGAAGAGATACCGCGGTCGAGAGGGATAGCTCTCTGGAAGATCCGATCGGTGATTGCGCGAGGGCTACGCGAGTCCGCTGTCGCCGACACGGACTTTCATCTGCATATCGTTCGTAGCGATCTCTCTCTCTCACTCGCTCGGTTGCGCTCTTTCCGCGGCAGCGTGCGTCGATCGGAAACACCCTCCTCGTTACAGCGTACACGTACGACGACTTATCGGCCTGTATCTACAAGACTTTTCACCGAAGATCGAAGATACATATATACGTGTATATTCTCCGTGCTAATAACCGATAATCGATGTTCGGTTCGTGAATCGATCTCCGCTCGAGCGATGTCCGTCAACCATCGTCTATTGGTTTTCCCGTTCGAGCGCGCTTTTCACAATTCTCTTCACTCTCCGTCTCTCCCGCAGTTCGTTATTCGCCTCGTGCAATCGACTCTCGATCGACGATCTACCGATGCATAATCTTCCTTCTCTCCCCACCCTCGTTATATCAACGATAATACTGTTCGACAAAAGATCCGAAAACAACGAAACTTTTCTCGCTTTGGATAATGAATAAAAAAAAAACCAAAACAAAAGAAAAAAAACGTAACTCGTACGAGTAACAAAGTTGACAGGTTAGGGAACGCGGAGTAATCGTGGGGGAGGCTGCGCGCGTCCGTGCTGTGCGCGCTTCGGCGACCGACTGACTCACTGTACTCGAAAAATCGGACTTGGCCAGCCACGAAACGTCCACGACTAGCCAGCCGACTCCACTCGACTCTCACACAAAACTGCGCACGAGGCACTCGGCCGCCGGAGCCGAGCAAGAAAACACACAGGGGTTCCACTCGCTCTCTCTCATTTCTCCCCCCTCCGCCCTTTCCCGTTCTTTCCCGTGCCGCTATACACGTCTTTATCTCTCCCTCGCTGATGGTTTTTGAAGCGGCCCTCGTACCCTTCCTCTCTCATTGAGGCCTCGGGCTTTTGCCGGCGTTCGTGTGCCTCCGTGTATTTGTGTCGCTGTGTGTCGAGAGCAGCAGCGGTAGCAGAGCCGAACGGTGTACGTGTAGCGCGATCGCTGTGCCTGTGACCGAGAGAAGAACGGCGGAGACTACCGAACGCATAATGTGGCAAGCTGCGCGGCGATGTGTGCGCGCGGCACACACAGAAGCCTCCACACCAACACGCACGAAAATCCGTGTCCGATTGGCTGGACGGGAAGCGAGCGGGACGAGCGGCGGTGGGGATCGACGAAGAAAACGCCATGGCGCCTCGGGCACAGACGCCTGCAGACGCCACGAGAGCTGCGGAACGTTAACGCGTCTCGGTGTGTTTGCGTTGGTAAAGTGCAGCAGGACACGGACGGGGGAGACGAGCGCGCACACAACGAGCGTCGAAGCACGTGTGCGTCGCGGCGTACGGAACCGAGAGAAGCCAGTACCACAAGGGACACACGCTACTGTGTTATAGTTCAGCGAGGTATATGTGTTGCGATACGCTGAGTTAGAGAACCGGCCTGGCGCGGCCAATGAAAGCAAACTCGCGGCGCTTTTCGGTGCGGACGACCGTCACTGCTCTTCCCCATGCGTCGGCTCGTTTTAAATTTGTATTATGCGTCGTAATACTCTCGCGGGCGGGAACGTTTCTATTGTTCCGTCGGGGAGGCTGTCGAGGCTGGGTATTTATTCGGAGGATTTTTCTTTGACGAACGCTCACGGACGGGCGGACCTTGCGGCACTTCCGGTATCGGCCGTTGGCGCAGGATCTAGATCGAGGCTCCACCTGTCGGGAAGTCGTTCATCTATTTTTGTTTTTTTTTTTTATCTCATGGAATTGTTCTTTCTCTTGTTAATTATTCCGACGGAGTTCGAAAACCGTACGAATTACACCTGTTATAGTTGGCTGCCGAGGATATCGAGGTTGGGGAACGAATATGCAGGGAGCATTTATCTCTTCAGAGCCTCTGGGTCTCTTCAAACTGAAACTGCAGGAGACATTTCCGATCGAGTTAAGATATACATTTGGACTGAGGTGTATTTTTTAGTCATATTCTTGATTGCTGTTTTTTATATTACCGTCATATTTTATATAGACATTTTATATTATGGTAGGAGTGCAATCAGCCTTGTAAAATAAGCTACTTCTATTGTCAACGTTATGTTTGGTCGATATATTCCCATTAGATAGACACGGCGAAATGGCAGCAGTTGGGCCCAATATTTGCGATACGCACGGCACATGTCGCAAACATTCCTCCAACTGCGTCCGTTCGTGGCGCTTGTCTATATGGGTTAATATCGTCCTGTAAATGGGTTTATGCGCGTGAATATACAAATAAATAAGTAAATAACAAAAAAACTCTTTGTCGGACGTATGGGATCCCGAGTATTTGATGTATGTACTAGAGAAACTCACGAATTTCATTGTTACTCGTGTTAAAAATATCTGATAACCGAACAGCCCTTCGCGGCACCGCGGGGACACACTACAAAAAAATGGTGAACTTAATGTATCGAACTGGAAGTTTTTATGCAAAAACTGGTATATTAAATTTAATGTACAATTGTGATGGAAAATTAATATACCTTTTCGTTGAAATTACAGTTAATTATAAAAATTAAAGTACTTTCATAGTAATATTAAAGTATATTATTAAAAATAAAGTATTTCCAATGTTTTTAATACACTGAACATTACATGAAATTTGACATACCTGTTTTTGCATAAAAACTTCCAGTGCGGTACATTAAATTTCATACGAATTTGTTTTAAAGTGCACAATCTCACTAACGGAACTGAGGTGACCGTCGACAGACATCAAATAGACTAAAGCACAATGTGTACAACTTTGACTTACTCTAGACTCGCGTATAACCTTTATTATTTCAACGTCGTCGTTGCTGCAACTCTCGCAACTATCGTTGTATAGTCTTATTTATTTGATTTGTAGTTGCATGGGTATCGCTCGAGTCCATCAAATCAGAGTGGTATAAAGGTTAAAAGTTTGCAGAAAGCGACGGGTCTCATTCCAGTATACCCTCTCGTCGTAGTCGTGCAACTCGCAGACGCGTGTCTAGGCAAACCTAGTGCGACGCGGACTACGATGCAACTCCGACTGCGTGGTTGCACCAGTTTCGTTAGGGCCATAATAATCTTTCTATAAACAATTTAAATATGACAGAAATTAATTTAAAAAATTATTATTTCGTTCCCAAATAAGGAATCTTTATTTCATAACTACTTCATTTCTTAACGATAGCGAGACTTGTTCGCGTGAAGAATATACCCAGATAGACAAGCGCCATGAAAAGTAGCAATATTGGCGCAATATTCGTGCAGCACATGTCGCAATTATTGCGCCAACTGATACTATCTGCCCAGCTGTTTTTCCTGTAACCCTTGCAACCATCGTTGTATAGTCTTATTTATTTGATTTGTAGTTGCATGGTGATCGCTCGAGTCCATCAAAGCAGAGTTGCATAATGGTTAAAAGTTTGAATAAAGCGATTGGTCTCATTCCAGTATACGCGGAGTCTCGTCATAGTCATTGCAACTCTGAGATGCTTGTCTAGCGAACCCTAGTGCAACTGCGAATACGATGTAACTCTGAATCCGTGGTTGCATCAGTTCTGATAGGGTGGATATACTCGGGGCCAGGGTTCACCGGGGAATCGTTCGGTGTCTTCCAGAATCGTGCACGGAAGATAATACTCAAGTGCGAATAGTTTGTACAAAGTAGAGTTAAATTTAAATAAGTTCAATATATAATGGAACAGAGTCTGATTGAATGAAATTATATATGTTCAAATGAAATATACTTTCACTGTTTTTTATTGGAATCGATAGATCTAAGTAGTTATAAGACACATCTATATTTGAATACTTCTCAATCGAACCAAGGAAAAGGTTCCGATCAACGAAAAATCCGTTAACAAACAAATTGTAATTATTATAATCATTAACTAACATTTCCTTTTTTAAATTTATTTTCTGCAGAATAGCTGCACCAAAAACGGCACAGACTTTCATTACGCGCCGAGAATCGATGTGACGCAGAGGTTTCGTTTGGTTTCGAGTCGAGTCTCACGATGGTCTTTTTGGATAATATGAGCTACGAGGAAAGCCTCCCGCGGAGTTTCTGTTGGAAAACTTGCCGGATCCCCTGATGGCAAAGGAGAAAGAGAGGGGGGGGGGGAGGGTCAGAACAAGAGAAGTCGGAGCTCGCGTGCCAGTTGTTTCAAGTCCAAGATCTTTATCTCCGAAATATTCGGTGGTACTATATTATGCTGCTGCGTGGGGTGCACGAAGCAGCCAGAGAGAAAGGGAATGGCAGGCGAGCTCATCGTTCCCGTGCTGCTGCTGCAGCTCCATCTCTTCTTGTAGTCACCGTCCCCGTTTAGCGGGGTGATTGATTTTCGTGGAGCGCGGCGAATGCGGTGGTCGGGGACGGAGAAATAAGAAGCTCCCAGGCGGCATCCTCGAGCCTGCCCGTATTGGCGACTTACACAGAGACGAATCACCGACGAGTTTGATCGAGGGATCCACCTGGCCCCCATCAGACCCACCCAACACACCGACACCATCCTCAAACTCGTTTCGACATTGTACACAGCGGCCTTTCAATACATTTATGAGAACCAATTCACAGTCTATCGACGATCCACTTATCTCCCGTCACATCTGAATTTATAATGCGAACTATCCGTTCTACATTGTCCAATGATTTGTCTTGACGCTCTTAATGAATCGGAGCATCGTTTTTTTTAATCCTTGCGCTACTGCTGATACACAGTTTCTTTATTTTTTTCTCCCCCAGTTTTTGTGACATGGACTATCCCAGATAGCCAACTGTAGCACAGGCAAACAAGGGCAATTGCTTGCTACTAAGCTTTGCTGTTTGCTCGCCAGCAATATTGCAACAATAGTTTCTAGCTCGAGATTGCAGCATATTGGTAGCAAAAATCCAACAACGGTTGCTATAAGCTAATTTCGTATTCTGAAGTGGAAGTGAAACAACTGTACGTGCGAGAGAGATAGTTAACTTTATTCAATGGTGCTAATTTTTTTGAGAAAAAAATTAATCCGGTCCTGGTGCGAAATTACCTTGCGCATCCGGCTCAAATTTGCCTTTTCCTCAAAGAAATGAGCATCCTTGAGAATAGTTCATTACAGTTTTCATTACCGACCGCGATATTTCACTTCCCCTTAACAGCCGTGAAAGAGATCAAAATTCCTCATCACCGGCGTCTGATTACACATTTCCTCAATCAGCGTTATTGCCAATGATAACGAAAGCTTATTTTTTCATGCGATGAATGAGTTCGGTAATGGGTTGATAATTAATTAGGTTACATGATAATGAGTTATTTAAGAATTTGTTTTCCTAAGTGTAATGTTTGATTCATAATAAGTAACGCAACAATTATTGTATTACTTATAATACTCTGCAATTAATTTTTTTGAAAGCGAATTAATTGGTCTACGAACGATGTAAATTATAGCTCAATGATGAGAGTATGTATGTGACTCGACTTGCCAAAATTAAACCGCTATAACAATAAAAAAGAATACGCGTTTTTGGATTTTACATTTGTTCGAAAATTGTGTCAAATTGTAGGTTCGTTTAGGGTCGATATATATTTCTAAAATATGATACAAAAACGGACTAGCACTAACGATCCTTGGAATTTAATTTTTGTGAGAATCGATGGAGGCAATTAAATTTTACAAGAAATCGAATTTTTAAAAATGTCCCCCAAAATAACCATGACTCAAGCAATTTAATCTTCGTCGTGAGACGCAAAACTCCAGTAAACCTTGCTGACAACTTGCTGACAATATGGTTCTACGAATTTTCGGCATTGAATGCTGATAAAAACATAAGCAAATGCGGACGCATATGACGCAATTTTGCCGCCACCCCGTGCGGACATATGTTGTCTATTTACTGGCGGTTTGTTGGCAAAATGCTATCTGGGTTTGGTTCTTTTCAATACCTTGAAGTCGAAAGACGTAACACTGTGGCCGCTGAAAACCGGAGAAATTCCCTGAAAACTTTCTCTCACGTTCTCGGAGACAATAATTTTTTTTTCGTTAAGAAACATTCAAACTGCCGATCCGAGTAATTAATCGATGAAGTTCCGAATTTATCGGTATGCAAAAACTTATGTTCACAATCATTATAGTACGTGAGTTTACAATAGTACAACCGTTTTATCCGCCTTCGTTAAAATAATCACATTGTCGTCACTTTAGTTCCATTGTTTAAAAATTCGTGGCACGCCGAAAGAAAGTATTTTTTAATTTTTGGGTTCTACGCAAAGACAGCTTTATTCGTTCTATTCCCGTATCGCCACTCATTTTACCTCGCAAATTTAAAAATTTCACGACCTTGTCATGATTTTCCTGACTATTTTTTAATTTCTGAACATTTCCACGGTTTCCCTGACCGGTGGCCATCGTGCATAAGATTTCAGATATAAGAAGCTTGACTTCGTAGACGTTAATTAAAAAAAGGTTGCTGTGGTCACCTATTGAGATAACCATAGCGACTTTTTTTAAGTAACGTCTACAAAGTCAACTTTCTCATATAACTTATCTCAAAATCATGTAACCGGAAAACCCGCGATTTTTATTGTCGAAAACTAAAAAATAAACCGAATTGATTTTGCTTCCTCATAGAAGAAGTTATGCGAAAAACAGTAAAAAATGCGAAAGCCATGTGCAAATTACTTTGCACCATCTTTTGATAAATTTCTAGCCTTTAATTAATTCTCATTACCGCTCGAACTAGTTTAAAATTTACCCGAACCGACGCGAGTCCGTGCGAAAACAAATTTGACAGCGAATCCACATCGAACGAAGGAAGCAAAACTCGGTCCCTCTTTTCCTCGACTTTCTCACAAAACCCGGCTCAAAAGTGAGCGTACGTATTACGCACAGATTTTTATCGTTGTTCCCGCGAGTCTCGATGTGATACTCTCCGCTGGCTCGGGCGGCTTCTCCCCCCTCTCCTCATGTACGTTATATATATATACACACACAGTTCGGCAACTCTCTCGCCGTCCAATTACCCATTCCGCTCGCTTGCTTATTTTATGGTATCGGGACAAGCGAAGCGTCTTAATGCGTGCAACGTGTATACGTGTATATATACTGCAGTACAGTAAGTTTAACACGTATCTCCCTCCCGTCCGTCCGTCCGTCCGTCCGTCCGTCCGTATGTCCATCGGGAGCGCGCGCGTTTATGTGCCACGTTTGTTGACTGAGAGAAGCACCACGGACTTTGCCAGACCGATCCTTCGCGCCTATCGTCGCTTTCTCACGCTGCAAACGTATTTCCCTGCCCCTCCACCCAACCCCGCTGTCCATCCACCAGACACACCGAGAATTTCCGATTCTCATTCACGGTATCGCCGCAACGCGTGGGCTCGTAATCGCGAGCGGATAGGTAAAATATATATATATATATATGTATGGGCTTTTTTCGTAAAGTTCTCTCGAACTCCCTGAGAGCACTCTGTCGCCGGTTCTCCCCTGGACGCCCCTCCCGACCAGACGATAAAACGGGACGCCGGGATCCGCCGGATTCTCGCCGCCACAAGCAACGAACTGCTATACGCGGTATAGGTGAAAAAAAAAAAAAAAACAGCGACGGGCTTATCGCTCACGTATTACCAGGCTGGTCGAGCCGACAAGCTGCAAACTAATGGCTCCCACCTTCCCCACACCTGGCACCAGACCAGGGCCAACTTCGTGAGTGCATCAGTCGTTGCGGAGGATATTTTTATACGTCGTTCGCTGTGCAAGGACTCGAACGATCGGGCGTTATATTGTATGCGTTTGTAAAGTCCTCGACTCTCTTGGTCGAGCAGCGACTAAACCCGCATATTTGACTTCCGTATGTAGAGCTCGCCGGTTACTCCGGACAAATTTTAACGTTGCTAATGGGGGAGACCCTTGACTACCTTGCCTATGACTAATTGTGCCGATGCGGTGGTAACCGGCCCACCTGGTTCCTCAGGAACCCTCCGAGCATCCTGTTTCAACAGTGTTTGGACTAGAGTGCCCACATTCTACCTGCATTGTACACTCGGAAGGAGTGTAACGGGGAAGAAAAACATTGACATGCTTCCGGAGTTTCGTTAATTGCGATTTAATTGCAACTGAATTGTAATTCAATTGCATTTTAACTGTAATACAACTCCAATTGCAATTCAATTCAATGGCAATTCAATCGCATTTCAATTCAATTGCAATTCAATTGAATTGAATTGAAGCGCAATTGCAAATTGCAATGCAAATTGCAGATCACTGATGGAGTCCACCTGGCACCGCCCAGCTAAGTGAGTTAGTAATGAATTTAAAAAATCAACATCATCAACAATAATCGACGCTAATAAATCACCCTAACTCAGTTCTCGGATATATGTTAACTATATGTTATAAAAAGTTAAAAAGTATATATGTTAAAAATTGCATGACAATATGAGTTCACTAATTGTGCTGATCGGGTGGTGACCGACACACCTGGGTCCTCGGGAACGGTCCGAGCATCCTGTTTCAACAGTGTTAGACGAGACTGTCCACATTCTACCTGCATCGTACATTTGGAAGGAGTCTAATGGGGACGAAAAACAACGTTAGGCCTCCGGACCGTCGTTAAATATGTTTCGTTACACTGAGAAAAAAAAATCGATTGCGTCAACAGAGAGCACTTTACGAGTGGCGAAAAAAATATTTTATTCATCGAACGATATAATTGTCTTTGTAAATAAATAAACTTTCAATTCTACTGAATGTTAATTCGATCGACGAGGTATTCCGTTCGATCAACCACACATTTGTTTCGCCCACCTCTTAAGAGCACATTTTGTTGACTTAATCACTTTTTTTTAACTGTGTAACAATGTAACAATGTCTACAATAATTTGTTCTGAGACACTAATGAAGTCAACTGGCCGCAGCCTGACCAAGTGGATTAATAATGAATGTAGAAAAACAAGGACAACAATTCACCCTAATAAATCACAATAACTCAGTTCTCCGCTATTCAGTATGTTAAAATTCTCTGAACGAAAAATTGCATGGAAAGTATCCGGTCGATCTTCGTATATCGATCGGTACATCCGGAGAAAAATCATAGTATATGTTTTATATATAATCCATATATAGTCACGAAATAATTGTCATAGCAACGAAAGAAATGTTCCATTCGACTGACTGTTAGTTCGATCAACGGCACATTTACATATCTGCCACTCACAACTGTACCGAATTAGAACTCTACCAAAATCTCTACCACTGTATGAAAAAAAAACTTTCCCAGAACGAACCAGTCATCAACAACTCTATCGGAATATAAGCGGTCAAGAAAATCTCTACCAGAAACAATAAAACTCTACCGGAAAACAAGGCTACCGTCTAGCTTCGTATTTCGGCAGAGTTTTATTTCAATTCCGGTAGAGTTTTATTTCAATTCCGGTAGAGTTTTATTTCAATTCCGGTAGAGTTTTATTTCAATTCCGGTAGAGTTTTATTTCAATTCCGGTAGAGTTTTATTTCAATTCCGGTAGAGTTTTATTTCAATTCCGGTAGAGTTTAATTTCAAGTCCGGTAGAGTTTTATTTCAAGTTCGGTAGAGTTTTATTTCAAGTCCGGTAGAGTTTTATTTCAAGTCCGGTAGAGTTTTACTTCAAGTTCGTTAGAGTTTTATTTCAAGTCCGGTGGAGTTTTATTTCAATTCTGGTAGAGTTTTATTTCAAGTCCGGTAGAGTTTTATTTTGATTCTGGTAAAGATTTTCTTGGACGCCTACATTCTGCTAGAGTTGTTATGTGGTAGAGTTGTTTGGGGAGAGATGTTTTCTGGTAGTGTTATGAGTGGTAGAAATGTAAATGTGCCCGATCAACGAGGTACTCCTTTCGATCAACCAAAGATTTGTTTGGCCATCCCCTTCAACTTACATTTTGATAACTCCCTCGATTTTATTTTCTCTGTGTAACAACGTCTACGAAAATGAGTTCTAGGTCACTATTAAAGTCAACGTGGCGCAGTCCAGTCAAGTGGATTAATAATGAATAAAAAAAAATAACTCCAACCACAATCCACGTTAATAAATCACCATAACTCAATTTTTCGATATTCAGTTTGTTAAAATTCTTCCAGCGCTATAGCTTCAGTTTGGGAGGAAAAATTGCATGAAAATATATTCGGTCGATTTTCGTAGGGTAAACTAACCAGTGACTGGACAGGACCAGTGAATGGATACTTTCCATAAAAGCACATGCATAAAAAACGTCCATTTACTGGCTTTTTCGTCTGCTTAACTATTCATTCACTGGCCGGTCTATCCTATCCGCGGAAAAAAATGATGATATGTGTTTTATATATAATCCATGAATAGTCATACATGATTATATAATGCAGCGCTTGTCTGCGCTCCGGTCATTAACGGCGCCGGCGAGCCACGTCGAACGTTCAATCCACCCCCGTCATCATTCCGATTCGGTGACGAGTTGGCGACGCGAGCAACAAGTCGTCGTCGGCTGCGGCAGGAAGTTTCTCAAGGGTTCGTGCGATACACGTGTATATTCGTGTGTAGAGACTCGAAGAATCTCACTCCAACAGCACTACCGGGGAAAGACTCTTAAAAGATTCCCAATTCAGAGACGAGAGTCACCGACGTTGAGTGTTCAATTTTGGGAACCCTCAGAGCGACAGATGCGTGAGAGACGGTTCTAGGGATACCCGGTCCGCTCCATTCGACCACAAAAAGTCATTAATTTCTATGTTCACCGAAAAGAAAAGAAAAATCATTCCTACGATGCAGGCGGACACAATTTTTTTTTTTTTACTCAGATATGCACGTACTTTTCGATATTACAGTTATATAATAGTACATTTCGATACGAGTGCGAAAAAGCTTTTTCTGACGAGTGTGAGTTTGCAGCACGAGCCGAAGGCAAGTGTTACTATCACACGAGTTCAGAAAATGTTTTTCGCACGAGTATCGAACAAAATTTTATTTCACAAGGCGTGAAAATGGGGGTTTGCGCACGCGAAGCGTGCGCAAAAACCGCCTTTTTCCCACCGGGTGAAATAAATATTTTTTTACACTCGGTGCGAAAATGGCAGTTTTATGCACGCATTTTCACACCTCGAGAAGTAAAATTTGGGTCTGATACCCGTGTGAAAAACTTCTTGTGAACTCGTGTGATTCGATTCGAAAATCGAAGACCAATAGTGCAATAACAGTATTAAATAATAATTCGCATTTACATAATTGTTGACTCAGTAAAATCTTGCCCTCGATGAAGTTACAAGATATCGATAATTGTGTTATTCGTCCCGCGAGAAAACCAACTGCAATGGGCCCATTTAATCATCTTCGTTCCATGTCCGTGCTCGAAGCACCGTACGCGGGTATAGGCGAATGAATTCGCGTACGTGTTTTGTAGAAGCGGGTGAAGAAATTTACCGTGTAAAAAAAAAGAAAAAAAACCATTCGTAATTTTTTAAATCTCAAATTCCCACGTACTTTTCGATATGTTCGTTATATAATAGTTACTTGTATGGCAAGGGAGTTCTTGACGAGTGTGAAAATGCCGCACGAGTCGAAGGCGAATGTGGCATTCACGGCTAGTCAGAACTCCCTTTTCTACGCCCAAGCCATTCACATAATTTTTCCTAACAAATTCGCGAAAATCGCGCTTTCCGTTCCTGTGAAGTGTGCGTAGAAAGGTACTTTTCCGCTCCAGTACGGGAAAAAATATTGCGTTTGTACGCATGCGCTGTATTTTTCCCGCACGCGATGCGAAAAAGTGCCTTTCTCCGCACACTTCACAGGAATGGAAAGCGGGATTTTAGGGATTTTAGGCATGTGTTAGGAAATAGTACATTACTGCACGAGGGCGAAAAACGTTTTTCTAACGAGTGTGAGTTTGCAGCACGAGCCGAAGGCGAGTGCTGTAATCACACGAGTTAGAAAGAGTGTTTCGCACGAGGGATGCACGAAATTTTTCATCACAAGGTGCGAAAATGGCGATTTTACGCACGCGTAGCGGGCGGAAAAGTGGCCATTTCCGCACCGAGTGATGACAAATATTTTGCACCATCGGTTTTCGAAAATCGAAGACCGATAGTGCAAAAAATGTATAGAAGATAATTTTTCATTTAGTAAATCTTGCACTCAATGCATTTCGACGATATCGACAAGTGTTTTATTCGTCTCGTGAGAAAACAAATTTCAACGGGTCCATTTAATAATCATCGTTCCATGTTCGTGCTCGGGGCACAGCACGCGGATATAGGCGAGCGAATTCGCGTGCGTGTTCTGCAGTGTAGGATGAAGAAATTTACCGTATCATTACCTGGTTTCCGGCGGCGCCCCTCTTTCCGTTGTCTCGAATATCCGAGCAGTCCGACGATATCTTTCGGCCGATGGCCGTCGCGCGGATGACGAAGACAACGACGACGCCGACGCAGAACACTCGGTCGTCACTAGGGGCTCCCGACCTCGAACGGACTCCTCAGAAATCTGTACAAAAAAGAAAGTGTGAATTATTTTTTTCCCATTAGCAAAAAAAAAAGGTACGAAATTATGAATGACCGAGGGAGTTTTTGGTAGTCCGTAGAGTCGAAGAAGCGAATCGCCGAGGTCGTTGCCGGCTCGCGAGGGAGAGAAGATACACGATATTCGAGTTATTTTTACAATTAGCTTTATCTTCCCGAGGTATAAATATATTTATAAGCTCGCAGCTCTCTTGGACCATCTCATCACGGTCGCCCCCTCCCCGTCCGCTAAGTATCGGTCGTAAAATAATAGCCATGGGACATTTATAGAGCGCGGTGGGCCGCCCGCGAAAAATGAACCCACGTCGATCGTCGTCGCGATTTGGCTAAGTATTATTATACTGCGAGAGGACGATAAAGATGAAAGGGAAAAGGACACGGGGACGAGGCCACACCGACCACATTTCGGCAATGGAATAATGCTCAGCGCGATACGAAGAAGAAAAAAGAAGAAGGATAAGATACCAAGAGGGAACATAATGTCAGAGCGTACGCGGTTTCACTTGGCAGAAAGAGTGGGAAGAGGAGGTAGAGGAGGAGGAAAGAAGGATGAAGAAGTATACGCTGTGGGACCGGCGCTTTCTTGCCGGACATTCTCGAACTCGAAAACCCACTTAGCCACCGGGACGCGAAGATTAGAGGGTAGAAGAAGAAGGACCGAGGAGAAAGACCGTGGGCCCACACAAAACCCGAAGAGGCTCGGCGGTCCTCTGTGCTTCTTTCACTGGGCCCTGCTATCGCTATTCGGCGAGTCGAGAGGCTCCGAAAGCAGTCGGGCATGAGCACGGGGGCGGGGTGGAGGGGTGCAGAGGTGGACTGATAAGAGGGCGGCTTTTAGTGTCGTCGCGACAGACAGGGCCGACCAGCCGGCATCGAGCTGTTGGGCTGGCTATCGAGGGGATATATAAAAACTGAGAAAAAGTGGAATGGTGGAAGCGATACGAGGAAAGCCATACAGTGGCTGACCACCGTATAGTCATTGGCCGGTTTCGAACATATACTGTACAAAAAAAGTACGAAAAGTATGAATAGTATGAATAGTACGAATAGTATGAAAAGTGCGAAAAGTACGAAAAGTACGAAATGTATGAAAAGTATGAATCGTATGAATAGTATGAAAAGTATGAAAAGTATGAAAAGTATGAAAAGTATGAAAAGTATGAAAAGTACGAAAAGTATGAAAAGTACGAAAAGTATGAAAAGTACGAAAAGTATGAAAAGTACGAAAAGTATGAAAAGTACGAAAAGTACGAAAAGTACGAAAAGTATGAAAAGTATGACAAGTACGAAAAGTATGAAAAGTACGAAAAGTATGAAAAGTACGAAAAGTATGAATCGTATGAATAGTATGAAAAGATGAAAATTGAAATTTTCATATCGGTTCCTCATAAAAGCTGACAATTGAAATTTCCATATCGGTTCCTCATAAAAGCTGACAATTGAAATTTCCATATCGCTTCCTCATAAAAGTTGAAATTGAAATTTTCATATCGCTTTCTCATAAAAGTTGGAAGTTGAAATTTTCACATCGCTTTCTCATAAGGTTCCTTTATTCGCGAAGATTCCTCTATGAGGAAGCCAAAAATACAGACAATGCTTCCTCATAGAAGAAGCTTCGCGAATAAAGGAACATTATGAGAAGGTCATATGAAAATTTCAATTTGCAGCTTTTATGAGAAAGCGATATGAAAGAAATATTGCCCGACGCAGAGAGAAAAAGTACGAAAAGTATGAATCGTATGAAAAGTATGAAAAGTATGAAAAGTACGAAAAGTATCAAAAGTATGAAAAGTACGAAAAGTATGAATAGTATGAAAAGTATGAAAAGTATGAATCGTATGAAAAGTATGAATCGTATGAAAAGTATGAATCGTATGAAAAGTATGAATCGTATGAAAAGTATGAATCGTATGAAAAGTATGAATCGTATGAAAAGTATGAATCGTATGAAAAGTATGAATCGTATGAAAAGTATGAATCGTATGAAAAGTATGAATCGTATGAAAAGTATGAATCGTATGAAAAGTATGAATCGTATGAAAAGTATGAATCGTATGAAAAGTATGAATCGTATGAAAAGTATGAATCGTATGAAAAGTATGAATCGTTTGAAAAGTATGAATCGTATGAAAAGTATGAATCGTATGAAAAGTATGAATCGTATGAAAAGTATGAATAGTATGAAAAGTAAGAAAAGTATGAAAA
This sequence comes from Ichneumon xanthorius, assembly GCA_917499995.1. Classification (NCBI taxonomy): domain Eukaryota; kingdom Metazoa; phylum Arthropoda; class Insecta; order Hymenoptera; family Ichneumonidae; genus Ichneumon; species Ichneumon xanthorius. The sequence goes on along the minus strand of OU824206.1, from coordinate 17,524,991 downwards.
GTACGAAAAGTATGAAAAGTACGAAAAGTATGAAAAGTACGAAAAGTATGAAAAGTACGAAAAGTATGAAAAGTACGAAAAGTATGAAAAGTACGAAAAGTATGAAAAGTACGAAAAGTATGAAAAGTACGAAAAGTATGAAAAGTACGAAAAGTATGAAAAGTATGAAAAGTACGAAAAGTATGAATCGTATGAATAGTATGAAAAGATGAAAATTGAAATTTTCATATCGCTTCCTCATAAAAGCTGAAAATTGAAATTTTCATATCGCTTCCTCATAAAAGTTGAAATTGAAATTTTCATATCGCTTTCTCATAAAAGTTGGAAGTTGAAATTTTCATATCGCTTTCTCATAAGGTTCCTTTATTCGCGAAGATTCCTCTATGAGGAAGCCAAAAATACAGACAATGCTTCCTCATAGAAGCTTCGCGAATAAAGGAACATTATGAGAAGGCCATATGAAAATTTCAATTTGCAGCTTTTATGAGAAAGCGATATGAAAGAAATATTGCCCGACGCAGAGAGAAAAAGTACGAAAAGTATGAATCGTATGAATCGTATGAATAGTATGAATATTATAAAAAGTACGAAGAGTACGGAAAGTATGAAAAGTACGAAAAGTATGAAAAGTACGAAGAGTACGGAAAGTACGAAAAGTATGAATAGTATGAAAAGTATGAAAGGTATGAAAAGTATGAAAAGTATGAAAAGTTTGAAAAGGTTGAAAGGTATAAATCGTATGAAAAGTATGAATCGTATGAAAAGTATGAATCGTATGAAAAGTATGAATCGTATGAAAAGTATGAATCGTATGAAAAGTATGAATCGTATGAAAAGTATGAATCGTATGAAAAGTATGAATCGTATGAAAAGTATGAATCGTATGAAAAGTATGAATCGTATGAAAAGTATGAATCGTATGAAAAGTATGAATCGTATGAAAAGTATGAATCGTATGAAAAGTATGAATCGTATGAAAAGTATGAATCGTATGAAAAGTATGAAAAGTATGAAAAGTACGAAAAGTATGAAAAGTATGAATCGTTTGAAAAGTATGAAAAGTATGAAAAGTATGAAAAGTATGAAAAGTATGAAAAGTATGAAAAGTATGAAAAGTATGAAAAGTATGAAAAGTATGAAAAGTATGAAAAGTATGAAAAGTACGAAAAGTATGAAAAGTACGAAAAGTATGAAAAGTATGAAAAGTACGAAAAGTATGAATTGTATGAATAGTATGAATAGTATGAAAAGTACGAAAAGTATGAATTGTATGAATAGTATGAATAGTACGAAAAGTAAGAAAAGTACGAAAAGTATGAAAAGTACGAAAAGTACGAAAAGTACGAAAAGTACGAAAAGTACGAAAAGTACGAAAAGTACGAAAAGTATGAAAAGTACGAAAAGTATGAAAGTACGAAAAGTATGAGAAAACATTAATTTTTCATCACATTTGTACATGAAATTTAATATACCAATTTTTACAAAAAAAACTTCCAGTCCGGTAGATTAAATTTCATACGAATTTTTTTTTACAGTGTAAGTTCTGTGAGGTATGAGTTTTTTTCGTAGTTTCACCCGGTAATACATACGCAGATAAATGCCCGCAGGGTTCAGCTCGACGCCAGAGTCTGCACATAATACAGTCGCGGAAAAGTGGGCGACGGGAGACGACGGTGACTTATTCCCGGAAGTGGTACTTGAAGTACTTTGTCCACCTCTGATATGCATCAATTCATATATGATCACGGATGAATTACATATGAAATTGGCCCATGGCCGTGTCCTACAAAAATTAATTTTCTCCAGATAAATTCTTCTCCAGGCGATTTCTTCGTACAGACGCTATTCACTCTCCGGAAAGTTTCACTCCGATAGAAAAAAAAGTCCACGCAAACCCACGACGACTTCGAACTTCGTTCGGGTGTAACTGCGAACGTTGAATGTAAATGAATCGACACTCGAATGATAATAATCGAAAAAAAAACCGATGTATATCTTATTCACCCGAGATATAGCGAAGTAAAAGCTTTACAGACATTCGAATAGAGCTCCAGTTTTTCGTAGTTTCACCGGGTAATCTATACGCAAATAAGTGCCTGCAGGGCTCTGCACGCCGCTAGAGCCTGTACATAATACAGTCGCGGAAAAGTGGGCGGCGGGCGACGACAGTGACTTATTACCGGAAGTGGTACTTGAAGTACGGAGTACTTCAAGTACATTGCCTACTGTTGATATGCATCGTACATGATCACGGATGAATTACATATAAAATTTGCCCATTGCCGTATGTGACCAAAATTAATATTTTTCAGATAATATTTTTCAGATAATATTTTTCAGATAATATTTTTCAGATAATATTTTTCAGATAATATTTTTCAGATAATATTTTTCAGATCATATTTTTCAGATCATATTTTTCAGATCATATTTTTCAGATAATATTTTTCAGATAATATTTTTCAGATAATATTTTTCAGATAATATTTTTCAGATAATATTTTTCAGATAATATTTTTCAGATAATATTTTTCAGATAATATTTTTCAGATAATATTTTTCAGATAATATTTTTCAGATAATATTTTTCAGATAATATTTTTCAGATAATATTTTTCAGATAATATTTTTCAGATAATATTTTTCAGATAATATTTTTCAGATAATATTTTTCAGATTATATTTTTCAGATAATATTTTTCAGATTATATTTTTCAGATAATACTTTTCAGATAATATTTTTCAGATAATATTTTTCAGATAATATTTTTCAGATAATATTTTTCAGATAATATTTTTCAGATAATATTTTTCAGATAATATTTTTCAGATAATATTTTTCAGATAATATTTTTCAGATAATATTTTTCAGATAATATTTTTCAGATAATATTTTTCAGATAATATTTTTCAGATAATATTTTTCAGATAATATTTTTCGGATAATATTTTTCGGATAATACTTTTCGGATAATACTTTTCGGATAATATTTTCCAGATGATATATTTCAGATCATATTTTTCAGATCATATTTTTCAGATCATATTTTTCAGATCATATTTTTCAGATCATATTTTTCAGATCATATTTTTCAGATCATATTTTTCAGATCATATTTTTCAGATCATATTTTTCAGATCATATTTTTCAGATCATATTTTTCAGATCATATTTTTCAGATCATATTTTTCAGATCATATTTTTCAGATCATATTTTTCAGATCATATTTTTCAGATCATATTTTTCAGATCATATTTTTCAGATCATATTTTTCAGATCATATTTTTCAGATCATATTTTTCAGATCATATTTTTCAGATCATATTTTTCAGATCATATTTTTCAGATCATATTTTTCAGATCATATTTTTCAGATCATATTTTTCAGATCATATTTTTCAGATCATATTTTTCAGATCATATTTTTCAGATCATATTTTTCAGATCATATTTTTCAGATCATATTTTTCAGATCATATTTTTCAGATCATATTTTTCAGATCATATTTTTCAGATCATATTTTTCAGATCATATTTTTCAGATCATATTTTTCAGATCATATTTTTCAGATCATATTTTTCAGATCATATTTTTCAGATCATATTTTTCAGATCATATTTTTCAGATCATATTTTTCAGATCATATTTTTCAGATCATATTTTTCAGATCATATTTTTCAGATCATATTTTTCAGATCATATTTTTCAGATCATATTTTTCAGATCATATTTTTCAGATCATATTTTTCAGATCATATTTTTCAGATCATATTTTTCAGATCATATTTTTCAGATCATATTTTTCAGATCATATTTTTCAGATCATATTTTTCAGATCATATTTTTCAGATCATATTTTTCAGATCATATTTTTCAGATCATATTTTTCAGATCATATTTTTCAGATCATATTTTTCAGATCATATTTTTCAGATCATATTTTTCAGATCATATTTTTCAGATCATATTTTTCAGATCATATTTTTCAGATCATATTTTTCAGATCATATTTTTCAGATCATATTTTTCAGATCATATTTTTCAGATCATATTTTTCAGATCATATTTTTCAGATCATATTTTTCAGATCATATTTTTCAGATCATATTTTTCAGATCATATTTTTCAGATCATATTTTTCAGATCATATTTTTCAGATCATATTTTTCAGATCATATTTTTCAGATCATATTTTTCAGATCATATTTTTCAGATCATATTTTTCAGATCATATTTTTCAGATCATATTTTTCAGATCATATTTTTCAGATCATATTTTTCAGATCATATTTTTCAGATCATATTTTTCAGATCATATTTTTCAGATCATATTTTTCAGATCATATTTTTCAGATCATATTTTTCAGATCGTATTTTTCAGATCGTATTTTTCAGATCGTATTTTTCAGATCATATTTTTCAGATCATATTTTTCAGATCATATTTTTCAGATCATATTTTTCAGATCATATTTTTCAGATCATATTTTTCAGATCATATTTTTCAGATCATATTTTTCAGATCATATTTTTCAGATCATATTTTTCAGATCATATTTTTCAGATCATATTTTTCAGATCATATTTTTCAGATCATATTTTTCAGATCATATTTTTCAGATCATATTTTTCAGATCATATTTTTCAGATCATATTTTTCAGATCATATTTTTCAGATCATATTTTTCAGATCATATTTTTCAGATCATATTTTTCAGATCATATTTTTCAGATCATATTTTTCAGATCATATTTTTCAGATCATATTTTTCAGATCATATTTTTCAGATCATATTTTTCAGATCATATTTTTCAGATCATATTTTTCAGATCATATTTTTCAGATCATATTTTTCAGATCATATTTTTCAGATCATATTTTTCAGATCATATTTTTCAGATCATATTTTTCAGATCATATTTTTCAGATCATATTTTTCAGATCATATTTTTCAGATCATATTTTTCAGATCATATTTTTCAGATCATATTTTTCAGATCATATTTTTCAGATCATATTTTTCAGATCATATTTTTCAGATCATATTTTTCAGATCATATTTTTCAGATCATATTTTTCAGATCATATTTTTCAGATCATATTTTTCAGATCATATTTTTCAGATCATATTTTTCAGATCATATTTTTCAGATCATATTTTTCAGATCATATTTTTCAGATCATATTTTTCAGATCATATTTTTCAGATCATATTTTTCAGATCATATTTTTCAGATCATATTTTTCAGATCATATTTTTCAGATCATATTTTTCAGATCATATTTTTCAGATCATATTTTTCAGATCATATTTTTCAGATCATATTTTTCAGATCATATTTTTCAGATCATATTTTTCAGATCATATTTTTCAGATCATATTTTTCAGATCATATTTTTCAGATCATATTTTTCAGATCATATTTTTCAGATCATATTTTTCAGATCATATTTTTCAGATCATATTTTTCAGATCATATTTTTCAGATCATATTTTTCAGATCATATTTTTCAGATCATATTTTTCAGATCATATTTTTCAGATCATATTTTTCAGATCATATTTTTCAGATCATATTTTTCAGATCATATTTTTCAGATCATATTTTTCAGATCATATTTTTCAGATCATATTTTTCAGATCATATTTTTCAGATCATATTTTTCAGATCATATTTTTCAGATCATATTTTTCAGATCATATTTTTCAGATCATATTTTTCAGATCATATTTTTCAGATCATATTTTTCAGATCATATTTTTCAGATCATATTTTTCAGATCATATTTTTCAGATCATATTTTTCAGATCATATTTTTCAGATCATATTTTTCAGATCATATTTTTCAGATCATATTTTTCAGATCATATTTTTCAGATCATATTTTTCAGATCATATTTTTCAGATCATATTTTTCAGATCATATTTTTCAGATCATATTTTTCAGATCATATTTTTCAGATCATATTTTTCAGATCATATTTTTCAGATCATATTTTTCAGATCATATTTTTCAGATCATATTTTTCAGATCATATTTTTCAGATCATATTTTTCAGATCATATTTTTCAGATCATATTTTTCAGATCATATTTTTCAGATCATATTTTTCAGATCATATTTTTCAGATCATATTTTTCAGATCATATTTTTCAGATCATATTTTTCAGATCATATTTTTCAGATCATATTTTTCAGATCATATTTTTCAGATCATATTTTTCAGATCATATTTTTCAGATCATATTTTTCAGATCATATTTTTCAGATCATATTTTTCAGATCATATTTTTCAGATCATATTTTTCAGATCATATTTTTCAGATCATATTTTTCAGATCATATTTTTCAGATCATATTTTTCAGATCATATTTTTCAGATCATATTTTTCAGATCATATTTTTCAGATCATATTTTTCAGATCATATTTTTCAGATCATATTTTTCAGATCATATTTTTCAGATCATATTTTTCAGATCATATTTTTCAGATCATATTTTTCAGATCATATTTTTCAGATCATATTTTTCAGATCATATTTTTCAGATCATATTTTTCAGATCATATTTTTCAGATCATATTTTTCAGATCATATTTTTCAGATCATATTTTTCAGATCATATTTTTCAGATCATATTTTTCAGATCATATTTTTCAGATCATATTTTTCAGATCATATTTTTCAGATCTTTTCTTCGTACAGACGCAATTCACTCTCCGGAAAGATTCGCTCCGACAGAAAAAAAAGCACTCGACTCAACCCCCGACGACTTCGAACTCCGTTCGAGTGCAACCGCGAACGTTGAATGCAAATGAATCGACACTGGACTGATAAAAAAACCCCCATGTCTATCTTTCTCACCCGAGATACATCGAAGTAAAAGTATCACAGACGTTCGAACAGAGCGGAGCGAATGGGAAGTGATATATTTTTTGTTCTTAAATTTTTAATTAAATCCTTTATTTCATTCCGCCGTGTCTCTCTTTCGCTCCGGGAATTGCCCTCGCTCGGCTCTTTAGCGCGGGATAGCTCTTACTTGTGGCGAGTCATGATTAAATCGGTATTGCGAAATGTCGATATAATTAAGCGTCGCCGGGGCAGTTGTGTGCGTTGTGTATGCATAGGCACTGTGCAGTAGATACGAGGACAACGCGCGGTGGTCTTTCCCCGAGGCTCGATCGAATCGCTCGTTACTAATTAAAGGGCCTACATGCTCAACGGAGCACGATCTCAAGGTAGAGGAGAGTCTCGTCGTTGCGAGATAAGATCGCGAAACAAGTGCGCACCAATGCGGAGGCAACGGGCGCATAGAGGAGTTTCCAAATCGAAAGTGGAGACTGCGTATGGACCACACTCACGTAACCGTGATAAATAGCCGACAACGTAACTTTCCGATTTTTTTTATCTCTTACTCAACACCACATGGTCGACGAATGAATAATAGAGTTATTATCCTAACTGGATAAGCGTATCGCGGCGAGACGTTGGAAATCCAATAAATACAGGGTTTCGCGTATTTCGTTATTTCCATATTCCCGCGTAGCGTGGGAGCCAATTTCGTTGATCCACTATACGTACATTATCGCACGCAGCCTTGGGGCTTGCATGCGTGAAAGGCGATAGTTCGGTGCAACCGCTTTATTTATTCATAAAAAAAAACACTGCCGCACAACCTGCCCGGTCATTAAATACGGTGGTCTATAAATACGGTCATTAATGTCCGTTTTTATATACCCCCTAGATTCGTACCGTTGCGCGAAAAGTCTAGCAAAGTTTTTACTCGAGTAACACGAAAGTTGAACTTTTTTTTTAAATAAAAAATACTTGAACATTCCGAACACCTTTAGATGAAAATTACGAAAACAAAAATCACCTCACACCGAAAACGAGGAAGCAAAGGTGAAATTTCTGATATGGAGTCAGCCTATTGAGGGGGAAAAAAAATCGCCCGATCCGACTCGATTGGAACGAGAGTTGGATAAATCTGGAGGGGATAATGAGATAGCAAAGAGAATTCGTGAACCTTGTGATGACGTAGCAGGCACCGAGGACAGACGTGAGAGCGGCGATCGCCAGAACGACAACGGCAACGTGTAGAGGTCTTATACGTTGCCGAAGGGGATCGTACGATCCTCCACGATCCTCAGCGTCAGCTCTGTTCGTGATCGTCGAGCCTGCACGATCGGTTCCCGACGATACCGACGCTGCCGGCGATTCTATCGGGTAGCTTCGATCTCGGTGAGTCCCGAGTACTCCGGACCACGGATCCCCCCCAGCCCCGGAACTCGTTGAGTTCGTTCCCGTCGATGATCCGCCAGCCTGCGATGATCCAAAGTTCCTCGTTCCCGAATGATCGATGCGTCGATCGTTTCTGCTCGGTTGATCGACGATCGCCGAGTTGCAATAATCGTGACTGTCGCAGCACTTCAGACTCGGCCAAGGCATCTGAAGCCTCGAGCCACTTGCATCCAGATCGAGCTCGTTCGTGACTCTTCCAGTCGGGGACGTCGAACCCCGCTTTCCCGATCTCGTCCAAGACTTCGTCTCGCACAGCAATGGGGTGGCTCCCCTGTTTGCAATAATCGGTAAAGTTAAACGCTAAACCCTCGTGAGTAACTCGGAGCTTAATTTATACAACTGACAAAAACAAACAATTAAAAATATATTGTCTTATTATAGTCGTTATTATACGCATATCGTCGCATAAGCCCTTAACCCTAGAACTCATGTATGGGGTACAAAAGTACCTCAGAAGATATTCATTAACTGATATTTTACTAACTGCGATCGTAAAGTAGAAATTAACATTATCGACTTGGGACCTCCACGATAATTTAGTTCCACGATCTGACGATGTGTTGAGGCCGCTAGTAGCCGCAGTTACTCGTCGGTTATCGCACAGGACGCTAACGCAGCCCACATAGCAATTCGAAAACAACAAAAATTGCAGACATCTTACATGTGCTCTGAATTGATTTCTATATGAGCTCAGAATGTATTCTGAAAGATATCGAATGCGTCGATTTCAGACCATTGGTAGTACTCTCAAACATCTGAACTTAAGTAAGTGTTTTTGTGGACTCTCTATATACTTATTGTCCCATACAATATTAATCCAGAATATTAACACAATATTTATTCAGAATATTAATACAATATTTATCCAGAATATTAATACAATATTTATCCAGAATATTAATACAATATTTATCCAGAATATTAATACAATATTTATCCAGAATATTAATACAATATTTATCCAGAATATTAATACAATATTTATCCAGAATATTAATACAATATTTATCCAGAATATTAATACAATATTTATCCAGAATATTAATACAATATTTATCCAGAATATTATTGTACGGTGCAATACTTATATAAAGAGTTCTCGAAAAGAATTACTTAAATTCACATGTTTGAGATGACTACCAGTGTTTCGAAATCGACGCAGTTGATATCCTTCAGAAGACATTCAGAGTTCATATTGAAATAAATTCAGAGCACATTTACGAAGTCCGCCGTTGTTTACGATCTATTTACGACGTATATATGTCCTCCAATTGTTATGTGGGAGCGCGCTTGGGGTACAAAAATACCCCAATCAGGAGTTTCCGTTAGTGCTTTATGGAAGTAAGTGATCGTTTTTTTTTTAATTGGAACTATCGAATGTAAGTTACTATTATATAAATTGATCGTATATAGTCGCCATTTAATTTTTAAATAATTTTTATGTTTTTAATAATTATCATTATCTTTCATTACCTACCATGTTTCAAGAAAAATAAGTTTTCAATTCCATGCAAGACCAATTTTGTTACAAGTTTTCGTTTTTGCCCACTTTTCAAATGTCCAAATAAATAAACTTTTTGAACGGAATACAATGGGACTATTTTTTTCCTAATAGCCTAATGTGTCCCATGTAAAATAGCGTTTGAAATTTGAAACTTGGAGCATTTTTTAAAAAACTACAATTTTTCTTCACAAAAAGTGCGGTTTTTGCCACTTTTCGTTAGCTTTTGGGCTTTAAGGGTGATTCCCACCCCGTACACTTCAATAAAATCAAATTTGCCGCCTACCATTCTATTCCGCACGAAAAAACGAAGAGATTCATGTGCGGCAAAACTCACTTACTACTCATAGGGCCCTTGTATGTTCAAGAAACGCGTGGGGTACATATGTACCCCAGTCATGAGTTAGAGCGTAGAAAGAATGATACATGAGTTCCAATGAGGTCTAGGGTTAATAAGGGCTTATGCGACCAGCTCAAGAGGATTGTATTTATGAACTATTTCAAATCAAATTAACTATATGTTGTTATATATTATTTTTGTAAAAAGAAAACTTGAGCGGCCACAATAAATATTATTATTATTATTATTATTATTATTATTATTATTATTATTATTATTATTATTATTATTATTATTATTATTATTATTATTATTATTATTATTATTATTATTATTATTATTATTATTATTATTATTATTAATTTTTTCAGACCTCTAAGTCACTGATCGCAAATGTCTACTCCGTGCATTGCTAGAGTAATGCGTCATTCGAACGACTTTTAAAAAAAGAATAGCAAACTTCTATGACATTCGAAGATAAGATTAAATTTCGAAACTAGAGGTAAGAAGGATCGTGAACAGGAAACCTTCGAGCTGTGCAAATGACCTGAAAACCCGATCTCATCTGTTTGCAATAATCGTTCAAGTTAAACACTAAACTCTCGTGAGCAACTCGGACCTAAATATATACGACACACGAAAACAAACAATTAAAAATAAATATTTTCTTATGGATCTCTTCACTGATAAAAAAATAAGGTTAAGCCAGCTAAACATTCGGGCAGGGTCGTTCGAATAAATTCATTATTGGTGCAGCCAAAAGATTGCTTAATTCAACAATTTTTTGGATGATTGCACTAAAATATATTTGAGGTATTAAAATGTTTCGTTCGACAAACTAAATATTTATTTAAACGTCCCTAGCCGAAGCTTTAGTCGATTCAACTGCATTTTTTATCAGTGCTCGACCCTCTACATCACTAATCGCAAATCTCTACGCCGTACATCGCTAGTATAGTGTGTCATTTGAACGTCTTTATACAAATATATATGTATCAAATTTCTATGACATTCTGGTAAGGTTGATTAGTATGTTTGAGACTTGTTTCGAATATTATTTTTTTTCGTATTTTTTTCCCATTTTGATATTTTTGTCTTCGAAAATAAGTTTAAATTTCGAAAGTGGAGGACGATCGACCGGGAATCAGTTTGCAAAAAGAGTTAAAAAGGATCGTGAACGGCAAACCTTCGGGCCGGGGAAAAGACCTGAAAAAGCTAATGGAAGAGGTAACCGAAAAAATATGGAACAAGGTTAGACGAAACACTGGGAGGAAACACTGGGAAAGTAGTTAAGGTAATGAAAAACCCGCGTTCCCGTCCAATCCACGCTCGGTCGGTAACAAAATCTCTAAGTGATTTTTTTTACCGGATGCTAACCACTTCCGCTTGAAAGCAAATTCTTACATTAACCGGATATCAATTGAGTTTCATGTAAGAATTTGTTTTTCACCGTCCAGGGTCAGACAGGTAACAAAAATTGATTACGTTCTCATTACCGATTGAGGTACTGTAAATGCCCTTAAGATGAAGTGAAACACGTTCTCTGTAGCTCTCTCTTGCTCCACCATAAGACCAATGCCGCTATCTCTCTCACACTTCTGGCTTCGTCACGTGACTTTTACTTCACCTTAAGGTTATGTGAAATGCCGCAGCCGGTAACATAAACTGTACTGAATATCGTTTTGAGACCGCAGTCGGCCGACGAAAAAGACAATTGTCTTTCCCTAGAGAACCGGCAGTCGCAGGGAAAAACAATTTTCTTTTTTTTCTCACCGGTCTGCGGTCTCAAAATCGCATACAGTACAGTTATGTTACCAACCTTAAGACCATATGAAACACCTCCCTCCCCTACCATCCCGGGCTCCGTCGGTATCAAAAACTGTCATCAACTTTTCGCATCGGTTTTCGCATGTACGGTCAAAAGAAAAGTCTCATCGGAAGCGGATATCATCTCGGGTTTCAATTAGAATCCGTGAGAATCCGTGAGAAAAGTTTATTACAGTTTTGGTTACCGACCGCGGAATTGCATGTGCTCGTACGGTAGTCCTTGCGAAAAGTGTTCACTTCGCATAAGTTTCACAGAAATGAGCGGGAATTGTAAACACTTCTCGATCGTGTAAAAATCTGAACAAGATTAATTTTGCAAAATAATAATTACAAAACGTTATTAACAAATTGATGAAAAATACTATTGTTCCACAAATCTCCCGGAAATCCAACTTTTTTAAAAACGAAAATGCTTCATTCACTTTTCTGAATATGTATGCATTTTTTCAGATTTTTACATTCACTTTGAATTTCTTTTTCATATGGGAAAAACGCGTAGAAAATCACAAAATTCAAAGTGAATTTAAAAATCTGAAAATATTCATATGTGTTCAGAAACATGAACGTATAATTTTCATAAAAAAAAAATTATGTTTCCGGAAGATTTGTTGAACAATTTTATTTTTCATCAATTTGTTTGAACGAAAACGTTTTCGAATTATTATTATGGAAAATTAATCTTTTCAGCATCTTTAATACGCTTGATTTTTTTCAGATTTTTATACCATCGAGAAGTGTTTACAATTCCCTCTAATTGCTCTGAAACTTATGCGAAGTAAACACTATTCGCAAAGACTACCTTAAGAGCATGTGAAACACGTTCTCAGCATGTCTCGCTTACTGGGCCAAGAGCGCCACTGATGCTATCTCTATCGCACTCCATAGTGTTCACATGCTCTTAAGTTTGAGCCATCGAAATGGGTGGAAAAGTGTGTGGGCGATCGTCAAGGGGAATGTCGGCGAGAGTAATCGATTTAACAGTATCTTAGTACATGTCATTATTCACTTTGGGCCATCAATATAACATGTTTTACCTGATCTATCGAAATGTCTATCGGAATGTTATGAATCAATAAGCGTTACATCTATGCAAGAGAGGGGATGTAAAAGGCAAATGAAGCCTTACAATGTAAATAAACTACCGCTACTGACGCCGTAACTATTACGAGCGGTGACAAACTTGTTTGTCACGTTCCAAGCTCGCTTCTGCCGCATTCCTGATATTTCGTGACTCTGTGTGCGTTAAGCCAAAAGTATCCGAATGGTAATCGCGCACAAATTAATTCGGCATTTACATTAATAGAGACAGCGCGCGTACGATGTGTTGTGTATACAACATCTCGGCGCGACAGTTGAACGCGCGCATCTTGTTAAATACATCGATAAGAGATCTATCAACCTCACACCAACCGGCTCGTTCGTGCCGTAGTTCATTTGGGCCATACAGGATATCTCACCTACATTCCGACGAATTTATGTATTTCCATCAGTATACCGGATTCTTAAACACCCGGAACGAACAGGTGAAAACCTGTATTCTTGTTCTAATGATAAAAAAAAAACCGCATTCTTTCTCGATTCTCAGTCTTTAAAATAATCATTATCCGTTATTTCTTTATTTTTTATTAGCCAATCCTTTCAAGAACAGTTTTTTTATTACTATTTACTGGCGAGTTATTGTGGCTCGAGCGCTTCGCGCCCTACCTATCGATTATGGAATTTGGAAACCGGAAGTTTAGATTTAATACGGAAAACGCGTCACTTCTGGTTTGAAAATTTGATTTTTCGACCGGAAATGACGTCATACCGGAAATACGTTACTTCCTGTTTGGAAATTGAGTTTTTCGACCGAAAGTGAAGTTATACCAAAAATGCGTCACTTCCGGTTCGCAAATCTCATTGTTCGACCGGAAGAGAAGTTTGAAAATCAGATGTATCGTTATACTGGAGTTTCTCGACCGGAAGTGACGTTATATCTAAAATTCCTCATCTCCAGTTTGAAAATCTTATTTTTCTTCTTCCGACAATCTTCAATCTCCACTCCCAATATTGCAAAACGCATTCTGCTCGCTACATAATCCCGTCTCTCGGTGAATCGCGCGAAGAATAAAGATCTAGCGCGGCGTTCTCTCATCGTTCCCTTATCTTCGGTCGATCGGGTCGAATTTCAACAAAGAAAATGCTCAAATCGCGCGGAGCTTGTACAATGCTCTTTGTATTTATAATTACAATTGTAAATATGATGCGAATACGTACTCAGTGCATCCTCGTGTCGAGCTGTTGTCCCTGGTCGTTCCATCCAGCGTGTATATCTCCTCGGTGTAGCAGGAGAATCGGGTTCTGCACACATCGACGCCGGCCTCCTTGCAGGCCTTGCTCGTGCACACGCATTTTCTTCCTAAAACTCGGCACACGCCCGGGTGCACAAGGCGCCGGTGTTAATAACAATGCCGAGGCAAAGCCCGTCGAACGAACCGTTCGACATGCTCGATCGAAACGTTGGAATTTCGCCGCGACGCTCGGACCGTGCGGTTAACTAAACAACCTCTCGGTAGCGTTGCGATATACAAGCGTATCCGGTCTATAATCACACACACACACGTATTCTCCGTATATACTTACCGAGTACGCCCTGTACACTTATCGAGAAGGACACGATCAATGCGATTAAAAGCGATGTCCTCCGTCCGTCCGACGATACCGATCGCGAATCGTTACGAGGCATAATCAATTATTCACCGATTGCGACAGCCCAGAAGATGAAAACCGGAAAAAAAAAAAAAAAAAAAAAAAAAAAATGAAATTGAAGAAACTGTCTCGAGAAAAACCGCGAATGCGGTGGAGCGTCTAGTGGCGTTATCGGGCGAAAGGACTATTTGGAAATGTCCGGTGTCGAAGCAAGAAACTGTTACTTCGCCGTCGCTTCTCTAATTTTAGTACCTCCCACTATATCTCGACGAAGATCGGCTCCGTTCATTCGGCGGTCCTCGTGCTCCTCCAGCGTCATCGGGGCCGCGAGCATCAACACCGACGGCGTCAACAACACCGCTCACCTTATTTTCGGCCGATGAGCATTGACTTTATTGGCCGATACCTCAGGCACTCCGACGGTAGAGACCGACTCCGAATTTCTTCAGCCGGATATACTTATAGTGGACACGTGTACGACTCGAGGGGCGCTTCGCGCGATGCTCATTCGGCATCGGGTCGCCGAATGAGCGTCGCGTTCCTCTCGTATCGCTTTGAAGAAACTTCGGGATGCGGAAAAAAGGGTGCAAAGACCCTAAGTAAGCGACTCCATCGAGTATTTTCGCGGGCTTCACCGCTAACAGCTGAGAAGCGCTTCGCTCTTCCTTTTTCTTCTTTCTCTTCTTCTTCATCGGTTATTTATTTATCTCGCAAGCCGCGCAGACACCGCCACCTCCGGTACCAGTAAAAACGCACAATTTATCGGACGAATAACACGAGAGAGCGCCGGCAATGACGCCCGGGTGACGAAGAGATCTCGGGTCTATAATAAAACGACACTCCGATAAAACGAGCCGACCGCTTCCTGCGCGCTCTTACCACTCGCGTCGAGTTTCGCTAATTCTTTTTGGATCCCTGAAAAGTTGGGAAATTATCGAAATTTCGTGGTCACCCTGCGTAACGGGTCAAATCTATTAAGTTAGTACTTGGGATACAGTCCCGCCAAACGTGAGTTTCAGAGAATATTCTGTTTCACAGAAAAATCTGAAAGAAATCAAGTGTATGGGAGGTGCTGCGGAGATTGTTTTTGTGAAATAATAATTCCAATTTGTTATCAATAAATTGAAGATAAAAATCATTATTCAACAAATTACCCAGCAAATTAACTATTTTCCTGAAGGAAAATAGTTACGTTGCTGGGTAATTAAAAATAATCCGTTTGTTTTTCTGAATACGTATGAATTTTTTTAGATTTTTTTTAAATCTTTGAAAATTGCATTTTTTCGCAGCTTGAACATAGAAAAAATGGGATTTTCAAAGATTACAAAAAATTCATACGTTTTCGGAAAAAGACACGAATTATTTTTATGAAGGAAAATAGTTAAATTGCGGGGTAAATTGGTAGATAATAATTGTTATCTTCAATGTGTAAATGACAAATTGGAATTATCATTTTACACAAACAATCTTTGAACACCTCATACACTTGATTTTTTCAGATTTTTATCTCATCGATAAGTGTTCGAAACTTTCTGTGATACTCACGTTTGGCTGGACTGTACCGCAAGTCCTACCTTAACGCGAATTTTTGTATCTTTTGCGAGAACGAAGCGCTGCTTTTCACCGAAGAAATCATGAATGACTCCGAATGATCTGCACGAGACCTAATTTCATCAAGTTATAAGTCATAACGGCTGTATTTTACATTGCACAAACTTCGCTCGGGGAAGTTCACTTGGAGAACAAAATTCTACAAGTGCTTTTCATCAATGAAATAATTCATGACTCAAGATCTGTATGAGACTAAATTTCATCGAATTATAAATTATAATGGTTGTGTTTTGTATCGCACAAACTTCGCTCAGGGAAGCTCACTTGGAGAAAAAAATTCTACAAGTGAACATTTTTTTTTTCTTCCGAAAGCAGTGCATTGACATAGACTTACCAAGGATGAGACTTGATGTCCTGCAGATTTCTTCAGGGTCATAATAATTATAGAATGCCGTCACGATAAAACGTCGTGGCAATAAAAAAAAGAATCTAACTAACGTCACGCAGCGACGTTACGAAATCGAGTGGTCACTCCGATCCTCGACCGAAACACGAAACGGGCTGCCGAATCGTTTATCCGTTTCGCATCTTACATCGATCCAAACTACTCGTTTTTTTCTTATCTTCAAAAATTTGCATCTATCAGCGTGTTGCAGGAAAAAAAATTAAGAATGCCTCAGCGCGGCAGTGACGGTGATGTTTCTCTTACATTTTATTTCCAACGTTTCCAAATCACTGTCTTATTTGTCCCCCAACATATCGACTCTCCCATACTCCGTCCCATAATTTACATAATATACACGCTATATACTTTTTTTGTGGCTGCTGTTTTTGTGCGACACAATGCTTCACAAACTCTAGTGATGTCTCTTAAGGTAATACGTCACAAAGCGACTTTTCTGCTTTTGGAATAAAAAATCACAAGTGTTATAAAGCAATGAATGAGGCTCTTTTAAACAATTTTTAATAATTTTTTCTCCACAAGGATTCTCAGATACGTGAGCTTAAAGTTATGTCAATTAGCACGAGCTGCATATGGTGTTGCGTGAAAAACAACATTGTTTTTAAAAAAATATACATTTCCAGAGCACTTTATTACAATTTTTTGCTAAAATAACATTACAAAATTATTAGGGACGCACTAAAAAAAAATTAAAAATCGAGCTTCGAACCTGTACATGAATGAATATCTAGGCCTCAACCACTGCTGGCAACACTCCCCCATTAAGAAACGGCGATCATGTGACGTATTCCCTTAAACCAAACTTGATACTCATTTAAGGAAAAATACTAAGAAAAAGAAAAAGAGCGAAGAAATGAAAGTACACAAGGGGATTCACGGGGAACTCAGTGCACCGGGCGAAGGAAGAAGCGGGAGAAAGGGAAATAAACCAATTACGCGAGAAAGCATTACAGCCGCGAGGGAGGGTCTCCTTAGGTCGTCATGAGCGTCGACTACTCGCGGGTTTTAGCTCGAACAGTCGGGAGCGGGCTCTTGATTGTCCTTTGCGGAATTGCACGCTCACGAAACCCTCCGCGCTGCCGCGAGCCCGCAACGGGTATGCTGCGTGCCGAGGGCCGCGAGGGGTACGTCTTCTTAATTGTTAATGGGAGTTACGCCCCATCTGCGAACCCCGAGTAAACGAAGGAGCAAGAGCGGTAAGGAGAGAAGAACGAGTTTTCGCTGTGGCGAACTCGCGGCGGCAAGACCCGTGCAGACGACCGGGCAGAGGCGGATGAAGAAGAAGAGGACGAGGAGGAGGAGGAGATGAATGCTTCGAATGCTGGTCCGCCGTGGAAGCCGGCCATCAGCTTCACGGTGGAATTGCTCGCTGCAACCTGAAACAATATTTGGCGGCACGTTCGTTTGTTTGCCGAGATCTCAGGGTCGCGACGGCAGAAGAAAAAGAAGCTTCTCGACGGAATGAAGCGTCGGGGCCGGGCTATGTCGGCCAAGGGACATTGGCCCGCGGAATAATTAATGCCGCGATTGATCGAGGCGAAAAACAAAAATCGTCCCAATTAAATGCGATCGATCATCGCGAGTTTCAAGTTAAAATATTTTAGGGTTTTTCGTTAAACAAGGGGTTTAGTTATTTCAATGAAATTTAATTGATTTTCACGCATCCGTTTGGTAACTTTTGGAGTCTAAAAATATCTTCGCTCGACGACTCTGCCGATCGAGTTCCGGAGCGGCGCGAAAAATCGACGCAAAAAACAAAAAAAGAAAAATCATCGCGAATTAATGCGATCCACCATCGCGAGTCTGACATTAAAATATTTTAAGCTGTTTCGTTAAATAAGGGGGTTATTAATTTCGAGGAAAATTAATTGATTTTCGCGCAGCAATTTGTTAACTTTTGGGGTCGAAAAATATCTTCTCTCGACGACCCTGTCGATCCAGTTCCGAATCGATGCGATAAATCGACGCAAAAAAAAAAGCAAAAATCATTGCGAATTAATGCGATCAATCATCGCCAGTTTAAAGTAAAAATATCGTCAGCTGTTTCCTTAAATAACGGGTTATTGATTCAATGAAGATTAATTGAATTTCGCTTAACCGTTCGTTAATTTTTCGGAGCTTAAAAATATCTTCTCCCGACGACATTCTCGATCGCCGCAATAAATCGGCACAATTCGTTGATTGCAAACCTCTTGCGAACCCATTGAAATTTTAGCATCTCGATGTAGCGTTGAGATTTTTTTTTTTCTCAAAAAATCAGAGACAAGCAAAAAAAATGCTGATGTCGAAAAATCATCGAAACTCTTGCCTCGAAAATCCCCTACTCGGGCATTTCTTTTTCAGGTGAATTTTATAATCGACCGATGGATAAAGATCGAGGGTTTCGAGCGTCTGGACCGTGTTCGTAGATTATATTTTTCTCTGCCGTCTCCTCGAGATAGTCGGAGCGTCCGCTAGGCCGTTCTTGAGATAGGTCGCGTCATCTGGCATCGCCACGGTATGCGCGATAGGCGGAGTGCCTCGCATCCGTGCACTCCGAGTGCATCGTTTCGTCGCGACGTCGATGTCTCTGGTCGAGATGGAGCTCATTACATGCCGAGAGCCGCAAAGATCGTCGGGGCCTTTATTGCTTCCACTTTCGATAATCGTTCGGCATTAACGCTCTCCTCTCGTAACGCGACCCGATGTGGATAACGCCGATCGACGTTAAATACGGGGTTCCGATATGATAATGCACCTTCGCTTCTTCGACGATCTGCCGGACAGGCTCTTCAGGGGTGCTGCATAGAGAAGGAAGTAGAGGCGCCCGATGCGCGGAAATTCGCACTAAAACGAAGCTTAAACGAGTGGCCAGTCGACGTCGTTCTCGAAGCAATCACGCCACTATAGGAGCTGCAATAAATAAATAAAAAGTTGAATTAATGTCTTTATTTTGTTTTTTTTTTTTTTTTTTTCTTATCGATTTATAGTTAAAAATATTGCCAAAAAATAGAAAATTGAGAGTTGCTTACTCATGTGCGCGATGCTCGTTTGCGGAGCGCAGAGCAGCATTTTCGTGTGAGACGGTAGCATACCGGATGTCGGGATCACGTTGATTGATATCTCATTG
Source organism: Ichneumon xanthorius (assembly GCA_917499995.1). Classification (NCBI taxonomy): domain Eukaryota; kingdom Metazoa; phylum Arthropoda; class Insecta; order Hymenoptera; family Ichneumonidae; genus Ichneumon; species Ichneumon xanthorius. Next base: position 17,505,205 of record OU824206.1, on the reverse strand, counting down.
ATATTCCCGGTTCGATCGTCCCGTTCACTATTGTGCGCGGCATGACCGAGCGCCATTGCTTGAAAGTTTTGCCGGCAATTACTTACGATGAAGCTACTTATCTGTATGGAGCGAAGTATAAGATATAGACAGGCATGATGAGCGGAAAGTGTCGTCGAACATGTTCGATCTCTTTCACGGTCCGCGAGACCGCGGACCACGGCGCTGTGACTCTCGCATTCAAATCGATACAAAAGAAATAGTCAAAATTGAAAAATTTTACATTGTAATTTTCTTTACTCTTGTAATTTTCTGGTTTTTTTTTAGTTATAAATTCTTTTTTTTATCAAATATTCATCACTTTTTAATTCTTCTTCGATTAAAATCAAATTCGATACCCTGCGTGCAAAGCTTGAACTCGATCACTCGACGCTTCCGAGAGTATCGTGGTATCGAACATGTTCGATCTGTTTGACGGCCCGCGAGACCGCGCTGTAACTCTAGCATTAAAATCGATAAAAACGTAATCCTGAAAATGAAAAATTTCACATTGATTCCTCTTATAATTTCCTGGTTTTTTCAAATGGTTATTTTATAGTGCTACATTTTTTTGTATTGAAACATAAAATATTCATCATTTTTTAATGTTTTCTTCCGATTAACATCGAATTCGACACTTCGTGTGCACAGTTTGAACTCGATCACTTAAAATTTTCAACAAAATTATCGTGGTAACTTCCTTTTTTTTAAGTCACACACGCTAACGTGGACGCTTTTTCCGAACATGATTTTTTTTGCCCTGGATTATTCGGAACACGTTGGCATAAAATCTCGAAACAAAAACAAAAATATTTCACGAAAACAAAACTTTCTCTGTGAGAAAATGAAACATGATATATTGATTCGAATTCAACATTCCGAGCGAAAAGTAAATACCGGAAGCTAAACTATCGGGTCTTTGAAAATACGATTAAAACTGAACAGTAAATTATAGACATAAATTATAGATTTTTTTCCTTATCGGTCAATACGAGAATTCATTAAATAGTAGGACTGCTTATTCAAACTTTACGAAAAAGGTCGGAAGCTATTAAGAATCCAGCTCAGTCTCAAAGACCGTGCTTTGATAGTTACAAATCACACCGGGAGGTGCATGATAAATAAAAAATGAGTTTGAAAACACACCGACGATACAAGAGTTGAAAAAAAAATCTCGAAATAAAAACAAAACAAAAAATTCACGAATACAGAACTTTGTAAGAGAATGGAATATGCGCTGAAAAAAAATGACATAGTAAAAGCAACAAAACTGATTTTTTACCACAAAAAATAGTTCCCAGGCGGAACGTTTACCTTTTATAGTTACAACAATAACAAAAAACATCATGATTGCAACCATAATTATAGTTTAAATCAATTAAATACAGTAGTAGGCAATTGAAGTGGAACAAGGTTATTTTGGCGAAAGTATACGTGAAAGGGTCCAACTTTTGCCAAAACTGGCGAAAAATATCGTGTTCCACTTCAATAGCCTACTACTGTATATACTATCCGAAAGTATCTATATAGACGTTTCCCCCTGGAAACTATTCGTTATAGTAGGAAATACCATCTTTTTTCTCAGTGTGATATATTCATTCGAATTCAACGTTCCGCGCGAAAAAGTAAATACCGGGAACGAAACTATTGGATCTTCGAAAACATTATTAAACCTGAATAGTAAATTATAGAAATTGAATCATGTTTCGTCTTATCGATTAATACGAGTAACTCATTAAATAACAGGACTGCATACTCAAACTTTACGAACAAGCCCGGAAACGTTTAAGAATCCACCTTGGTCTCGCAGACCGTATTTTGTCCACATGGTACTACGTAGTACCACGTAGTTACGATTCAACGTATCAGATGGTAAAACATAGATATAAAAAATAAAAAAATAACGAATTTGAAAACTCACCGACGACACGACGAAGAGTAGGAGCAGTGCAATGCCCAGCCAGAAATACCATGCCTCCCAAAAGTGTCGAGGTGGTTTGCGTTGAACCAAAAGACAGCATTGCGGATTGCAGCAGCAATAGAGACAGTATTTGTCCGAAGTGCAGGCAAACGGTTTCATCGCCGTGGCTTCATCGCTCAGATTCGCTCTTATCTGCTCGTTACATTCGTACGCTAATCGAGCCATTGTCGCTAAATTGTTCGCATATCAATGACCTCTCTATGAACAGTTTCGTTTAAGAAAAAAAAAAAAAAAAAATCTTCAGGTGTATTTATTCCGGACCGGGTTAAAAGAGCGCGAAGGTCAAACGCGGCGACTAAACTGATGCATCGCCGCAAGAACTTCGATACTTTTCACTTTCTTTTGTTCTGCCTGTTTATAAAAGAGAACTCAATGAAAGTGAACTCGCGATAAACGCACAATGAATTTCTGCTCCTCAATCGCGAACTGAATGCAGCGACGGATTTGCTCGAACCGACGACAAAAAACGCGGAGTTACTATTCGAGCGGAGTCCAATTTGTTTGCAATACTGACGATGTCATGCCCCACGTAGGCCAGTACGCGTGGCTTGCCAGGCAAAATCGATAGAATGAACGTCCGGCAGGTATTCACGCACGCTCACCGATCGATATCCTCACTGACCAGCCTATTAAGTACCATCGTATACATAGAATACCGTCGTATACATAGAATATGCTTTGGTCTAGCAACGTTCGAAGTCGTCCGGTACTACGTTCCAAACCGGCGCCCTTGTACCTCGATATTGCAACGCCCCCGTTTCCCATGTTCTATAAACTGTATTCCTTGGCGAAGAAAAAAGGAGGTTGCGTTAGAGTGTTGAATTATTCACGTAAAAAATCGTGCCACTTCGAAGACAATGGAACACCGTAGTTACGGGAGATTTTCGTATCGGCAACGAATTCACACAAATTTCGGCCGATCTTGTAGGGTGGCAAACATGTTTCTAAAGAGTTATAGGCTTTTTATATAACGAGTGTATAGTCTTTTTATAGATCGAGTTTATAGGCTTTGTATATCCTAACGAGTTATAGACTTAAAACTCCACAACTCTTCGAAGAGCCAATTAATTTTTTATGAAAACGATATTTTTACCGTCAATGGTATCAAATAGGGTTATTCGAAAATATTGTCGACTCAATATATAAGAAAACTAATGGAACGAACTTTATTAAAAAAGCGTAAAAAAAAAAAATATCGTAGAAATCTTGAAAAATTCAAAGTATTTAGTTTTCATTACTTGCCGTTAATTATCAGTGAAAAAATGTCAAAATACGATATAATTTGAAAAAGGGTGGGTTGAATTACGTCGAAAAAAGGGAGATATTACACGTGTAAACGATGCAGTAAGTATTTTCACGTCTTAGGCTTCACGTATGACGTGAACATAGGCCTATTACGAGTTATAGACCTGAAACTCCTCTAACTATTTGAAAAACCCAATGAATTTTTTATGAAAACGATATATTTTTGGATCCAGTGCTATCAAAGAAATAGTGTCATTCGGAAATACTGTCGATTCAAAATAGAAGAAAAAACTAAGCGAATTTTATTTAAAATACGAATTTAAAAAATTCAAAGTACGATACACCTTGTAACAGGCTATTGTTAAATTCAGTTAAAAAAAAATATGAAAAACAAACGGAGATGTTACACCATTGAAAACGATGCAGGAGATATTTTCACATCTTAGGCTTTGTATATTGAAAACGAGTTATATGCTTAAAACTCTTCAAACGCTTTGAAAACCCAATTAATTTTTTATGAAAACGATACAATACTTTTACCTCCAATACTATCAGAGAAATAATGTAATTCGAAAATATTCTCGACTCAATATAAAAGTCTTAAAAAAGGGAGCTATTTAGAAAATAGCTTTAAAAAAAGAGGAAAAATGGACCACCTAGACGAGAAAAGTGGAAAATTTCAAAGTATCTAGTATTTATTACTTGTCGTTGATTATCAGTAAAAATATCAAAATACAATACACCTTGTAACAGGCTATTGAATTAAGTTTACAAAAAAGAAGAAAACCAAACATATGTTTTTACACCGTCGAAAACGATGCAGGAGGTACATTCACGAGGGTCCTATAGCTAGAAGAGTCCTACGACTCAGGGCTAATATTGACCAGACTCGTGAGGCGGTGGAGGTGGTGGCGGACCCCTCGGTGGAAAAGGCGCGCGAAATTGCGGTGGCGGCGGTGGTGGCGGGCCGCCTTGCGAGACGGGTGGTGGAGGGGGGTGTCTCCAGCCTGGTGGCGGTCTCGGCGGTGGGGGTTGATACTGACCGTACTGGGGTGGACCACCGGCGGGATTCGGTGGCGGCGGTGGGGGGAACTGTCCCTGAGGATGTTGAGCCCAGTGAGGCGGCGGCGCCATCATGCGATGACCTTGAGGCGTCTGAACAGGCATCGGCGGTAACGGGGGTGGCATGCCGGGCGGCAACGGAGGATGAGCGGACATCGACATCGGCGGCAACGGCGGCGGGGGAATGTTCGAAGCGGCGAAACCGCCGGACGGCGGCGGCGGAACCGGCGGCGGTCCCATCGGCTGCAACGGAGTCGCGGGAGGCGGCGGGGGCGGCACGACCATTCCGTGGTGCATAACGTGATGCTGGGGATGATGCTGCTGCTGATGGCCCATATTCGCGTTCGGCATCGACAACGGAGCGAGGGGCGGAGCGTCGGCGAACAACTGATGAGGCCTGTCCGCCTGGCTGAGCGGATTCTGAGCGGCGAGAAGACGCTCCGCGGCACTTCCGTGACGCTCGCCCTTCGCATCGCGCTTAAAAGCGTACGAAACGGAGATCGGACGATTGCACAGATACTGGCCGTTCATCGCCTCTATACTCGCGTCCGATGCGTCAAAGGAGGCGAAGTTGATGAAGGCGAAACCCTTGGAGTTACCGGTCTCGGGATCTCGCATTATCTGGAATTTTAAGATTGTTTTTTAATTCGCGTCTTCGGAGATTTTGTTTTTTTTTAAATCTATCTTGGAGTTGCAATGTACGTGTCGATGGTAAGTACCTTGGGTGTCTGAAGAATTACTCCGAACGCGCTGAACGTGTCGTAAAGCAGTTTCTCGTCTACTTCCGGGTCCAAATTGCCGATGAATATGTTGGCTCCGACGTCGAGATTCTTCTGATGGGCGCTCGCCTTGTTGACGCGAATCGGCTTTCCGTAGAGCTTTATCATGTTCATTATTTTTATCGCATAGTCGGCGTCTTCTTCTCCCATGAACTCGACGAATCCGTAGCCTTGGTGCATCTGGGTCACGCGATCCTTGGGCATGTGGACATTGACTGGAAGGAAAAGAATTTTTTTTGTACATGTTTGTGAATGGCTAGAGCTCGTAAATTTTTAATATTTGTTTTAACTTACCAACAGGGCCAGACTGGACAAATAACTCCCACATCAGGGATTCTGTAACTTTGTCATCCAAGCCACCCACATAGATTGTGGCATCTGGAAAAAAAATGATCGATTAGCTTTGAATTATTTATCCAGAATCATGCATGAGAGATGATATTTGCTTATGATTAGTAAACATAAAATTGAATAATACCTGACCTAAGTTAAAAAGAAACAATCGTACAGTCATTATTTTTTGGTTTTCTTTTTTTCTTAAATATAAATATAAAAGTAGTTGATAAGAATCATTTGTATTGTGATAATTGTTAAGGAGAAATCCGTCAATAAACAAACAAATATCTATTTATTACCAATGGTACAAAAACCTTATTACAAAAACAATACTTCATGGTCTATGAAATTTTTTATTTTTACTAAAAAATTAAGTAAAACAAGTATTCTATTTGGATACAAGCAAAAGTGATCCAGCGGAAGTAAAGTTTACACATAATACCGAAAGCAGGGAATATTCTTGGACTTATAAGAAATCTGATATAATATAACAATGATATTGAATAAATCTGAATGTAGATAACGTACGAAATGTAACGTAATGTGATGTCTGAAATGAAATGGTTTATCATGTTTTATCTCGAATAAACGATGCAGCGTAATTTGTAAGATAAACAAAAATTCATCGACCAATAAGAAATTGGCGTTGTCGGACACGTAATGTCGTTAGCTCTATCAGCGAGAAATTTTTGTTGATCAATCGATGAGCATAAAATAATGCGGCAAATAAGAATGGACTTAAAAGAAAACGCATGTTGTTTTATATATACGAAACGATAGATTGTACACATTGCGATACGTGTGAAAGTAACATAACCTGTACGAAAACTCCGTTCTGAACTTTCAATTAAAAAAATGTACGTAGAATCATCAATGAAAGTTTTCTGCGGACAAATTGCGAAGTACGATGATGCATTAGGAACAATAAAATAATACGAAATGTCAGGGTATTTACCTTGATTACGTTCCGCGATCGGACCGGCCGCCATGGTTATGTTGAGACCACGACAATTTCACGAACGCTCTCGACAATCAGCTGCGAATGTTACGTCAAATAACTGCCACTAGGAGCAGCACCATCCACGCGGTATTTACCGCTCCGTTTCATTTGTTATGTTTTACCGAACGTAAACAGAAGAAAAAGCTTTTGTCGCAAAAATATATAAAAATTCTTTTGATTCTGTAGCAATTAGATATTATAATAGTCCCAATTCGATAATTACACCCCTTTGAAAAATTAACGTAACAATAACAAGTAGTTGCGAGCCGGCTCTCTCAGTTCGGATGAAAAGTCGGAGGAATACCCTGAGCCTCTTGGATAGCTAAAAGCACAACATTTCAATCGATTATCAGTAATCATAATCTTTAATTTATCTTGGCCAAATATTATTATAATTTTTCATCGCCTGCGCATTAGGAATGATAAAATAACGCGAAACGTCAGTGCATTTACCTTGAATATATTCAACGATCGGACCGGCTGCCATGGTTATATCGACGCGACGACAAATTCATTTTTTTTTTGTTAACCCGTCGGATGGCTCATCTCTGCAAAGACCTGTGCCACTCTCTTCACGACAAATTCATCACGCTCTCAATTAATCAGCTGCAAATGTTACTTCAAAGAATCGTTGTCAAGAGCAGCACTGTCCACGCGATGCTGCCCGCTTTCTTTTTACCGAACGTAAACAAAAGAAACGACTGGTACTTGGCCTATCGGCAAAAAACCACTAAGCAAGAGGAATAAAAAAGTTTTTGTCGCGAAAAAAGATAAAAATTCTTTCCATTTTGTAGTAATTAGACATTATAATAGTCCCGATTCGATATTACATGCACTGTTAAAAAAATTTGTAAATTTAATGCACAAGACAGGAAGTTTTCATGCAAAAACTGGTAAATTAAATTCAATGTACAAACAGTGATGAAAAATTAATGCATTTTTACAGTAAAATTGAAGTAAATTATGGAATTTAAAGTACTTTTATAATAAAATTAATGTAAATGATTAAAAGCAACGTATTTGTAAAGTTTTCAATATACAGTACTTTAATTTTTCATCGCAATTAATTGTATATGAAATTTAATACAGCAGTTTATGCATAAAAACTTTCAGTACCAGTACATTAAATTTCACACAATTTTTTTTAACATTGTCTCTGAAAAATTAACATAACAATAACAAGCGATAAAAATTAACATAACAAAAAAGTTGCGAGCCGTTTCTATCAGTTCTGATGAATAGTCGGAGGAGCACTCTGAGCCTCCTGGGTAGCTGAAAGCACAAAATTTCAATTCATTATCATTAATCATAATCTTCAATTTTTGTTTGCCAAAAATGACAATATTTTAGCGACTGTGCTTACCTTTATAGGAATACTCTAAGGCGGTTGAGATTGTTCTCATGTCGCCTTCGATGCTTCGTGCCCAATTTTCTGCGTCACCAATTTCCTTCAATGCACTGGAAAACGACTCCACCAGGTTCAGCCAGGACTGCGTCTGCTTTGCAAAGTTCGTTGCACTGTGTTGCAGCTGCTTCGCTTCGGCGTCGAGCTTCTTTTGATTCAAGTAAGCTTGGGCGACTCTGAAAATGTACGTTTCGCTCGCTATTTTCATCGGGGACGTGCGAGATAATTGTCGCAGCTCGGCAATCAACGATACTCACCCAACGTTCAAATGATCGACCAGAGCTTGTGTCAAATTGTTCGCTGCTTGCACCGCCTCTTTGCGTTTCTGTTCTGTTTTGACATGTGTTAATTTCTCGTGTAAAACTAACCGCGTGAAGAATCGAGTGTCAATAAACGCTACTAGCTCGAATCTTACCTTGTCTCTCTTTTCTCGCCGACTGCTTTCCCTGGTGCTCTTTGACAATAGCCGACAACATCTTGTTGCGGTATTTTCAATTATACGCGACTTGACATTTTTTTTTGTCGGTGAATCTAACCTTTCGCTTTCTAACGAAAAAATCCAAACGTCTAAGTGTGTCGGTAATGCAGAGACGCGAGTGGCGCCTCCCGCGGATAAAATACGAACCGGCAACTTCAATCTAATTACACCGTAATTGGTAAACAATTTAGAATCGTATTAATTCCATTTATAAACGAACTCAATAGCCGCGGCGACAGAAATTGGCGCGAAGTAGTCCGCGAGGGAAAAAAAAAAAAAAAAAAAAATTGCAAAGAGAAAAGGCGGTGCGACATAAATGGAGGTTATTATTTCGTAATTAGCAAACAATTTATAATCGTACTATAACTGCATTTATAAACGACCTCGATAGCGGTATCTACAAAAATTGGCTCGGAGTCCGCGAAAAAAAAAAATAAATAAAAAAATGACAAAAAGCCAATGCGAAATAAATGGAGGTACAAATGGTGTGTATTTAAAGTCAAAGTTTATTGACTATATCAATGAATGACCGTACACCTAATTATATGTGCAATAAAATATTAGAATTTGTCAGAATAATGAAGGTTTTGGGATGGTGGAGGGACGGGATGAGGGTCCGTCGTTTCATTTTATTTACCATTAAAGTATAATAAAAGTTTATGCAGCGATTATTAAATATATAATTGTTGAATAATTATCAACTGATAAAGAATATGATCGATATAAACATTGGAGCCAACGTTGAGCTCGTTCCTAGCTTATAAATGAGTTTTGTTTGTTTGTTTGTTATTATCGATGCTGTTCTTGAATATTCTTTGCTTATAATGCAGTCAGCCGCCCCCCGAATGACCGACTTGCACAGGGTCTCCGGGGGGGTGCGCGATGCCCAACGATTTTCTGATTCTGTCTTGAGGCCTTGCACTATTTGCGCTCGTAGCTCTTCTAAACTTGAGACTTCACAGCCGCAAATGAATTGGGAGTTTTGGATCATATTCTTTGTCACAAGCCGCGATAAACCTTCCGGTCTTCGGATTTATTCGAGCAAGAGAAACGATCTTCTGTTAATTTTTCTTGTCTTCGACTTTTCTTTTGCAAAACTTTCATTTTTTTCAGTGAAACTTCAAACTTCCCTCTATCATCCAATACCTCTTGATTCAAAACCTTATAAACAAACAAACATGTTAGAGAACTATACGACTGTTTAAACATATTTATTTTGTGATAAATGTCTAGGAATACCACATATCATTGTCAGTTTCTATACCGTTTAATAAATCAACGGTATTTTTTGTTTTACCGATCTGACCGGTTGGAATACAAATTGACAATCGCAAAAATATCGAATTCGGTGTTCAAACGAAAATCAAAGACAAATAACCGCGTAATTTTCATCAATTGTATTCCAACCTTCACATTATAGCCATAAGAATATAGTTTACTTCAACCTTATCTCCATAAGTTTAGAAAAAAAGGAGCAATATCGACTTATGAAAATAAGATTTCTCGTCCATTCTGACCTTACGATTTTTTCTTTATCATGTGGGGTTCGTAATTTATAGTCTCTCGCAAATATATTTTAGCGCACCCAGTGTTCTTGTATTATTGTTTTTTTTTCTTTTTCTTTTTTTACAATATTATTATTGAGTCTCGAACGTTGTATGATGAGTAGTAGAGCACGATGCATAGTTATGTAAGGTAAGAATAGTAGTTAGAATGTAGCCATTTCTATATTTGACCCCGAACATAGTTAGAAGAAATGGAGGGGGGGACAGGGGGTCAAAGGTTCAAGTCACACAAATGGCTCCCAACACCTGGCCTCTCTCGCATCACACTCGTGTCACTTAATATCGACCTGAAATTCATTAAGCAACGAAAACCATGATTGTTTCGATCTAGTTTACCCGGGGGTGCACTTAGTTGCTATACCGCGAGGATTTTAGAATTTCCATAATCGGTTGGTTGTTTTATCTTTTTGTTATTTTTTCCCCCCCATACTCTCCAGTCGTTCATTCGCGCTCACTTAAGTGATAATCGTTAACGGGACGTATGCCTCGGCTTCCTATAAAACCTTCAACTCCGTGTCTAGCGAAAATACGACCCCGAATATCGATACACCCAACGGAAAACAAGTTTTTTTTAATTCCAGTGCACAAGTGCGTGAAGACCGTTCTGATTTTTTGTTTATTTTTTGCCAGTTTCTCTCATTTGTGCGATTATCGTTAACAACGTGACTATCGACTCCTCACGAATGATGTTGGTTATTCTTTGTCTCATTAAATTACGAAACTTAGACGTACAGTCATTGATGAACAAAGCTGAAGCATATCTATGTAGGCTACCTATACTGAGAAATAGAATTGCCAGACATGTTATGAACAGACTTACGTGGTGAATATGAGCGCGACCTCGAACGATCGTAGCGAGATTTGCGACGATTGTAGTACGGGCTTGGCGAGCGGCGATAGCTTCCTCGATAGCTACTACTCCTGTTGCGAATGTAGTTGAAAATAAAAAAGAAGAAGAATGTTTCGTTACACGAATTAGATCAGAGCTTTTCGAGGTGCATGCATTAAAAGAGCACAATTTTTTTTTCTTGTTATGTGAGTTGATAAAAAACAACGTATTACTTACTCTCGACGTCTCGGAGCATCGCGCGTTTCACGGCCATCGCGGCCTTCACGGCCCTCACGGCCTTCACGACCTCCTTCACGACCGCCCTCGCGACCGCCTTCGCGGCCGTCCCACCCTCTGTCATGAAGGTGCGTAGGTTTGCCCATGTATATCCCAGGGGTGGGCGTATGGGCTCGTTGAGTTATCGAGAAATCGACTCTTATCCTTCGTCCGTCAATTTCCATTCCGCTACACTGTTCCTTCGCTACTTTGGCATCCTCGCTTGACTCAAAATATACAAAGCAGAACCCCCTAGAACGGCCCGTCTGCAATCGACCGAATGACGATTACTCACATTAAAAAAAAAATTTCTCGATTCTTAATCGAAATGCCGAATAATTGCAAGGGATCAAAAAACCCATTTGCGAAAGAGTATTATAGACTTAATTCGAAAGGTAATTAGTAATTGTTTTTTGCGTTTATGCTGAAATGTTGCCAGAGGCCTTTAACGTATCGCACAGTCTTGACAAGCGTATGTTCTAAATCTCTGGCGCGTCTTTACTGTTCCAGTCAATCCTGAGATCGTCTGGGAAAATTTTGAAAATATATATATATATATATATATATATATAGATTTTAACCCTCGTACGGCGTTCATGTCGACTTTTGCACAAACTGTATGCCAGTTAAAATATTAACCCTTCAAGTACGCGGGACTTTTTGCTGGGAGCAAACGACCAGGTCTTCCTTTAAGCACAAAAACGATACGGATGTTCGTAATCAATTTTCTTCTGCATTATAAAAAAAAAACAAGACTTCAAGGTACGTCTGTGAATTTTTACAGATTTTTTTTAGATTTGTTATTCGAATATAACTTGTTATTCCAATCGCTCGAAGGTTGCGTTTTGGACAAATTCTAGGTCCTCGTTGAACAAGGATCTCGTACGTGAAGGGTTAATAAGCGATGTTTAAAAATCACATTTAAATGATAATCTGCACTTCCCGCAGGCCGTAGGAGTGTTAGGGAGAAATTCGTGGCGAACTCGCGTCCGATCGGTAACAAAAACTGTAACAGGAAGTTCTCCGCCACGGTCGATCGGTCTGACAAAAGGCGAGAACGTTCTTCCGCCGAATCGTTCCCGGTTCGTATCAGACAATTCGACCGTGTCAGAGAAATTCCGATTAAATTTCTCGTTACCGATCGAGCGGTTGAGCCGCGATCTCGATCGGTAAAGTCGCGACTGTAGATCAACGCACCTTAGCGTCGATGACGACTTGGACTCGTTCTACCGGACCGTACTTGGAGAAGATGTGATGGATCTGTTGCTCTGTGGTGTAGATCGATAGTCCGAAAACTCCGAGGCAGCGGGAGGGACAGGGATTGTCCCGGTTGCCAACATGCCGCCTTCTGGACGACATCGGGCTGCGAGAGTGCGATCGATAAATGTTCCTGTCCCTCTCGCGAGAATATCGGGAGCGAGAGTATGACCGAGACCTGCTGCGAGAGTATCTCCCTCCTCTGTACGGAGAACGACTCCGGCTGCGGCTGCTGCCCCGGTGACTCGCGTTCGCATATTTCGCGCTCCGGTATGACTTACGACCGCGCGAAACCGAACGACTGCGCGAACGTGAATAATCTTGCTTCACCGGCCTGTGACTCTCCTTGCGCTCTCTAGACTTGCGGGATCTGGATCTAGAGCGTGAATCTCGGAGGCCCTCGTCGGCTGTTCTCGGCCTCCGGGGACTTGCACTGCGGCTGCCGCTTCGCTGTTTTGAACAAGGGAAAAAAAAGAGACACATTAGAACGCATCATTTTTTGCTGTACCATTGATTTATACATGCGTTGTAACCTTAAGTGTTTAACTTTTATAATTTCTTATTCGGGAGCTCTAATATTTAGGATTTTTATATACTGATTGTAAAGCACAAATTCGTCAAAGTAATAAATTATCAAAAAATCATCAAATCATACGCGTGAGGTGTAAAGTCTTTAGAATGGACCAACGAAACATGTATATATTAATCCGTATGTACTTGTCCTATGAAAAAAACTAAATACATAAATGAACGAGACTTCTCCAAAAAAATTAAAATAGAAAAATAAGTAAATTAACTATGCAATTTTGCAAAAGTGAATACAAATAAAGAATCGCAATGAGTAATATTTTGGTTACCTACGATACTTTTATGGAGCGCTCAATTTAACTTTTAATACCAGCATTCGCTCAAACAGGAGATAGAGAACAATTGTCCAATTGATTTCTTTCTACAAACATGATCCACGAATGTGCCTGCATTATTTTTTTTAGTCTACGCCAAGAACTTAAGGCAAATATTCCAATCATCGCAAATGTGCGAGTAATAAGTCAACGAGTGCTTTGACTGTACCTAAAACTATGTTTGGAGCGTGCAATAAACTATTACTGGTCATCGGCCGACGACTGGCATGTCCTCCTTTATAAGTTAAAAAATGGACATATTTTTTTTCGTTCCTCAGTCGTACACGGAAAATCCAAAATACGCGCAGGTTACAGTATTATCAAATTTGCGGTACATAATTTTTCAGATAAGGTGCATTATCGGAGTCCTGAAACGGCTTTGGCGTTTACACCGCGTGATTTACGACGGGCATTAAAGCATTGGAAAAAAGTCCAATATTTACGCCAGAAGTAACGCTTCCGGGTTAAGCATGATGCCGGATTTCGCGGAATAAGTGTACACACACACACACACACACGCAACGTGATCGACGATTTGTTCGGTCTAGCTCGGGTCGTATTTGGAACGACTTTCCACAAATCCAGTTTGCCCGAGTGAAAACACCGATACGTTTTTTTTCTACATTTTTTTTTTTATTCGTTAGACTCATTGGCGTCGGCGATGAAAGATCGGCGAAGTAAAAATGAGGATATAAAATGATACGAGACGATGTTGGAGAGCCACGGGCAACGTTGCGGATCGATAGCGGCTCATCTGCCGCATGTCACCGAATCGATCGTAATTCGTGCCGTATTTGTCTGAACTCAATCGTCAAAGCGGTAGACAAAAATTACTTACCTCGATATCGCTCATCTTGTCGATTCAGCGGCTGGATAGAATGACGAAAAGTGTACGGAAAAAAAAAAAACCGGTCGCCGTTTTGATATGCCCAACGGGGGAATCGGTGGCGTCGCTAAATATCAATGGCGAACGACCGTCCACTCTCGCGTACAGTCTGAACGGAATTGCTGATACCACCGATCCAGAAGACAACGAACCAACATCCGGCGTTGCTAGGTTACCGTACCGTCGATTGGTCGAACGCCGTAACCAATAGACTCGGCCGTTGTCAACCCTTTACTTGTTACACCGCCGAGCAAGCCTTTATGCCTCCCCCCATTTTTCGACTTTTCGCTGTTCCCCCCCCCCCCGCCCTTGCTACTTTCCATTATCGGTTGTTATTTTTCACATTCGTGGCAAATTCGTGCGACTGGCTATCGCTGCAATGCGCTAAACGTTCGCCGGGTCTGAGACGATCGCATGTTATTGACGACGATTCTCTTTTACAGCTCGAAACTTTTCCAGTCCACGGGCTTCGGCATTATTCCGTTGGAGCTGACGATTATCTGGCGCTAATTTCACTCGCTACAATTCAGTGTTTTTTTTGAAGTCGGAGATTCGGAAAAAAGTCTCACCTCCACTAAAAAAGGGTTCACATGCGTTCGACGGACCATTTACTTACAGATAAAATTATAATCGTCGACAATTTCATTCATAACTTACGTTACATCAGTGGATCGTATTATAGCAAACTTATCGATCTTATTCTGCAATATTCAATAAGAGTATATTTTCGAACTATAGCATAATTTTCAGACTGCGATTATCCGAAATCAATAATAAATAACACGCAAAATTATGCTAACAGCGATATAGTAATCGACGATTATCATTGCCAGAAAATGCATATCACCTTGTCATGGCACTTTTTTTCAGTTGTGCAGTTTTAGCGTTCACCGTTATGTAACATTTGCAGGTGCATAAAATATTATCGCCGCCGGCTAACTTTATATATCGATGAAAATTTTTTGCTTTATAATAATACCTGATGACGAAAAAAAGAAACTTAATAATCGCAATTCTAGAAATATATATTTCTGATCTTGATCTATACGTAGAATCGATCAATCTCAATATATTGTTTTGTGGCGAACAATTTTGGTAATCGTTAACTTTCGTAAAGCCGGATATGTGATGTCAGATGTGTATACAGGTATTATCTCTGTGTGTGCATATATGTATATATGTATATATATATATATATATATAACCTGCGCGAAGAAGCGCGCACATCCGTGGTTATAGAATAGAACGGTGCGAATCGCATACTGTCGCAAGCCACAAACGAGGAAGGAATCGCTCTCCGGTAGTCAACGAAACCATTTTTCTGTCGTCAAACGGATCAAGCTTTTTGTGAGACTTGGATCGATCACAAAAAGCGGGATTCGCTTTTCGCATAGGAATTGGCCTGTCAACGGAGGACCGTGTAATTCTTGTTACAAAACAGTTTTAAATATTGTAAGTAACACCAAGGCTAACGACGGTTTTTACTGTCACCAACACACAACCGAGCGAGAGCGGTCGATCTCTCGCGCTAGCTGGTTAGGTTTCTCGAATATCCTCGCGATTCACAAACATGATTGTTCGTTTCGTCGACAAATTAAAGGTCATTGATTACCCGACGTTATGTTGCTGGAACGGTTGAAAAAAAAATCAAACCTATGCAATGTGTTTCGTTATGTTTCCGATGCTTCGTGACAGAATCAATCGATGTGGTTTTTATGATAAAAAAACATGGCCGCCGGCCGGCCTCGACAGTTCTGTCTTGCCACGGGCTTCCTAATCTCTAATTTATGGTGCGTTAAACGCTAGTTTCTCCATCGTGTCACGTCTCCGTGCTTCCCTTCGTACAATTTACCGACGCGAAACCCTGAGTCTTCGTCTCCTACGCTCGAAATTTGGTGCTACAAAGTTACAAAAAAAAAAATAATGATAGAACATTGTATTACATTGATTCCTCGAATTTCTTGCATTTCGTATTTCGTATAGAAACTCGGAATGGTGCGTATCTATAGTACATCCAATTTCATAAATGTCAAGGGCGATAACAAAAGTTCATAGGGCAGAAGTGTCGGCACACTTACAGCTGCTGTCTAGAAGTGAACATTTTTACGTTTATGCATTCAAGCTCGTACCATGGATACAGTTTTCCCCTAAAAAGATGGTACATTAAATTTTCTCAATTTCAAGGGTGATAGAAAAATTCATAGGGCAGAAGTATTGGTACATGTTGAGCGGCAAAATTGTCTCTAAAATTGAGTAATTTTTTTTTTTTTATAGGTACACTTAGAGCCGCAAAGTCCTCTGTAGAATTGGACAATTCTATAATTTTGCATTCAAGCCTGTATCGTAGGTGTACAGTATCTATATGACATTAAATTTCTCAATTCCAAGTTGTCTGTAGAATTCGGGAATTTTATATTTTTTGTATTCAATCTTGTACCATGCGTCTATAATATGTAAAATCTATAGAATTTTGTATATTTCACAGGCCATAGAAAAATTCATAGGTCAGAAGTATATGTACGCTTAGAGCGGCAAAGTTCTCTGTAGAATTGGGCAGTTTTATAATTTTACATTCAAGCCTGTATCGTGGTTGTACGGTATCTATAGGACATTAAATTTCTCAATTCCAAGAGCGATAGAAAAATTCATAGGGTATTGGTACACATAGGGCCGCAAAGTTTTCTGTAGAATTGGGTAATTTATATTTTTTGCATTCAATCTTGTACCATGCGTCTATAATATGTAAAAACTATAAAATTTTGTATATTTCACGGGCGATAGAAAAATTCATAGGGCAGAAATATCGGTACGCTTGGAGCGGCAAAGTCCTGTGTAGAATTGGGCAATTTTATATTTTTACATTCAAGCTCGTACCATGGAGGATATGCGCCATCCCCAACAGCAGGTCGGACCAGCCGGGCCTAATATGATGAGCGGGGTTGCAGGAGTCGTTCCAAATCATTCGAATAACGCTCATCGGCGTGGAAAAGGTCGAGTAACGATGCACGCTCTGATGTCGGAGGCATTACCGCTGGACGAAGCGGCGAGGCTGGAGATGAAGGCTTTGCCGAGCAAGACGCCGGTCTCGGTACTTCAGGAATTACTGTCGCGAAGAGGTACGACACCTAAATACGAACTCGTCCAAATCGAGGGCGCCGTACACGAGCCAACATTTCGCTACCGTGTCACCGTTGCTGATGTCGTTGGTTCGTACACGAATAACAGCTCTAGTAGACGAACGATTTATTGCTCGATGTTACTTCCTTTTCTTTTATTTTTCTTTTCTTTTGCACTGTTTTTTAAAATCGTTTCTGCCAATTTGGCTTAAAGATTGTTGATAAGGACTTAACAATTGAAGCAGATCCAATCGTTTCAGCGATGGGGACCGGAAGGTCCAAGAAGGATGCCAAACATGCCGCAGCCAAGGCAGTGCTTGACAAATTGATAGGCGTTAATACGGAATCCGCCGAAGCTCCGCTTCCCAACAGCTTACCAGAGTAAGAATCTTTAAAGCACAGATAATTTTTTTTCTTAAACAACGTTATTCAGCTTTTGAGATTATTTAATTTTTATACAATATCTTATTGTAATAATAGCCAATAGTAGGTTATTTGATTTATTTTATTTATTCACGGGACAAATTTACAAAATGAACATAGATAAGATATATAATTTCGTTGGTTCAGTGTACTCTAAAAACTGCAACAAAAAAAGAAATTGAACGGGTAAAAATGTTAATTAAAAAAATGTTCCGAGGAGAAATTTATGCAAGGCAATGTTATATACAGCTGAAAAGAAATTATAGAAAATATAGATGAGAATTGGCCGATTACATTTTTATCACCCTTTATCTTGAAGACTTGGTTTGCATGCGATGAAAAGAAGAAGAAAAAAAACTATTTTCACGAATGATATTTGCGGAATTTTTCAAAATTTATTAAAACTATTTGTTTAAAATGTATTCCTTGTAATGAACATTTTACCGCCGATTTTAGACTGCTGCTGTAAAAGTTCGTTTTTAAAGTCCCGTTTTGTTTATTTCGCAATTTCCGCAGTCCGCAAAACTTACAAGAGATGCAAGGCAACTACGGCGAGGAGAAAGTCATAAACAATCCGATCGGTTCGCTACAAGAGATGTGCATGTCGCGTCACTGGCCACCACCGAAATACACGATGGAGGGTGAAGCTGGTCTTCCCCATGAGCGACAGTTCACTATCGTCTGTTCGATGTTGAAATACCGCCAAGTTGGACACGGCAAGAGTAAGAAATTGGCCAAAAGACAAGCGGCGCACAAGATGTGGCAAGCTCTGCGCGATGCGTCGGATGCAGCTCCGGGAATTGACAAGGAGGAGGTGAGCATATAACATGTGAAAAAAAGAAAAATGCAGACGGGAAAAACAAATTTTTATTCTACAAAAACGCGTCATTTTTCGATCGAGTCTTCGTATGGCGTGCGTGGGAGTGTGAGTGTGCGTATGGGCTGTGAAGTGGAAGTGATTTGAGCTTCGGTTAATATTCACAAAGATACAAGCTATGTTTCCTGTTCCTAGCAATCTATAACGGACGATATTTTTTTCGTATCGCTTAAAAGCACCGGGTTATAGAAAGTTTTTATAATCTAAGCGCTTGGATCATTTCCACTTCATAACGCGTTCTTCTCTCGTATGGAACTCACAAGTATTTATTTTTTGTTTTTTTTTTTTTCTTCATTTCACTAGTATATTTCATTTTTACTTAAATTGTCCGTTGTAGATTGCGGAACGGAACGCGAACGTGAGCGCCCGTTACGCTGAACTTAAAGAAAGCAAAATCTCGACACTGACAACTCCGCACAGTCACAAAGTATCACAATTTCACAAGAACCTCAAATCGTCCACCGGCGTTAAACTCTGCGAGCTACAGGTCTGTATTAAATTTGGACATGGTCTACGTATTCGGAGGATTATTTTTCGCTCTGCCGCAAAAAAGTTATTTTACACCGGCGTTTCTTTTTTTCTTATAAATCATTTATTGTTTAATGTTGCAGAATACTTGTTTGAACAACGGAGTTGTGAATTTGGTACAGTTCCTGCAAGAGATCGCGTCCGAGCAACAATTCGAAGTGACCTACGTCGACGTTGAAGAAAAATCCATAAGTGGTGAGTCTTTAAAAAAAAAAAAGAAAAAAATGTACAACAAATATTTTCTACGTCGTTTCGTGTCTCGTTTGCCGAACGAACGACGCGATCAGCCGAAATTTTTCTCGGTAACTATGAGATCCAGAAGAACATCCGTTTCTGTCGTTGGAACGTCGTCCCGAATTTGCTCGTTGAACGCTACTGCAACGAGATGAGGCTTCTTCGCTTGCGAATTTATACAGCTTTCCAAAAACTTGTCGTAGTATCCCATACCGTGTCCCAAGCGCTTGCCTGGGCGAGAAAATGTACAATATTCACAATTCGTTCGAGTGGTGGATGTAAAATGATCGACTCACCGGAAACCGTGAAGGCTACGCCCGGAAGTATTATCAAATCTAGTCCACCTGGAAGCCATTTACAACGAAGATTATTTACTTAGAAATGGAATCAACAATTTTGCACAGAGATTTTCACAATTTCATAATCCAATGGAATAGCTAGCACAAAAAAAAAAAAAAATCCAACATAAATACAAATATTATCCAAGTCGTTCCAAACCATCTGCACGGTAGCGTGCTCATTCGATTATCCAAATAAAAATATATATATGATGAATATCGAATATTGACAATAATTTTCAATTGCGCGTTCAATTGCTTGTCTCTGAACGCCCGGAAGTATAATCAATGTAGTCCGCCTGAAAGGGATTTACGCCGGAGATTATTTGCGTAGAATTGGAATAAAAAATTATGCACAGAGATGAACACAATTTCATAATCCAATCGAATCACGTTGGAAAAAAAAATTTAATCATAAATATAAATAATATCCAAATCGTTATAAACCAATTGCACCGCGGTGTACCTATCCGATTATCCAAATAAATCATACACTTTTTCTTAAAAGTAATATATAAATGGATATCGAATATCGACAATTATTATCAATTGCGCGTTTGCTTGTCTCTGATTTCAACCAACCAGTCTCGAGAGCGTCGTCCCTCACGTCGCTCGTCGCCGGCTGTTTGATGTTCCATTTCGTCAGCGGCAATTTTTCATAATCCTCCAGAGAATTTAGTTTTACCATTTGCATCTTCTTCCCCTGATATCTCGGCACAAACGCTTCCTTCCCGCTAGTGAATATATCGGCCAGTATGGGCAATGTATCGATCTCATCCTCGGTACTCAGATACAACGATATTCTCTTGCTTTCCTTGTACTGCCTCAGCGCGAGTAACTGAAAGAGAATTTTCTTTTTCATCGCTCACGTGAAAATTTTATTTAAATCCGAGCCAAACAGCTGGGCAATCTAACCTATAAATAATCTTCTGGAACAACTTTTTATGAATTAAATATATGAGTTAATCTCACCTTCCGAGTAACTTCCGAAGACTGACGCCCTTTTTCTTCGCCGTTGAGCTTTTCTATTGCAGCCTGAATCTCCTTGCGAAACGCGCTCTTAGCCGATTTTATCACTGCCATGCCTCTCTTCGGAATGAGGATCCAGCAAGCCATCTTGGCATACTGGAGCGTGTTTATATTGATCTTACGTTCGATTGAACTTGACCTCTGTGACCTGTTTTGAAATCGAAGGCAGTCGTCATTCTAATCGCAAGCCATCTCGTCACAGGTCCAAAGTTTTTATTTTTTTAGGCGTATCTTGACTCGGGGCAACAGTTTATCCGTGATTTTATTTTAAATATTTTTTGAATTTATTTTTTACATTTATTTATTTATTTTATTAACGTAATGAGCCCTTTTACATTTACAATTTTTACAGTTCAGGTAGCAATATAGATGTAAACCAAAATATAGTATGTGCAAACATAACAACATCGTAATAGATAAAATTTATTATTTTTGCTTTTTATAAAATGCTGTTGTGAGAACATGACAAGGAATGAAAGAGCACGGCCAACATTCAAAATTAAATAAAGCCAATTTATCAATCGTATCTCAGAACCCGCGCTCTAAGACGCGCGTTGTATACCGTTGCTGGACCGGCAAGTAGATGCGACAACTCGAGCCTATTTGCAACACTTGTGAACCGATAATGGACCGACCTTTCTGTCAGCGTACCGTGTATAGTCGGTGTTAGAAATACCGTTTGCGTTCTTTTTGGGCGCACCGGAGAAACCTCTCGGAAGTTGGTTTTTTACATTTAAAAAAATTACATTTTTTAGAAAAAATTTTAAAAGATTTTTTTTTTTAATTTTCTGACATAAAAAAAAATTTTACATTTTAAAAATATTTTTTTAACATTTTAAAAAGATTTTTTTACATTTTTTGAATATTTTTTTTACATTTTTTAAACTTTTTTAAAACTTTTTTTTTACATTTTTAAAACTTTTTTTACATTTTTTAAACTTTTTTTTTACTTTTTTTTCAAAATTTTTTTATACATTTAAATTTTTTTTTTTTTAAATAATATATCGTGTAAAGATTGAGGGAAAAAAATTATGTTTCAGGGAAATGCCAATGTCTCGTGCAACTGTCGACCCTGCCTGTTGCGGTGTGCTACGGCTGCGGCGTAACGAGCAAGGACTCTCAAGCGAGCGCCGCTCAAAACGCCCTCGAGTATCTGAAGATCATGACCAAGAAGTGAGCCAGCGCTCCGCTCCTGCCAGCCGTCGTAATCAATTCGAAATCCACTAACGTCACGGCGTCGAATATTGATAACACTAGCATGGAAACAAAAGCGTTACCTTCGAAAAATCAGGTATCGTATAAAAGTACAAACGAGCGAAAGATCGAGCACGGATTAACAACGACCGATAGAAAATCGTCGGAGATTCAAGCGAGGATCGTCAGTAACGGAATCGTCGTAAATCGTAGCGTGAACGTCGACAACACCGAGTCCAACGCCGGTAGAATGAACACGCTGCTGAAGAGAAACGACGCTAATTCCGAAAGCTATCATCACGCGGACGAACAGAGAATTAAGAAAACTGCAAACCCACACGTTGCGGGTCGTACGCTGAGTTTTAATCGCAATCAAGCAACGGTGGTTGAGGGGACGCCTCACGAGAATCCAAAGTCCCGATATTACGGCGCGAGAGTGAAAAATTATCACAACATCGGCGACTGCAAAGACGAGACCGCGAGTAATCAACATTACAAATCCAACAGTAGCACAGCTACGTCCGTCTTGCCGCTCAGATTCGCGGCACAATCGTCGACGAAAGTAACTCAAAGGGAGGCGACGCCGATTCCGCAGCACAGCCGACCGCCGTCGCGCAACGACACGTCGGCTCTCGGAATCGCGCGAAAAGCATTCGAGCAACAGAATATCGTTGCGAAAATGACGCCAATTAATTTCCCGCCCCTACGGGCACCCCAGAGCATTGTGGACGTCCGGCATCCCTTCGTCACCGAGGCCCGAACTAAGCACAGCGAGTCCGGCGTCTCGAGCGTTAAAATTAAAACCGACGTGAATTCTCTTCAGAGCGGTATGAAGGAATTGACTTACACCGGTCATACTTTTCACGGCTACGGCACGTCGACGATGGCCGGTATACCGAGCATACAGAGTTTGGGCAACGTCAGGGCCAACATATCGCCCTACGTGCGTTCGGACTCTTACGGTCAGCCGACCGTCGCCAATGTTGTTTATTCCGATAGTTCGCAGTTTTCTCAATCAACGCCATTCAACGCCGCTCAGGTCGGCCAGTATCAGACGTACGAGCACTCGAGTTACGCCCCGACACCGGTTAACGTTAATCCGGTAATCACTCAATATTCGACGGAAAATTCGATTCCCTATCCGCGCTACGAGAATTCGCCCCAGTTTGTACAAACCAATCATTACGCGACCAACGATCTAGCCAGTGGCCAGTATCAGTATCAGGCTGCGGGAGTCGGACAGATTCAAGAATCACCGCTCTTTTTGCAGAGCTTGCAGAGCCCGATCGCCGTTACCGATCAGTATACCGCGTCGAATTACGCAAGGGCCGTTCGTACCGAACTCATACCGCGATTGCATCAACCACCGAGATTCAATAAACAATAACGAAACAATTAATAATAATCGCAAATTTTTTGTACCTGTAATGAAGATTTTTAGAGCCTGCTCTCGACGCCGTTCGTCTGTTCGTCTCAACTATCGACGCTCGTTTTTGGATCGAATCGCGGTTTACATCACAATTTCTTTTTTCTTCTTCCTAACCCAAGTGTAACACATCGAAGATTCGGTGAAAATTATTTCAATTTCAGATCCATTTTGAAATAAATTTTAGCCGATCTGTGAAAGCCATTTCGAGACCAATTTTCGTGCGTTTGTTGGTTTATAACGCGATGGCGGGAACGCATAGAATTAATTGTCGCTTCGCGTCCGACGCTCGGGATAAAGTTCGGTGGTTCGGCGAATCGAGCTTTGCCGCTGAACAATTTTCCTATTCGTTGCGACATTTTATATTGCTAGAGAAGATCAACATGAAAAAAAAATAACATATTCCGCGGAGTGTGTTGCAACTGTATATAATTGGATGTTGATTATCGTCGCAAAGTTTACCATCGTGAGAAATATTTTTTTTGTCTTTTTAAATAACAAACATCCTCAGACTCCGAAGAGAGACTGAATTTCGCAAATTTGCTTTCCAACCGATGCCACTTAACTTTGGGGAGGCTGTTCGCGAAGGCAAATTTGATGTAGAAAGAAGCAGATAACAGGTGTCGAGATACTTGATGCCTCGTACAACACCTGAATTCGCTTGTGCGATAGAAAAATAAAAATAAAAAAAAAACAATAAAACCAATTTACCAGTAAGTTATAAATATAATTAATGATAATCGACAAGCTATACTTTGCATAGAATTAGTGGAAGTTTTCCAATAATCGTATAATTCTTAGCTTGCAGCTATGTTTCTGATGTGCTTCACGAAAATCCTGTAAAACGATTCGCCGATGCGACACTGCGCATTGACGTCGCTGTAATTCCGACGATGTTATTACGCATTTTTTTTTTTAATTCGAAAGTTTCATACGTCCCGGTTCAGTGTCGCATCGGCACGATCGATTCCGCACACTTCAAAACGTAGCCATTAGCGATCCGATTATAATAAACGCAAGATCGCGATTAGTGAATAGTAGTTTTGAAACGGTGTATGTTTTTTCCTTTTAGTATTCGTAGCTCATAAAATCATAAGCATCGCTGATACCCGTAAGATTAATCGTTAAGGGGCTTCTTCAATAAGTAAAAACAAAAAACCAAAAAATGAAAAAAAAACACGAAAAAAAAGAAAAAAAAATACATCGCACAGCGAGAATATGTACTCGTGTGTACTGGCTTCAAAATTTTCTCTGTGTAGTGGAAGACACCGTCGACGACGAGTCTCTGTGCTAAACGGCAGAAATGAATATTGCCAGTGATATAGTAATGAAAACTACAAGGAAAAAAAAAAAGGAAAAAGAAGCGTTTCAGCATCTTCACTCGAAGGTCGAGGTGTGTTTTGGATGCAGACCTATTTGGAAAATAGGCATTACTTACATGCAAAGTATAGAGTGTGCAACAACAAATACCGAATCTATAATAATATCCAAATCCGTGACCTGTGGTATAAATCCAGACAGTCGAATTATCCCGTGGCTGTTGTGGAAATTTAATTATTTAAGTCTATAGATTGTTGAAAATTAATTATTTATCCCGAATTCTCTTATCGTCCCCTGTCCAGTGATAGCGCAAACAACGGGATGTTTGCCCGGTCACGTTTATCTTCTGTAAACTAGCAGGCCGTAATGTACATTCGATTAATGTCTCTCGTACGATAAAAAAAAAGGTTTCCCTTTGGTCTGGACGTACTAGAGACCGGATATGGCGATTATAGCTTCATTATCGAACTAAATTATCTCGACAAGTCATTGATGTTATTATTTCGTTTTCTGTCTCTGTATCTCGTAAATTAAAAAAAGATATTGTCGTGCCGAGGGTGTGACACGCCGCTTCAATTATATACGAAACGAGAAAAATAATCGATTCATCATTTGGACGGCATAGAAAATAATACCAAATGAAAAATAGGAGAGAAAAATAGACTAAGCCTCCTGTACGTCAGGCACAAGAATCACGTAAATTTTCATCGCATCCCGAACCGATTTACAAATGAATGCGTGGTACTTGTTCGAAATTCTATTATCAAACACGACGTCGAAGTGATTCGAAGGAGCATGATTGGTCGTTTTATCGAGCTTCTATGGGGGAAAAAAAATTCTAAAAAAAAAGAAAAAAAAAAGAAAAATAACAAAAAAAATCGAGTTTTCTCGCCAGTGTGTCGAAGAGGGGGTCGGCAACTTCGGTTGTTACGGAACCGTGTATATTTTGTCACCATCCGCAGTCGGTGGATGTGAAACAAGGGAATGAATAGATCTCATTGTAGATTAAAAAAAAAAGAAAATGAGAAAAAAAAGATTAAGCGCTCGTGAGCGATCCGAAATTATGTTTGTACGATAGAGGGGTTCGTGATTGTAGGTGAGAGAGAAAAAAAGGAAAAACGTTTGCGTCACAACGAGTATTGTTGCGCGACGAAAACGTGTCGATGACGACCTGAGAAAGCGAATTGTGACGAATGGATTCGTTCTTCGCTGATACTATAGACTTTCTCAAATCCTCTCAATATGCCCGGAATTATTTTTAACTAACCGGGATATGTCTATCCTATCGATCGTATAATACTATACAATTAAAAAATACTACGTGTATCATTCGCTCGTCGATTATAATTTATATAATGTTTCATACGCGATGGTATATGTATTATATATTTTTGTTGGTTTCATTCGACGCCCCCACTTCTAGTTTGTTGGATTGAAACTTTTTTGTCACTAAACTAGGGGTGATTAATTGTTTTTTTTTTGTATTGTTTCTTTTCTCTTTTTTTGTGTCTCAAACAAGATGCCAATGGGGCGCACTGGCACACAACACGGACATGGCATACAGATAACGACTTATGAGTTTAGTCATCCCGTCGTGTAGATGTCGGGAATAGATAACGTATGATCAGTTGTGGTTGTTCTGTGTATGACTGTGCGTGTAACACTGTTAATAAACTACTGATGCTTATGAAATATTGTTATTGTTCTCCCCTTAAAAAAGAATAACAACAAAATAAAAAATGCCACGCGTGATTTCAAGTGCCAAACGACATCAATAATGTCACATTAATGTATTTAAAAAAATGGTTTGCAGTTTATTAAAGGGATTGTCGATATTGATAATTTATGCGTTGAGAATATATTTTTTTAATTCCAAAAGCAGTTTTATTAATATCGATAGATGTATGGAAACGTATGAATTATTTTTTTAAAAAGATTGTTCCTATTTGTCCAGGTTGTACCAACCGAAACTCCAAATCGATTGTTCAATGAGAAAAACCTATCCGTTTTGTGAGTCGAGGTATTTTCCAGTGGCATTATTGTGTCACAATACAACCCCCATTAAGGCACTAGCTTAAGGATTTGGTCGAAAAAATAGGTCGATTTTCAATGTTCTTTTTTAACGCGTTTATTCGAAAGACACGGTTAGTTCAAGGTATTATGAAGTTTGAGTTTTTTTTTTAATTGAAAAATATCAATTAACAACGGACTTATTTTAAATATACAAAAGAGACTCTGCCGCGGTTTGGTCCAACGGTGCACAACGTTTGAGCCGTTACAGCAATCTGAAATTTAAAAAACCAAAATTGTACTTTCAGAAAAGCAATAAAACTATCGAATGACCAGAAAAAAATGGTCAATTATTTGTTAATTATGAATGATTAAGGTTATCTTTTGTTCGTCGAAAACCGAACTTTTTTTTTCACCGGGTCACCATTTTCCTAATTTTCAAAATTTGAAAAAAGTACCCGTTCAATCGATAATGTTATTGCTTTACTGAAAGTACAATTTTGTTTTTATTTATTACAAAAATACCTTGTGCTAGTTTGCAGAAATACCTTTTGCTAAATTCCAAAAATACCTTTCGCTAGATTGCAAAAGTATCTTTTGCTAGATTGCGAAAATACCTTTTGCTAGATTGCAAAACATCTTATGCCAGTTTGCAAAAATACCTTTTGCTAAATTGCAAAAATATCTTTTGCTAGATTGCAGAAATAACTTTTGCTAGATTGCACAAATACTTTTTGCTAGATTACAAAAATACTATTTGCTAGATTGCAAAAATACCTTTTGCTAGCCGTAAAATACTTGTGAGTAGCAGAAGGTAACGCAGATTTGTTAACGTTAAAAAGACACTTGGGAATAGTACGGTTAATTCGCTTCCCGAACAATCCAATCGGGGTTCTACTGTACTTACGACACTCGTCACCGCATTGCATGAAATGTAGTGATACGGATGCAACCGTGCGACTTTTAACACTATTGGAATTAACCGTTTGAGTCTGAACGAAATTCAATTTTCCCCGCAACTTCGAAGAGCTGGCTTTTTTCGTCAATGGTGGAGTGCTCCTTTCGCCAGCCAGCAGTTCAGACCGCAGTGCCCTTATAGCGCGCCCGTGCCGCTTGGGCCATCATAAAGGTCACGAAGTTCCCTACGCGATACTTTCTTGGCAAGCGCATCGATTTATATCATTATGCAATCGGTGATGCACCGTTCGCACGTATGCATCGGCGAGAAACGCGAAACTCTCGGGGGCTCCCGGTGGAAAAAGCTGGATAACGAGTAAATGATCCGTTGCGACGACGGCCGAGACCTGCACATGATCCATGGCCTTGAGCGATAAAACATTATACAACGGATCGTGTTAGAAAACTGTTTGCATTGCGCCACTGCGTCTGCTCGTTTGAATCGACCTGGCGGCATTTCGAGAAATTAATTAGGGAAATTCCAGTGATCGGTTATAGTCACGGTTACGCAAATAAAAGTACACGTGAGAGATCGATGTTATATAGATCGAAACGTTTCTCGACGGAATGATCGATGAAGGTGTACACGATCCAGTAATAACACTGTTGTAAGTGAAAAAATGCATTCTATGCATTGCAACTATATTGAATCACCAAGTAAACGTTTTTTGTTTCCTCGTAGAGGATGTTTTTTTTCCGTAAGTTTCAGGCTTACCATGAAACGGATTGAAAATCAACACTCGATTGTGCGTTACAAAAAGCTACTGCGTCAGCTCTGAAGAAATGAATTAGGAAAATTTCAGTGCTCGGTTATAGTTACGATTACACAAACGAAAGTACACTTGGGAGATCGATGTTATATAGATCGAAACATTCCTCGACGGAATGATCAATGAAGGTATGCATGATCCAGTAACGCTGTTGATACGTAAGTGGAAGAATGGTCGATCAGCATTGCAACTATAGTGAATCGTGAAATAAACGTTTTTTTGCTTCCTCATAGAGGAAGATTTATATTCTATATGAAAATATATTTTAGATTTCCCGGAAGTCTTCAGGATTGCCGCTAAACAGATAAACTATTGTGAATCGTGAAATAAACGTTTTTTCGCATCCTCATAGAGGAAGATTTATATTGTATATAAAAATATATTTTAGATTTCCCGGAAGTCTTCAGGATTGCCGCTAAACAGATGAAAACGCAACGCTCTCGATTGCGCGTTACGAAAAGCTACTGTGGCAGCATCTGGAGAAATGAATTAGGGCAATTTCAGTGTTCGGTTGTAGTTGCGGTTACACAAATGAAAGTACACGTGGCAGTTCGATGTTATAGATCAAAACGTTCTTCGACGGAATGATCGATGAAGGTATACACGATCCAGTTACACTGTTGATACGTAAGTGAAAAAATGCTCGGTCTGCATTGCAGCTATAGCGAATCGCCAAATAAACGTTTTTTTCACGGTTTTTTATAATTATTTTTTTAAATAGATTTTCCGGAAGTCTTCAGCTTCGCCGCTAAGCAGGTGCTAACGCAACGAGCTCGATCGCGTGTTAGGAAAAGCTTCTGCGTCAGCAGGCTCGCACATTATTACGTTATAATAACAGGTGTCGAACTCATTGGAAGAGTATTACACTGTCTTTCGAACTTTTCTGCACGTAGCGGGGTCGGACTGACTGGAGGTTGAGGTGGTGGTCGAGCCCATGGGCGGGCCCAGCCGCTCCCGATGGGGACCTATATAAGAAGACCCGTGAGCAGCGTAACACGATCCTATAATACATTCTCCACTGCCTCTTCAACAACGACATGAGACTGCTCGTGAGTATTTTTCGTATCAACACTAATTAATCGACAATCAAACAAACACACAAGCAAACAAGCAAAAAAAAAAAAACAAACAAACAAACAAACAAACAAACAAACAAACAAACAAACAAACAAACAAATCAACAAACAAACAAACAAACAAACAAACAAACAAACAAACAAATAAGCAAACACACAAACAAACACAACCCCACACATACGGCTCACTGTCGAACAATGGGTCGCCATTGCGTTTAGTTCGCGAGAAGTGGATCGACAAATGAAAAGAAGAAAAGAAGAAATAACAAAAAGAAAAAGTTGTGAAAATAAATTCGAAGTCACGCCCAGCTTGGAACGACCGAGTGTCGATCTTGTGAAATTCTGTGGTGGAAAGTATTTTTCAATGTACCTGCGAGATGCGATGCAATTTATTGTAATTCGCAGGTGTTCTTATCGATGTCCTGCGCGCTGGGCTTTGCGGCTGCGCAATACGAGCATCAATATGCAACGACAACGCCGGTGCCGATTCTCAAGCAAATAAACAGGCAAGTTTCGTCAGAATATCGAAATAACGTGCGTCCCGAGGAGACTCGAGAATTTATTCACTATATTCCCTTCAACAGTTGGGAGTGCGCGAAGATAACTTGAAAAAGAAATAATAAAAAAAAGAAGAAATTAATACCATGCTAATTTATCTTCGGGGTTTTTGTTCGATCGTCTTCAACGCAGGCACAACGAGGACGGAAGTTACAGCTACGGATACGAGGCGGCCGATGGCTCGTACAAGATCGAGTCCAAGTACCCGGACGGCGAGGTCCATGGAAAATACGGTTTCGTCGACGACGTCGGTAGCGTAAGGGAGATCGAGTACGGTGCATCCAGACGTGGATTCGAGCCAGTCGGTACCGGGATCAACGTACCACCTTCGACCTTGACCGGCAATAGAATCCCCGACCCCAACGAGCCCGAGGACGACGGACAGTACCGCGAGGATCCTTCGGTCTATTACACGGATCCTAAATACACGAATGGCGAACGATACGATCCGGTGCCGAGGCGTCAGCAGCAACAGCAGCGCTACCAGCAACCCGCTGCCCCTTACAATCAGCAAGTTTCACGGTAAGCTTTCGATCACATTTTTTGTGTTCGAAAAAAAACTGCAATTTAATTTTCAATCAAGTTCAAATTCAAAATTACCAGCATTTTATATTTTTTAAAAATTTAATATTAAACAATTTTTTTTTTGTATTTTACGATTGTCGCTGGGTAAATATGACAATTTGTTCGCTTCGTGATAGCCGTGTATTTCAAAGTTGGAATTTTCCCGGGGTTAATCGCAGAAAAAATTATTGCAAGCGTCGATGATTATGCCCAAAAAAATGCGAAAAAAGAATCGACCAAAAAATCATTTTTCGTTCGAAAAAAAGAAATTGTCTAAAAAATGTTTTCAATGAGTGTCACTGGGTAAACATGACAATTTTTTTCGCGCCGTTGTGGAGATTCGGGAGAAGTTATCGTACAGTAGTATTACACGGTATGGATGCTGGTACATTTCAAAGATTATTTACATTTCATAATGCTATTGCTATTGCCAATAAGCCATCGACCTAAGTCCTTCAGCCCTCCGTTAAGGTGTATTTTTCCGTCAATCGTAGAAAAAATTAATAAAAGCCTCGATGAGTGGCACGAAACAATTCGATTAAAAAAAAAAAAAAAAAAAAAAAAACAGGATAAAGATGGTAAATTCGCGAGAGATCATAACGAAAATCGGCTCTGCTAGATGCAGTTGTTGCACGGTTGAACGTTACTTTCCACGGAGAATGTACATTTCATGAGACAAGCGTGAAATGTCAAGTGAATCGTTCGAAAGCGGTGAGGCGGAGAGGCACTGTGCCATTATGCGAGTTGCATAGTGACTGCGTGACTGAGGAACGGAGCGTTGCATCCATTGCCTCGTGACCGTGCGAATCTCTTGATTTCTCGAGATTCGTGTAAAACGAAGCTTTTTCTTTGATTCACGCAGTTTACCGGAGTACCGTCGACCAGCTCCGGCGCCCCAGTATCAACCGGAGTACCGTCAGGCAGTGGCAGTCCCTCAGCCTCAGAATCAACCGGAATATCGTCCGCATTACAGATCACAGCCGCAGCCCGAATACGAAGCGCGGTATCAGCAACCAGCTCCGATCGCGCATGCGCGCGTCCTGGGACACCCGGCGTCCAACCCCGACCCCAACGCCGGTTCTTACACCGTTAATTACAAACGATAGAGCGAATCCTTCGCTGCCCTTTCTTTTTCTCACGAATCTGTAAATAATTCATCCCCTCCTTTGCATCTATTAATCCACATTGCAATGCCCAAAGCGACGCTAGATGCATCGCGACGGGTCAGCCTCGACGGCCATTAAATAATCGTAAACTTAGTCTTAAGTTCGTTACGTAGGCTTATAAATTTGAAACTTTGCTACTCCTCTCTGGTCTCACCTGTCCATTAAATCCACCTATATCTCGTAGTCAAACAAAAGCTTACGGGAATTATTTCTACATGAAAATATATTCACTACCTCAGTAATCATAAATAAAAACATCAATGAAAAAAAAATCGATAAAAAATAAATCTCGTTGAAATAAACCGGTAAATTATTATGGAAACTTTAGCGAGGTTCGTTAAATGGAGACAATAAAAAGTGAAACCGTTACAGTTCTCTCGAGTCCCGGGAGTGACCACGAGTTTATACCGCAACGGTATAGGCGTTCGGAGAGCGACGTGGAGGTTGAAACCTGGCGTCGCGACCTTGTCGTACGACATCCTGTAGCGATTAATAATAATAATAAAAAAGTGAAATAAAAAATGCCTTTTATTCTCCCAACGAAAGTCTGCGCGGAGCCCCGTGGGTTGCCACACCCTGGAATTTCATCCGCGTCTCGTTCTTCTACCATCACGGCCTTCCAGTGTTACAAAGCCTGTTACATATATATAATCATATACATAATGCGCACATATAATAATATAATAACTATATGCTCATTCGGTGTATTAACTAAGTCGATTATCGGTGGGTTGTGTGTTTATAAGAGAAGATAATTAAATAAAATAGCACGTGCGATGGATGATGTATTATGCATCAGGTTAAGTCGGGATGACATGGCCACGATTTTTCAAACAATAAAAATTGGAGGTTTAACGTAAAAAAATTCTTTGAATGATGGTCGAAACGAACTCCAGAAAAATCGAACTGAAGTAATTCACTCAGAACTTTCGATATTTTTGATGCGTGATATAATTGCAGATCTATAAATAAATATTTCCAATCAGCCATATCACCCGGACAGTACGGATGATATGGCCACAGTAATAATGGTAGGCGTTTAGGCCCACACAAAACATGGCTTAGTATATTTAATGTTGTCTACATGAACTACAGAAAGACAATAATTACCTCCGTCTAATGTTTCAGATGCCAAACTAAAAAGCTAAAGGTTTTAAGGGGCATATCACCCGAAAATTGCGGGAGATATCGCCGCGTGACAAATCGCACTGACCCTTGCACATACAATCGTATAATTTTTGGTGCAATCAAATTTTATCCACATATACTTAAAACTGCGCAAACGGCGGCGCAATACGTTTTTTACGTTAAATGATATTACGGGTGACTATATCTTATGGACTTAACCTATATACTTCTTTATAAACTTCTTTTTTTTCTTTCTGTTATTTTATAATTACAAAACGTCACGCATACAACTCGAAGATCATCGACTCTCGATAGTGATCTCTTCCGGTATGCCGCGGCGATGAAGGCGTAATGTTCGCAGCCTGTCTAATCTAGTTATTACGTATAGCTCATACTCGTGCACGATACCTCTACCGGATTCTTCGTATGAACGGCAGTATAACAGATGTGCCGTGGATATGACAGAGCTGGAAATTCCAGGCCTCACGACTATCGTCCAGGTGTGATTAATTATGACCTAATTTAACCGAGCCCTGAAATATGCGGAGGCCGAGACGTCCAATTAACTTGTCAGGAGGCACGGGCACAGCCTGGATATTGCAGCTTCCATGTACCTCGTGGATTCTCCTCTCGCGAACAAGGGAATTCAAGGATACGCATATATAGGGCACATAGTTCGTGGTTCGTTCGTAGACCGCGATTATGAAAGTTTTGACCAATCGTCACGCTTTCAGTCTAGCTTGAATAGATAGACGGGATATAATATTGAATCCACGGATCTAGAAAGGCTTTTTGTCGGACTGTATGATCGAAACGTTTGTTAGAATCTTTGAAGCCGGGATATTATAGCTTACGTGTACCTCGTGAATTTTCCTGTAGCGAAGGAGAGAGTTCAAGGATGCATGTATATATAGGGTATATAGTGTGGGTTTCGTTCGTAGATCGTGATTATGCAAGTTTGGACGAACCGTCACGATTTCGGTGTAGCTGGAACGATTCGCATGTCGGATACATGTCCGTATGGATAGATAGGATATGATATTGAATATACGAATCTAGACAGGCTTTTTTGTTGGACTGCATGATTGAAACGTTTGTTAGATTTTTTGAAGCAGGGATATTACAGCTGCTTGTACCTCGTGGATTCTCCTTTCGCGAACGAGGGAATTTAAGGTGGTTCGTTAGTGGTTCGTTCGTGGGTCGTTCGTGGTTCGTTCGTGGTTCGTTCGTGGTTTGTTCGTGGTTCGTTCGTGGGTCGTTCGTGGTTCGTTCGTGGTTCGTTCGTGGTTTGTTCGTGGTTCGTTCGTGGTTCGTTCGAGGTTCGTTCGTGGTTCTTTCGTGGTTCGTTCGTGGTTCGTTCGTGGTTCGTTCGTGGTTCGTAATTCGCGATAATCATGGTGTCTAACAGATCAAGGACATGAAATTCCATGATGTATCCAGGTTTTCCAGGTGAAAATCTGAAAAATTACAGGACCTTTTTTCACTGATATTATATTGCATAAGCAGCAAATAGTAACAAAAACAAACAAAAAAATGTAATGAAACTTTCAATCGATTTGAAAAATATCGATTGAAAGTTTCATTAATTTTTTTATTATGTGTGTGAAAAACATACATATTTAAACAATTTGATAATTTACAAATTATCAAATCTGTCAAAGTCAAAAGCCTATGCCTTATGCAGTTAACAAATTATTTCTGTTTTCCAAATCTACTTTAGTCAATTTTTGCTTATTTATCACATCTTTGACGGATTTCGTCATATGATGCTTTATGAAAGAACCGAGACTGTCAGAAAAAAATAGCCCAAGAGGATCGTAACTGTGAAACTCGGTGAGAAACGATTCGATTTCCGTTGCAAGAGCGCGGTCGAACGATAGCTTTGCTTCCAAAAACGGAACTTCTAACAATTGTGATATGATTTCAAACTGTTGCAGTTTTATAGTATTAACATTTTATCGTTGATCACTTTTTCGATGTATTTTCGTATATTTGGTAAAACCGCTAGAGTTCTTTCAATTACCGTTTCGGTGATTGGTTTTATAGTCAGCAAATAGCGCAAACGTTTTTAGGAAACAATTTCGACCGGTTCTATCCGTGTAGGGTCCTCTTCGTGCAGGACTATTCGGAAAGAAATTATACAATGCCCTTAATAACTCGACAATATCCTACTGAGCAGCTCGAATTACATCCTTAAAGGCACCTTGAACGGTATGCAAACCACACGAACCCAAATTGAGTAACTGATTGCCCTGACGCTGACGTCATTGTCGAGATTGGCTTGGAAAAGTTTAATGAATTTTTTAAATATTTGTTTCTATTCTTACCTTCCTACACGCGTCTTTAAAAAATCTAACATTTTTCAATAAAAATGTATAAGTTTTTTAAATTCCAAGAGGTCGATGAGATTCCATGAAATTTCCAGGATTTTTCAAGGGTCAATGAAATTCTATGAGATTTCCAGGTTTCCAGGATTTCCAGGATCGTTAGACATCATGCTGATAATGAACCCAGCCGGACAAGCGCCACAAAACGACGCAAATATTGAGCCACATTGGGTCCATTTCGTGGTGCTTGTCTATCTGGGAAAGTTTGGACAAACCGTCACGATTTCGATGTAGTTTGAACCATTCGCATCTCGGATAGATGTCCATTTGGATAGACAGGATGTGATATTGCATATACGGATCTAGAAAAGCTTTTTGTCGGACTGCATGATCGATACGTTTGTTACATCCTGATCCTGAACTGTTCGGACAGACACTCAAACGTTACGCATACTTGACACGTACTACAGTCTGTCACGGACCGGTGAACTCCACTTTCACAATATCTACGTGCCTCATGCCTGTGCCACGACCCTTCGATCGATCTTTCCTGGAGTTTTCGGATGCAACAGATGTTTTTTTTTGTTCTGCTGATTATCTAAAAAAAAGGTGAACATTTCATTTGAATATTCCTCATTAAAAAATATATATTATTTACCTTTGTGACAAAATCCATTAACCAATTTTGGCTACTTCATAGAGGAAGCTTAGTGAAAGACGTGGACGTAAGAAAGCAATGTGAAAATTACATTCGCAGCTTTATTTATTCCTTGTATATTTATTTAGTCTTTATATAAAGACTACTTCTTATACGAGGGAGCAAAAAAACACAAACAGTCAGTTCATTAAAAGAAATTCTTAAAATCAGTAAAATCCACTAATACAATAAATCGTTAAAATTCATTAAAACTGTGGCCAACAGGAAGACAAAATTTATTGCGACGACGAACAGTTGAATAGCCAGAGAACTTATTCGGTTTCGTATTTTTTATACCGAGTCACATTCGTTATTCCGGTATTTGACCTTGTGAATATCACTTTTTGTTCTGCTGGTTATTGCAAAAAGGTGCAAATTTAATTTACATATTTACTTCTTCATTTTTTATTTGTAAATGTTATGCACGTGATGACCACTGTGAGAACATTTTTTAACCGATTTTGGTTACCTCATAGAGGAAGCTAAGTGACCGACATGGACATAAGGAAGCAATTATACAAACAGCTTCTTTTACGAGGAAGCAAAAAAGAAACAGTCCGTTCCTTACAAGAAATCCTTAAAACATCAAAATCCACTAAATACCCTAAATCCTAAAAATACATTAGAACCATTATGAACCAGAAAATAAAATTTATTGCGACGGCGAACAGTCGAGTAGTCGGCGAACTTATACTGTTTCCTGTTTTTTATACCGACACACATTTCATTATTCCGGTATTCGACCTCGTGTATATTGCTCTTCCTTGTTCTACTCCGATTCCGTAACTGCGGTCGGCTTTTCCCCGCTCGCACGCACTTTTCCGATCGACACAGCAGCGTCGCGGAGGGCGAGTACCGTGAAGAAAATCAATTAAAATTACATTAGCCGGTGAGTTTTGATGAATAAACATACGAGGCGTGGAATTATTCCACGTCTATTCGCAGCTCGGGCATAGCTTGCAGGAAATGATTAAATACACTTAGCGGATAAGACGAGTGATTTTTAACACGGATCTATCAGTCGAGCAACCTCTTTACCCTTGGGCCCGAATGAATCATCAATCATCATCAATAGTAATAAAAATATTGGGACAATTAAAATTATACCTCGTCACCACGTCTGTCGGTGTTATGACGGAGCGTTATTAATTTTACATTAATTTTTTTTCTCTAAATTTTACAGGGCACGCGCCAGTCGATTTTGCTTCGTGGAAAAAAAGGTAACCGGTATATCCCTGGGGCACTTATCCTCGGTTGCATAAGCGCATGTACGCCACCGACCCAACAACAGAGAAAGTGGCGTAACGCTGGGAGATCGCTGCTCGCAGGAAGCATGCCGTGAACACCTATCGTCTACTTCCATCGAGCGCCAAGTATACTTAATCCAAGTGTACACGTTAATAATATCTTCGAGCGGGATACGCGACCGAGCTAATTCGACATCGAACGTTCTACATAAGTAAATGTCAGGGTTGCGGCGCGATGGAATTTTCTCCGTACGGCGAACAACGGCGAGACGACGTGTGAGAGGTAGGGCTGTACGGGCGCTCGCGTTTACCGGCTGTCCACATTTTTTAAAATTTATCTTTATTATTTTTTTCATTAATATTATTAGGGGAAACCGGGGCAAGATGGGCCCCCGGGGCAAGATGGGCTAGTGAAAAATCGGGCCGACCCGGGATGACGTCACTTCTGGTCGAAAAATTAGATTGTCAAGTCGGAAATGACGTATTTCCGGGATGACGTCACTTCCGTTGGAAAATTTGATTTTTAAGTCGGAAGTGACGTATTTCCGGGGTGACGTCACTTCCGTTGGAAAATTTGATTTTCAAGCCGGAAGTGACGTATTTCCGGGATGGCGTTACTTCCGATCGATGAATGAGTTTCCTGTACGGGAAGCAGACAAGTGTGGGACTTGATAGTTATTTTCGCTGAACGTTGATGATTGCCAAAAAGAAACTTTTTTTCTTCTTTCCGACAAAGCCCCTCGTTAACAGCTTTAGGTCGAGACGTTATCAGCTATTCCACTACTTTCCCAAAAAGCTGTAAATATCAAAAGGACGTAAGTCCTCGGTAGTATAGTGGCAATATCCCCGCCTGTCACGCGGAACGGGGTTCAATTCCCCGCCGGGGAGTATCTTTTTATTTTTTAACAATTGCGAACAGTGACGAGATATCTTGTCACAAAGTTTTTTTTTTTGCACGATTTTGGCTTAAATTTCGATGTTCCCGGTTCAACGTAACTCGTAACCTAACAGACGGACGTTCAACGTACCATAAATCGAACGAGAATTCAAGGTATTCTTTTTTTATTGAATTCACGTTAGACCTCCCATGCTGGCCACTATGCTGGCATCGTAAAATCCTTCAGGCTTCAACTCCGTTTCTTTGTTCGTTTAATGTTTTTAGTGGATCGAGTTGAATCGTAATTATAAAATTGTAACGTTGTATATTTCGCTTGTGCCGTGTACCGCTTCTGCGAAAAATAACTACTTGGTGACTATTAAAGCGATGAATTATCGCATCACTTCATGAATCTCTCGTAGTTGTTGTAATTAAATCACGGTCCGTGATCTCAAAAGGGCATGCAGTACAGTTTTTATTACCAACTGGGCGTGGGGTTATACCACATCACCTTAAAGCGATGTGCAACACTCAGTCGGTAATAAACAACGTAAACAAAAAATTGCACACCTAGAGCATTTCATAACGAAGAAAATGAGCGTAATCTTCTCATGGTGTGCTCTGTGCAACAGTGCGAATATGTGTATTTGAACTGGCCGTTTGTTGCATATAACGGTTTATTTTTAATTCCATTTAATCTACTGCCTTCAAGAAGATTTAAAAAATTAAAAAATTGCACACCTAGAGAATTTCATAAGGAAGAAAATAAGCCCAGAGAAAAGTCTGTACAATGAAAAATAAGGGAGATATGGCGTGCTAAAAATTTGTTTTCAATGCCCTGTCTCGAAAAAAAAAACAAAAATTGCGCACCTAGAAAATTTCATAACGAAGAAAATGAGTCCAAAGAAAAGTCTGTACGATAAAAAATAAGGGAGTTATCCCGTGCGAAAAATTCAATTTTTAACTCCCGACTGCCCGCCAGGGCAAAAAGACGGGAGTTATGCGTTTCGCGGTGATCACGAGACTTTGCGCGTTTCCTTGGTATCCAGTGTTCTCCGAGTTGACAAAAAATCTCTTGACAAAATTTGGCAAGTTGTTTCTTTGAATCGTGACCTGTGTCTTTTTTCAGGTTTTGTTACGATACGGTGCGATTTCACAGAGATAAAGACTTTTCGGATAAAAGAATGTTTGTCCATATCGAAATTTCAGCGAGATATGCTGCCATCTTTTGCCTTTTCATCGTGCACCGCAGCTAATTTCACAGTGGTTCAATGCACCATCTCCCGAGGATTTTGCGTTTTGCTACGAATCAGCTGTCAACACTATATACCTACTGTGATTTTTTGTTGTTGTTATTATTATTTTACATTATCGGTGTTTAGTGCGTGATCAGTGTAACGTTAACTTTTTTTTGTTTGTATCGAAAATACGATTCTTTTTTCTTATCGAAAAAATACTACTTTAAAAATGCATTTTTATAAATAAGAGTTAATAACAAATTTGAGCAGAAAGTGAAAGTCAGTTGTGATAATTTTTTTTTCAATTTATTGTATGCATGCTGGGTAATGTTTTGACTGCAGATATGCCCCATGTAAATGAAAAGTCAAAACGGAGATTATACATGTGGCGAAATGGGGCAAAGCACAGTAGATGCAGAAAGTTTTTGTTTTTGTTTTTTTTTTATTAATTTTGTAACACCAGCAAGCTGTGCACTAAATCTGATCAATTTTAGATTCATCGCTTGATTCATATATTGAAGGGCGACCATATTTTTGTTTTCCTATGATTATACGTGTGATGAAATGGGCCATAGCGCATTTCCCCATATGTATAATAAAAATATAAATATATATATTGAAATGGGACAAGATCGTTTCCATCGAGAACCATCTCGAATTAATTTTATTTCGGTGCCGCGATAAATCTCGAAACGTTTCAATATATATATGGTCCCAGTCCGATTCAACCGATCAATGTATAAAATTTGTTTAGAAGTATAGCGCACAGCTTGCTGGCACTATAAAACCATCTGTGACTATTGCGCTTTGGCCCATTTCACCACACATATAAATAATCATATTAAAAAAAAGAAGTATGGTCGCCCTCCAATATATGATTCAAGCAATGAATCCAAAATTTGTTCAGGTTTATAGCGTGCAGGTTGCTGATACTACGAAAAAAAAAACGATCTGCGACTAGAGGAAATGAGACAAAGCGCAGTAGTCACAAATGGTTTTTTTAGTACCATCAAGCTGCGCACTATAAATCTGAACATCTAAATCTGATTTTGGATTCATCGCTTGAATCATATATTGGAGGGCGACCAAACTTTTTTTTTCATATGATCATACGTGTGGTTAAATGGACCAAAACACAGTAGTCGCAGATAGTTTTTGTAGAAAGCTGTGTGTTATACATCTAAACAAATTTTACATCCATCGCTTGAGTCACATATTGGACTGGAACCATATTTCTTTTTTTTAAATTATACATATGGCAAAATTGGACAAAGCGCAGTAGACACAGAGGTTTTTGTAGGGCCCGCAAGTTACTCACTATAAATCTAACCAAATTTCACATCTATCGCTTGAACTATATATATTGCTATATATATTGCTATATATATTGCTATATATATTGCTATATATATTGCTATATATATTGCTATATATATTGCTATATATATTGCTATATATATTGCTATATATATTGCTATATATATTGCTATATATATTGCTATATATATTGCTATATATATTGCTATATATATCGCTTGAACTATATATATTGGATTAATTTTGTTATTCACATTCAAGTTGTTATTATAATCACCTGACATCACTTCCAGCTCTGATTGTTCATAATATTATTTTTTTTTCTTAATTAAAAAGCGACTTAAAAAAAATCTTATAACAAAGTGCATGCTCAAAAAAAGATATGTAGTGAACTCCAAAAAGCATGAAATAAAAAAAAATTAACATTTTTTAAAAAACTCCCGACTGCGAAAAATGACTGACTGGAAAAACAGTACATATAAATAAAAAAAAAACTAAAAAAAAATCGTATAAAAATAAGTACAAAAAAATGGTTAATAAAAAATAACTTCAAAAAGGATGAAATAATTAATGTATGTAATAATAATTAATATTGTCAGTAATAAATAATAGTACTTAATAATAAAGAATAATTGTAAAATTAATTAATCGTAATTATATCAATTCGTTCATAATTTTCGCTACAGTCGGGAGACGGTTTCCGAACACAGTTCTATATCCCCAGAAATAAACTTGGTAGCAGAATGTTATATATTACATCTGTGGTTCGGAAACCGTCTCCCGACTGTAGCGAAAATTATGAACGAATTGATATAATTACGATTAATTAATTCTACAATTATTCTTTATTATTAAGTATTACTATTATTTATTACTGACAATATTAATTATTATTACATACATTAATTATTTCATCCTTTTTGAAGTTATTTTTTATTAACCATTATTTTGTACTTATTTTTATCCGATTTTTTTGCTTCCTCATAGAGGAAGCTATGTTTTCGTGAACAAATTTTTTTTCGAGATTTTAATGTCAGCGTACTAAAAATGGTCGAAAACGTCGAGAAATGTGATTTTTAGCTGGCGTCCGGATGTATGTGTGTGTGTGTGTATGTGTGTGACAGCGTGCATCGCTTAGAACGACTATAACTCGGAAACGGCTTGGGATAGCGGGTTCAAATTTTGTACACTAGTCGAGTGGTCACGTCTCCTCCTTCGATATAATTTTCATGAAGATTGCGACCCGTTTCGGGATTTTACGGGAATTCGAAATTTTTGAAAAAAGTCTGTGGTAGCTCTAACTTTCGTAAATTTTGAGCTATCGTCATAAAACTGCACACGAATATAGTATTTTTATCAAAGACCTTTGGTATTGAATTTGGCCGAAATCTACCGAATGGATCAGATTTGATGGAATTTTGATTTTTTTCCAAAATGACCAAAAACCGTATAATTTGAGTAAACATGGAGGTATCGAGCTTAAATTTGGCATAGGAATGGACTAACACGGTATAATGTTCCGTATTAAATTTGGTAAAAATTGATCCAATCGTTTAAATTTTCTGGGATTTTGAAAATTTTCAATTTTTCTGAAATGAAACTTTTCAAAATCCCACAATCCCAATTGATCTGAATTTCTGAATCAAACACCACGCAAAGAGTAAAATGAGTTATAGTATCGTAATCAGCGCTGAGGAAGAGAATAAAAATTGCCTTAAACCGACGCAATCTGCAAATTTCAGTTTGCGATATCCTATAATAAATTCTGGGGTCAATTTTGACGGTTTTACTTTTATGAAATGTAGTCATTTTCTATGTTACGAAAAAGGTGAAAAGTAATTTGCACATGATTTTTCTATACTTTTTGTTGTGAAAATTGTATTTTAATTATAGCTTCCTCTATGAGGAAGCCAAAATGGAACAACGGAATTTATCATAGAGGAAGTTATGTACGAAAAGGTAAAACATGAGGAAGTAATTGTGCAAATCACTTTGCACGCTTTTTTTAGTTTTTTTTTTATTTATATGTACTGTTTTTCCAGTCAGTCATTTTTGTCTGATGCAGACAAAATCTTCAGGGTCATAAAGTCAACTCTTTCAAAACTACTATATCGTTTTTCTCGGTCATTAAATTAACCATTATCTAATAGGATTAATTGATTTCCATTCTACTTTCGTCGGTGAAACAAAGTTTGTATGATTACTTACAATCGACAACCAAACTAAGCAAGTGGGACACGATTGTTGAAGTCTGAAGTAGGCGCCACTTGCGAAAAAGGTCGGAACGTGGCCTTATGGATGACCATTTCGTAATTGAAAATATATACACCAAAATCACGAATCAAATTGAGAATCAGTTGTTTTTAATTATATTTATTTTCTTAGTTTTTTTCATGAATCTCTTTACGATTACTAGGGCGGAACTCCAAATGTCTGACAGGTGAAACGATGTATACCGCAGCTGTACATATGGTTGTATACAGTAACCTGGACATGCATCGTGAGAGAGGTGAACGGAACTGATGGGGGTTAAATGCGAGGGTAAAACTGAAATATTGGTGCGCAGGATCGTACCCACCATCGATGGTTGTGGGCGGATTGTATTCGAGGTGCGTCACCCCGTGTCTGTAAAAAATGCAACACTTGCAGAACACAAAGTTGCCTAGAATGTTCACATGTTGTGCATTACACTCGTGGAGATGCATAAATAATTGAGTTCCACGGAGCGGCAAGTTGCAGTCTCGGATCGCGACGACGTAAATGCTTTCACTTTTTCCGGCCACGCGATGTATAGAATATCATGCACAAAAATCGATTTTGTCACCATCCGGAAGGTACGCAGTCGTCGATCAATCATG
The DNA here is from genome assembly GCA_917499995.1 of Ichneumon xanthorius. Taxonomy (NCBI): domain Eukaryota; kingdom Metazoa; phylum Arthropoda; class Insecta; order Hymenoptera; family Ichneumonidae; genus Ichneumon; species Ichneumon xanthorius. Next base: position 17,461,911 of record OU824206.1, on the reverse strand, counting down.
CGCGAGTTCGAAACTAAGAATCTCACTTGGCCCGAGAACACAAGGTATGCTCTCGGTTTTGCCAGACTGACCACTCGTATTTTAGGTATCTGGCCGTTGAACTGCCAAGAAAATGGTTCAAAATTTGTTTTATTCCTCGTTATCATTATGCAAGTAGGTGACAAGAGAGCAATTCATTTTCTTATTCATTCAATTATATATAATGTTAATTTTTTATTGACTATTGCTGATGTAGGATTCATTGTCGTGAAAACATATGAAATTCCACATCCAGAAAAATAATTTATTTTATGGCCACCGTTTATTTGGTTTAAGTAAAATATTTATTTGATTCAAATAAATATTAATTTTATTTAAGTAACAATTTACTTAATTAAAACAAATATTTATGTACATGAAATAAATATTTTACTAGTACCAAATAAACGGTGGCCGTCAAGGAAATTATTTTTTTGGGTGCAATGAAACGGCAAATGTCAAAATGTAATTAAATAATACATTTTCCAGCTATCGGTGACTGTTAATTTGATCAATGAATTCGCGAGTAGTTGCGTCTCCATTGTCAACGTCGCAGATTTTATACCCCTCCTGGGAGTAAACATTAATAGCCTGCTGAAGGTAATTGTCATTCGTGTGCACTGGAAAGAAAATCATTACATCGTAGTGTCGGCGGTGAATGACTGGTCGAACGTTTGCGACGATCGATCGCATAAGATAATGCGGAAGTACGCTTATCTGGCAAGAGTATTTTTCATAATCCCAATGTGCATTGCACTAACATCTGTAAGTGTATTGGTCATCGGAGCGCTGCCCACTATTGAGAAAGCAATGGTACCGTCGATTGACGATACGGGCAATTCTAGTGTCGTGAGTCTCAGAAATTTACCGATGGGCACTGGGTGCTTCGTGATCGGCATACCAACTTTCCTATACCTAGCCTTCTACTTTCTTGAATTAATGCAACTTCTGTCTATGTGCAATTGCGAGTTCGCTAGCAATGCACTTTTTTTCGGTATAACGATGCATCTCTGCGGTCAGTTCGAACTTCTTCGGATTGATATGACTGCATTGGGTCAAAAACAACGCAACGAAATTGATATCAGGAATGAGATTCGTTATATGATTCAGCGGCATAATCATTTGCTCTGCCTTCTAAATCTCGTCGAGCAGACTTATAACCTGATTATGCTCGGAAACACTGTCGTATCGTGTACGAATATCAGTTTATTCGGTACGACGAGCCTGAATTTTCAATCCCGTCTGGGTCAGCACGCTGCTCATCTTTTCACACTCCATTCATAATTTGATCAAATTCTACCATATTTTTGCATGCATTTTTTTTGCGAAAATATAGTTTCCTCCATAAGGAAGCTCAATGTACGGCTATCCATTCAGAAGTAGAGTGGGGTCCGGGAGTTTTGGTGACCGCGTCAAGGGGTCGGGGAATGATTGTAGCTGAGAGGATTTATTGAGGACGTTATATTGCGCTCAGTTCATCTAACATATAATGGTTCACACTTACTTCGTTTGTTGTATATTTTTTGGTCTACCCTTTTTTTATGTTTCTGCAGGGATTCAAATGATTTTTGCATTGCGAGACAAAGATTACGTGACGCTGGTCTATTCGACCTTCGTCATTACTTTTAACCTCATTCAGATATACCCGTACAGCCTGATGGGCGATTATTTGTCGTCGAACGTTAGCGATGTGCGAAACGCAGCATACAACTGCTTCTGGTATAATTTCTCATCAAGTCTCACGAAGGATTTGATATTCGTGATATTGCAAAGTAGCAGTGCATTCCATCTCACTGCATTGAAAGTTTTCGTTATTAACACCGAGAGCTTCACGAGTATCATCAAAACTACGATGTCGTTTTTCTCGTTTATGAAATGGACCATTATTAAATAGCATTAATTTATTTCTATCGTAGTCCCTAGTCCACGAATCGATATTTGTACAATAACTTATCTTATCATCGATGAACAAGGTAACAAGTGCTACACAATTGTCGAAATCTAGGAAAATGTGTGAAAACATCAATAAATCTATACACCAGTACTACCGATCCAAATTGTACATGAGTAGAATAAGTGATTGACCTTGTGTTTGCCCTCGTGCGCACGCGCGCAAGGACGAGTCCTATTCCGAGCAGTCCATTGCAAGCAGTCATATCGTAAAATTAAGTATTATTATAAAATAATGAAAGCACAAGACATTTACAGAAAGATCATTTATTGGCACATCTGTTCTGTCGCAGCTCGTCTCACAGACTGGCTTTTCTTCCGTAAAATAACAAAAGTCGGTGTGTTGTAAACAAAATCGTCACCAAGGACAACGTACATAGCTCATACCCTTACAGTTCGGCCATTCTGACAATAAGTTCGTCCTCGAACTGGACTGATAGGGTTTAAACAACAATACATATCATCATAAACGATATCGGCAGCGAACCCGATATTTAATCAGAGATTTCGCTCACACGCCAGGGTTTCATGTTGCATGCCTCCCACGTTCCAATGTATGGTCTCTGAGTAAGCTGAATGTTATCGGTGTCTTTTAAAATGTAACGATCGTTTCTCAACTCCTTGAATACTTCGTAGGGACCTTTGTATCGAGGAATTAACTTCTTCGAAGCTCCTGGTGTGCTATCGAAATTTCTGACCATTACATAGTCTCCTATCTTATACTTCGTCGAATCTTTTCGCTTTCCATCGAAGTAAGTTTTATTGTATTCTTGCGCCTTAATCGTACTTTCTTTTGCCTTTGTCCTCAAACTTACTAAGTTTCGAATCTCTCTTTTGTCTTGGTTTTGTTGTAAATATTCTCCTAATACGTCGATTACCGTTCCACGTTGGTTTATACCAAATAGCAGCTTACTTGGCGTTTCGAGTATCGACTTGTGTAGTGTGTTATTCAAAGCGAACTCAACATCACCTATCACTTTGTACCAAAACTTTCCTGATGAGTTATCCGATAACTTAGCTAGCATAGGACCTAGTACTCGATTGACTCTTTCAACTTGCCCGTTTGCTTTTGGAGAGCCGGTCGCGATTTTTATGTGTTGAATATTGTTATCTCGAACAAAATCTTCGAACTCGACAGATGTGAAACTGCTGCCACGGTCAGAGATTATAGTTACCGGTCTGCTATAATTCTGAAAATGTTCCGTTAGACAAGCGATAACTCCTTTCGTTTCTGTAGTTTTTGTAGAATATAACTTGGTGAACTTGGTAAATGCGTCAACTACCACAAGTATATACTGTTTTGCAAAGTGACGTTTGTCGATCGGACCGTAATGGTCGATATGATATGTTTCGAACGGTGTTTCACCTTTAGGAATTGAATGGAGATATCCTTCGACTTTTCCCGTAGGTGGGGAAAAAGTGATACATTTCAAGCAATTTGAGATATGAGATTTTACTTTGTCACGGAGGTGTGGGAACCAGTAATTTCTCAAAATCACCTCGCAAGTTTTCTCGGTTCCGAGATGTCCCATCTCATCATGATACTTTCGAATAACATTAGCTTCCATATCGACGGGTACGTAAAAGAGAAGATTATCCTTTTGTTTTCTGTAAATTACTCCGTTTCTCATTTCGTAGAGACGATCTTCAGATATCTCTAGACTGTCGCGTAATTCTCGGATTTTACCATCACGATTTTGACCCAACGATAGATTTATTTCGAAAGGATTTTCGTCAATAACCATTACATCCGTGACGTTAACGGCGCGACTAAATGCATCTACGTGTTGCATCTTGTTTCCGGCTCGGTGCTCGAAAGTTTTATCATAGTTTTCTAATTCGAGAGCCCACCTGGAAATTCGAGGATTGATTTCCTTTTTGTTAAGGGTTAGGGTAAGCGAGTTGCAATCGGTTACAACTTTAAATGTTATGCCCTGAAGATAAATTCGGAAGCGTCTCAAAGCATAAATCACAGCTAAGGTTTCGAGCTCGAAACTGTGGTATTTTGACTCCGCATCTGTTGTTCGCTTGGAGAAGTAAAATATCGGATGGAATTTATTATCTGTGCCGCGTTGGAGAAGGACGGAACCGTATCCTACTTTACTCGCGTCGCAATGAAGCTCAGTCTCGCGATTCGGATTGTATATACTTAGCACTGGTGCTTTGATCAGTTTTGATTTTAGAGTCTCGAACGTTCGGAGTTCTTCCTCGCCGAACTTGAACGGAGTATTCTTTCGTAATAGGTCGTAGAGTGGCTTCGCGATTATCGAACAATTTTCGATAAATTTTCGGAAGTAAGCGCATAGACCTAAGAAGCTCTGGACTTGACGTACGTTTTGAGGAATTGGAAAATTGGTGACCGCGACTACACCATGTTCCGTAGGACTAACACCTTTCTGTGTAATGTGATAACCTAGATATTCAATCTCGGTTTGTAGAAATTTACACTTGTCTAATCTCAGTTCTAGTCGGTTTTGCACTAGCAGCTTGAATACCCTGCGAAGTACGTTTATATGATGTTCGATCGTTTCAGTAGCAACAAGAAAATCATCCATATAGACTACGATTTCGCCCGAGCTTATTAAATCTGCTAGTATCGTATTTACGAACCGTTGAAACTTTGACGGAGCAGTTTTCAACCCGAAAGGCATTCTGAGGTATTCGTATTGACCCAGAGGCGTTACAAATGCAGTGTACGGAATCGAGTTCTCGGCAACTTTGATGTGGTGAAACCCATCTTTCAAATCGAGGAGCGTATAATATTTTTTATCGCGTAGTGCATCGATTTGATCTTCGATCAACGGGAGAGGATAATTATCTCTCGCTGTAGATTTATTAAGGGTCCGATAATCGACACAAAGTCTCGATTCCCCATTCTTTTTCTTTGTCATCACGATAGGAGAGGCAAAAGGTGAATCACTTGGTCGGATTATTCCTTTTGTTAGAAGTCTATCAATTATTGTTTTTAGTTGTTGCTTTTCAACGAACGATAACCGACGGGGTGTAAAGTGAAAGGGGCGAGAGTCAGTGAGGGTGAGACTCAACTCCATGTTCGTTTGTGGTGATTCGGGACGTTCGGCGTTTAGGTATTCTGTGATGAACAACTGTCTCACCATAGATTGAGTTTCGTAGCCTATCTCTGGATTTATCTCTATATCATCTGATTTACTCTTAAGTGCGTTCGCGACTTCTATGAACATTATTTCATTAAGTGTTTCTGTCTCGACCGAAACCGATTGTGTTGACAGACTGAGGTTAAAGATCCGTAGAGCATCGCGCCCCAAGATAACAGAATTTCGTATTGTCGAGTCTGGGACTACTAGTATTCGTATATCCTCTCTCACGATATTATCAATGCGGACGGTTACCTGAATGCTTCCTAATACGATCACCTGACTGCTATTAATTCCGGCAAACCTTTCCGTTAGATCGTCACACACATTCATGACCTTATCGGGTATATATCGTTTCTTCATGAAGCTGATCGGACTTCCCGTGTCCAGAAGAGTGTCGAGTTGGAGGTTGTAACGTTTTTCTTCATGGTTGAACTCGTAATCGCCGATTTTGAAGAAAGGATTTTCGATGTCTTCCGATATAACCGCTATCTGTGATTTCTTATTTTTCGGACAATCTTTGACTTGATGACCCATCTCGAAACAGTTGAAACACGCTCCTTTTTCTCTTTTCGGCTCCGTGCATGCTGATGCAAGGTGACCCAGCTTATTACAGTTGTAACAGCGGACTTCGGTTCGGTTGCTATTCTCGTGTTTCTTTGCGTCGGATTCTTTATCGTCGGTTTTAAGACGAGATTCGTTCTTGATCATATTTCTATTACTCGAGCGAAGAGAGACCTTCTTGAAGGCATCTAGCAATGTCGCTTTTTCTGTGAATCGTTGGATTCTTGCCTGGTTCTGAATTGACGGATCTGGGATACCTTCTATAATGTAGTCTATAAGTTCCTCTTCGTCGATAGGAACAGCGTTCGCCAAAATTAGTTTCTCGTGGAAATAATCACTGAAGCTCTCAGGGGCTTTCCAGGCTCTTTCTTCGAACTTCTTTCTGAGAGTAAGTTTCGTAGGCCGATGATCGAACATAGCAGCAAGTTCAATGAGTAAGGCGTCGATATTCATGTTGATATACTCAGATTTCGATTGAAACCAGTGCAGAGCTTTTCCTTCGAGTTTGGAAATCAATAATAAACGTGCGTGACCATCGTCCAGTTGATATGTTGTACATAGTAGTCGGAACTGTCGTGACCATTTCTTGAAGTCTACGTTATTACCGTCAAAGCCAATCAAGAATTCTTTTAATGTGTTAATGTTGACATTTTGTCGTTGAGCTTGTTGTTCTACTGCAGGGGCAAGTTGTTGTCGTCGCAGAGCTTCATTCTCTCGCCTCGATAGCTCCAACTCTCGTCTCAAGAGATCTTGGTCCCTTCGCATGAATTCATATTCCCTAGCATCGATCGGAGCCGGAATATTATTACTTCGTGACTGATTCGGGAGTGATGGTGTGATCGGAAAATTTCTGATTCTCTCGATAATCGATTCTTCGGAATCAGGGTTCATTCGAGGAATTGCGCCGGAAGCGGTCGCCATCTTGGTAGCTTCTTCCATCCATTGCCCGCTCGGATCATCGTCGTTGAGACGTTTAATAAGGTCAGCTTTTAAGCCGAGTGTCGATAGACCCAACTTTTGAAGCACTTCTTTCAAAATTGGTACGGTGAACTTATTCGGATCCCTTCTCTCTTCTGTTATCCCTGCCTCTTGTATGCCGAAGTTGTTATCCGTCATAATTTCTTCTTCGGTTCATACTCATCGAGCGAATAACAGAATAATGATTCCGAAACTTCTGAGGGTAATTCTTAACTTAATGATACCGATCCCGATTGGGAATTTATCTCCAAATTATGATTCTTTATCCCACTTCTGAGATTGAAAGCACAAGACATTTACAGAAAGATCATTTATTGGCACATCTGTTCTGTCGCAGCTCGTCTCACAGACTGGCTTTTCTTCCTTAAAATAACAAAAGTCGGTGTGTTGTAAACAAAATCGTCACCAAGGACAACGTACATAGCTCATACCCTTACAATAACAAATTTATTTTTTTTATTCAAAAAAGTAACAATGGTACTCCGAGTGCTTAAAAAGCTTCTTCTATGCTTATATGCTTCCTCATAGAGGAAGCTTCGTGAATAAAGGAATATTATGATGGAACGATATGAGAATTTAAATTTTCACCTTTTTTCAACATCAATTTCGTATTGCACTTTTATACAAAACGACGGGCCGATTCATGTTCAGCGCGAAAAATACACCAACTTCGCGCTTCACTTTGTGGGATCTGTCTTTGGCGCGAAAAAAATATCTGGAAGTAATGAGCTCCTGAATGTTTTTTGGCATTTTTGATTTTTACTGAAGAAATCCAAATGATACATTATGAAGCTTTTTTAACCCCGTCATATCCATCGTCTTGTGTGTTTCTTACCGAAGAACATGATAGGCACCTCGGTTTTTCCGCCATACTACCGGGAAGCGAAGAAATCGCTGTTTGAAAATACGAAAAATTTTAATCATTTCGATGCATCAAGTGTATTTTTCTTCTTTTATTTTTACATAAAATATAGAAAACTAAAAATGCTCAATTTTTTTTCCAACTGACTACATCATTATTGTACTAAATATATACATGTATCTACAAATCTGTTTACCATTACTTGGATCATGTGATGTACAGAAGGCCCTCGATTTTGTTCACAGCGCCAGGACCGGCTCCGCATTACAGTGCGTCCGTAGCACACTTAGCTACACTGCACCGCATTTGGGACACGGGGAAACTACGGAAAACCCGTGCCGGTACAGACGGCTATATTCTACTGAACTTCTGGTAATTTTGCACTTGAGTAAAGTGCAGAAACACCAAAGTCTCAGAAGAAAGCGCCTCCCGCTGACCTGTCGATGCTCCATCTAGCGCACGGCTAAGCGGTCACCCATCCGAGTACTGACCGCGAACGAACCCCGCCCATACTAATTGTCCCGCATGCCCCATAGCTTCCTCCTCCACGGGCTGCGCCGATCGATATTCGCTCCGTGGTGGGGACTGTTGAGGAAATCGAGGGCCCAAAAATCGAGGTCCTAGTGTCACTTATTTTCGATTTTTTGCATCCTCATAAAGGAAGCTTTGTTATGGTGAAAAAAAATTAGATTTTAATGAAAACATGTTCAGAACCTTCCAAAATATTTCAATTTATTAAAAGTTTTTAAAAGATATTTTAAGTTTCCTTTATTTTTTATATACAAAGATACTACCCGCGTTTAGGAGGCGGAGTTTCTTCAGCTACAGCAATATATTTGTCGCTATCAAGTCTTGTTAAGAACCTCTCCAAAGAGATAGTCCAATCGCTCAATATTCCGATTACTGTTTCTATATTGTATATGGATGCAAGTAAAATGATTCAAGAGTGCAGGAATTTCCGATTTTAATCCTAAGCGTAGAAGAAATGATATTACCTGTCTTGCCGGGTGGCAAAAAGCACTGTCAACCTCTAACGCAGCTGTCCTGGATGCTGTGGGCCTGTGGAGGCAGCAGCGTGAGGATCAGGAGATGACTTTCGTTGTGTCAAGCTAAAAAAAAACTTTGCCGCTAAGACAAACATTGGCGTTTTCGAAAACACGCCAAAGTGGATTATTGTAGTGAAACGCACAACTTCCGTCTTTTGCCTCGGTAGGCAGTCAGGAGTAAAAAAACATATTCGGATATCAAAAGTTTCGTAAATGTATAACGATTAAAAAAAATTCTAGGTCACTTCTATTAACTCTCTTATGGGAACGGCAAGACCCTTACAAAGTGAGGCGAAACATGATATCCAACGATATCAAAATCTGTCAGCGCTTTCACCTTACGTGTAACACTTGGAAATTCACTATATGCTCATGATCTAACCTAGGGTATTCATTATTAGAAAAAAAGGATTTGATGTTCATTATAATGAAGAGCACTCGCTCGTTTCATCTTACAGTTCAAACTTTTTCCTTATTAAAATCGAAAGCTTCATGACTATTGTCAAAACTACCATGTCGTTTTTCTCTGTCATTAAATTAATCATTATCTAATAGGAGTAATTGATTTCCATTGTACTCTCGTTCGTGAAACCAAGTTTATATGGTTACGTACAATTGACGACCAAGCTGAGCAAGTAAGATACAATTGTCGAAATCTGAAGTAGTCGCCCTTTGCAAACAAGGTCGGAACCGTGCCGTTGGATAAGTCCCTCGTAATTGAAACGATACACACAAAAATCACCGAGCACGTTGTGAATACAGTTGTTTTAAATTTTATTTATTTTTTTAGTTTGTTCATGCATTGCTTCTATGATCACTTCTGCGGAAGCCAGAAATGTCTCATAGGTAAAACCATGTATACTGCAGGGGCTTACATGGTTGTATAAAGTACACTGGATGCTAGATGAAATGTATACGCATCACTGGACACGTATCGTGGGAGAGATGAAGGGAACAGTCGGGGGAGGGGGGTATGCGAGGGTAAAACTGAAATATTAGTGCGCAGAACTGAACCCACTATAGTTCATTGTGAGCGGATTGTATTCGAGGTCGGTGATCCCGTATCTATGAAAAATGCAACAACCGCGATGCACGAAGTTGCCTAGAATTTTCACATTTTGTCGTGCATTATACTCGTGGAGTTTGGAGTTCGAAAATAATTGAGTTTGGCGGAGCGATAAGTTTCAGTCTTGGATCAGAACGCCGTAAATGCTTTTACTTTTTCCGGCCTCACAATGCATAGAATATGATGCACAAAAATCGATTTTGTCGCGGTCCGGACGGTACGCAGTCGTCGATCAATCATGCGCGAGTCCGGAAGTAAGAATCTCGCTTGGAACGAGAACACAAAGTATGCTCTCGGTTTTTCCAGACTGACCACTCGTACTTTAGGTATCTGGCCGCTGAGCTGCCAAGAAAATGGATCTAAATTTGTATTCTCCCTCGTTATCATTGTGCAAGTAGGTGACAACGGAGCAGTTAACTTTATTATCCGTTCAATAATGTTTAATATTTACGTTTTATTTGCTGTCGCTGGTACAGGATTCATTGTTGTGAAAACATGAAATTCCAATGACAGTGCAAATGTCAAGATGTTAAATAGTAAATTAATAATTAAATAATACATTTTCCAGTTGACGTTGACGTTTCATTTGATCAATGAGTTCGTGAGTGGTTGCGTCTCCGTTGTTGACGGCACAGACTTTGTACACCTCCTGGGAGTAAACTTTATTTCTCTGCTGAAGGCCATTGTTATTCGTGTGCATTGGAAAGAAAATCATTACGTCGTCGTGTCGGCGGTGAATGACTGGTCGAACGTTTGCGACGATCGATCGCATAAGATAATGCGAAAGTACGCTTATCTGGCAAGATTATTTTCCATAGTCCCAATGTGCATTGCATTGACATGTATGTGTTTAATGATCATCGGTGCGCCGCCCACTTTTGAGAAAGCAACGGTACCGTCGATCGTCGATACGGGCAATTCCAGTGTCATGAATCTCAGAAATTTACCGATAGGCACTGGGTGCTTCGTGGTCGGCATACCAACTTTCCTGTACCTAGCCGTCTACTTTCTTGAATTAATGCAACTTCTGTGTGTATGTTATTGCGAATTCGGCACCGACGCACTTTTCTTCAGTGTCACGATGCATCTCTGCGGTCAGCTCGAACTTCTTCGGATTGCCATGACTGCATTGGGTCAAAACCGACGCAACGAAATCGATATCAGGGATGAGATTCCTTATTTAATTCAGAGGCACAATCATTTGCTCTGCCTTTTAAATCTCGTCGAGAACACTTATAACGTTATCATGCTCGGAAAAATTGTTGTATCGAGTATCAATATCAGCCTATTGGGTACGATGCGATCGAATTTTCATTGTCCTATGGGTCACTCATATTTTGATCAATTTCTCCCAGACCTACGCACGCACTTTTTTGCGAAAATATAGCTTCCTCTATAAGGAAACACAATGTACAACTGGCCATTCGGGAGCTTTATTGTTTCTTTCCTTTTAGCCACGTAAGTACAGCACGAGGAGTATCGTACTGGGCTTACCCTCATGAAAATGAACTATTGGTCGTCAAAAGGTTACAATTACATTTGAATGGTGAAGTCAATGGTGCATTAGTGGTAGCTATTCGCTCACAATGGTATGAATGGCGAACCATTAACACTTTTAATTATCACTATTCATCATTTGACCGTTGGCGAATGGTAATCATTCATGCATTTTAAACATTTGGAGCGTAATCATTGCTGTATGGTAACCACTCGAAACATTACCATTGATTTGATCAATTGTGACTATTGAGCACGTCACTAGTAATAGTAAGCAATTGTAATCGTTTGGAGTATTACCATTGAATGTAATCGTAACTGTTAGGAAAATCGCCCTTGTCTAGTTGTAACTATTCGGGGCACAAGGATTGATCAATATTTTATATGTCGATTTTTACTTTAAGAAATTGAACACTTAACTTTTAATAGACGGAAAAATGTCTATCTATGTTCCTCGACTCTTACGTCCCAATTTATGGTAGTATTTTCTTGGGGCTCTATATTCCGGAGAAAAATATACGTGGCTCAACGTAGAAAATTAAACTGCTTATAAGTATTTACCTGCTTGTTTTAACCCTTATCGACCTCTTTATGAATTTCGACAGCACGGGTTCAGGTTACAACAAACATTACATTTTACTAAACTTAAAACGATAAACAGAAACTGACGTCTCTTGTGAATGCTTGTTATGAACATCAGAATGATTTTTGCACTGACCAAAGAACGCTGTAGAAATTTCTTTGATATTCTGGTATTTCCTACGATTATAAATACCTACGAATAAAAATGACTATGCATTATCATATGTTAGTGGCGACTCAGCCATTAAAATACCAAATCAACTTTTATGTCATCCATGTCAGAAAATTACAAAATTGATCGGTGGCGCAGTAGTAGAGCATTTGTCCGATAAGGGAAAGGTCGTTGGTTCAATCCCAACAACAGTAAAAAGTTTTCCCCAACATAATTACATCGAAATTTGGCTTATAAGCCATAGTAACAAGGCAGAAACACTAATGGAAGAATAAAATCTAGATTCTTTTTTTCATATTATTTGCTTAAAAATAATAACCAATGGTGACCATTGAATGGTACAAATGGTTCATATTCATGACGGTGCCTCTGAGAGTTTTGGCGACCGGGTCGAGGGGTTGGAGAATGTACGTGGAGGAGAGAATTTATTGAGGACGTTATATTGCGCCCATTTCATCTAACATATAACGGTTCACACCTATTTCGTGTATGGTACATTTTTTTGACTACTCTTTTTTAAAATGTTTCAGCAGGAGTTCAAATGCTTTATGCATTGCGAGACAAAGATTACGTGACAGCGGTCTATTCGCCATTCGCCATGAGCGTTAACCTCATTCAGATGTACCCGTACAGTGTGGTGGGCGATTATCTGTCCTCGAACGCGAGCAATGTGCGAAACGCAGCATACAACTGCTCCTGGTATAATTTCTCGTTGCGTCTCAAGAAGGATTTGATATTCGTGATAATGAAGAGCAGCTGTGTGTTCCATCTCACAGCAGGGAGAGTTTTCGTCGTTAACACCAAGAGTTTCACGAGTATTATCAAAACTACAATGTCGTTTTTCTCGTTTATGAAATTGGCCATTGTTAAATAGGATTAATTTATTTCTACCGTATTCTCTCATCCATGAACAAGTGCTAAACAATTGTCGAAATCTGAGAAATTGTGTGAAAAACGTCATGAAATTTATACAGCAATATCACCAACCTACCTTCTATATGACTATATTAGAATAAGTATTTGACCTTGTGTTTGCTCTTGTGCGCCTGTATACTGAAGATTCGACAAGCGGCCGAGCTGCCGGCCTGTGCATCGAGTCCTAGCCAAGCAAGCGACTGAAAGCAGTCATCGCAAAGTTAAGCGATATTATAAATAAAATAAATATACTTTTTCCCGACTACGCTAAAAAGGCCGTATGGCATGCCTGCAACCGGGTGGAAAGTGGACTATTCTTGACGAACGGGAGGAAAAGTGATTTAGCGGGAGGAAAAGTTAAACTTTTCGTGGCAGACACTCTGTTATCGTATCCGAGTGACGTGCGAAACGTAGCATACAACTGTACGTAGTGCAATTCCGCGACGCATTTCCGAAAGGGTTTGATCTTCATTACAATGAAGAGCAGCCACCCGTCCATCTTACAGTTGGAAAAGTTTTCGTCGATATTATCAAAAGCTTCATGATTATTGTCAAAGCTACCATGTCGTTTTTTTCTGTGATTAAATTAACCATTATCTAATAGGCTTAATTGATTTTCATTGTACTCTCATCCGTGAAACAAAGTTGGTATGGTTACGTACAATCGACGACTCAACTAAGCAAGTAAGAGACAATTGGCGAAATCTGAAGTAGTCGCATCTTCGGAAAACGGACGGAACGTGGCTGAATGGACAACTATTTCGTAATTGCAAATATACATACCTAAGTCACCAATTACATTGTGAAGACAGTTGTTTTGAATTTTATTTATTAAACTTTTTTTTCATGAATCGCTTCTACCGTCACTTCTGCGGAACCTCAAATATCTTATAGGTAAAACCATGTATACGCAGCTGTATATATGGTTGTATAAAGTACACTGGATGCTAGACGAAATGTATATAGAACACTGGACTCATATCATGAGGGAGATGAAGGGAGCTCATGGGCGGGGTAAATGCGGAGGTAAAACTGAAATATTAGTGCGCAAGACCGTACCTACTATAGAGCATTGTGAGCGAATTGTATTCGAGGTGCGTGACCTCGGATCTATGAAAAATGCAACAACCGAAGTGCACAAAGTTATCTACAATTTTCATATTTTGTCGTGCATTACACTTGTGGAGTTCAGAGTTCGGAGTTTGGAAATAATTGAGTTCGACAAAGCGGCGAGTTTCAGTCTCGGATCGCGACGACGTAAATGCTTTTACTTTTTCCGGCTTCGCGATGCATAGAATATCATGCACAAAAATCGATTTTGTCACCGTCCGGATGGTACGCAGTCGTCGATCAATCATGCGCGAGTCCGCAAGTATGAATCTCAATTGGAACGAGGACACAAAGTATGCTCTCGGTTTTTCCAGACTGACCACTTGTACTTTAGGAATCTGGCCGCTGAGCTGCCAAGAAAATGGTTCAAAATTTGTATTCTTCCTGGTTATCATTCTGCAAGTAGGTGACAATAGACCATTTAACTTTTTTATTCGTTTAATAATATTTGATATTAATGTTTATTGACTGTCGCTGGTACAGGATTCAAATGTTAAGATGTTAAATACTAAATTAATAATTAAATAATACATTTTCCAGCTAACGTTGACTTTTAATTTGATCAATGAGTTCGCGAGTGGTTGCGTCCCCATTGTCGACACCGCAGACTTTGTACACCTGCTAGGAGTAAACTTTATTTGTCTGCTGAAGGCCATTGTCATTCGTGTGCACTGGAAGGAAAATTATTACGTTGTCGAGTCGGCGGTGAATGACTGGTCGAACGTTTGTGACGATAGATCGTATAAGATAATGCGAAAGTACGCTTATCTGGCCAGATTATTTTTCATAATCCCGATGTGCATTGCATTGACATGTGTGGGTTTAATGATCATCGGCGCGCCACCCACTTTTGAGAAAGCAACGGTACCGTCGATTGTCGATACGGGCAATTCCAGTGTCATGAATCTCAGAAATTTACCGATAGGCACGGGATGCTTCGTGATCGGCATACCAACTTTCCTGTACCTAGGCGTCTACTTTCTTGAATTAATGCAACTTCTGTGTATATGCTATTGCGAGTTCGGTACCGATGCACTTTTCTTCGGTGTCACGATGCATCTCTGCGGTCAGCTCGAACTTCTTCGGATTGACATGACTGCATTGGGTCAAAAACGGCGCAAGGAAATCGATATCAGGAATGAGATGCCTTATTTAATTGAGAGGCATAATCATTTGCTCTGCCTTTTAAATCTCGTTGAGGACACTTATAACGTTATCATGCTCGGAAAAATTGTTGTATCGAGTATCAATATCAGTCTATTAGGTACGACGGAATTGAATTTTCATTGCCGTATGGGTCACACCACTCATATTTTGATCAATTTGTACTAGACTTACGCATGCATTTTTTTGTTGCGAAGATATAGCTTCCTCTATAAGGAAACACAATGTACACCTGGTCATTCGGGATATTGATTGTTTCTTTCCTTTTAGACATGTAAGTACAGCACGAGGAGTATCGTACTGGGATTACCCTCATGAAAATGAACAATTGGTTGTCAAATGGTTACTAGTGAATCTGAATGGTGTACCGAATGGTGCATTAGTGGTAATTATTCGCTTTCTGTGGTATGAATGGTGAACTATTAACACTTTTCGTGGTTACCATTCGTTCTTTGGCCATTGGCGAATGGTAAACATTCGGAGCGTAACCATTCGTGTATTGTTACCATTCAGAGCGTATCCATTGGCGAATTGTAACCATTGGTGTGTGGTAACCACTAGAGACATTACCATTGATCAATTATTACTATTGAGTACGTCATTAAACGATTGTAACCGTTTGGAGTTATCATATGTTAGTGGCAACTCAGCGATTAAAATACAAAATTAACTTTTCTGTCAATCTTGTCAAAAGAATACAAAATTGATCAGTAGCGCAGTCACAGACCTCTTGTCTCGTAAGGTGAAGGTCGTTGGTTCAATTCCAACAACAGTCGAAAGTTTTTCCCAACATAATTAGATCAAGGTTTGGCTTATAAGCAATAGTAACAAGGCAGAAACACTGTAATGCAAGAATAAAATATGGATTTTTTGTTAATATTATTTTGTTTTAAAATAATAACCAATGGTGACCATTGAAAAATGGCATTGTTACCATTGGGAAATTGAATGGTTGTCCGAACGGTGCGCCAATTTATCAATGGACATATTCCAATCGTTTTTTCTTAATGGTACAAATGGTTCATTTTCATGAGGGTAGAGTGGAGTCCGAGAATTTTAGCGACCGCGTTGTGGGGTCCGCTACGTACATTACGTAGCGGAGAGAATTTATTGAGGACGTTATATTGCGCCCATTACATCTAACATATAATGATTGACACTTG